>CM068367.1:51817651-52245151 GCA_034769895.1 Magicicada septendecula
CAAATAAATATCAAGCAAATCTATTTAATTTTAACCTCAAATGCTATCTTTTTTCTCAATAATAATCTTTTAAATTTAAGTTTATATTTTTATATTATTAAGATGTTTACATAAGTTAACGTGCTGACGTTAGAATGTTTTGTCTAAATAATTTTGTAAATCTGACACAATCTACTTTACATTATGTGACAAACTAACATACAACAGAACTCTGTACAGGACATAAACCCGAGAACAGGTACTCGCCTTGACTGTCCGAGGTCAGACAAGTGGATCGTGGAAGACGGGGAATACCACTGTCCTGTCGATTCGTCACAGATGTCACCTCGATTCATATCGACTAGGAACCGCGTTCACAACAAGCCAGAACCGAGTCCAGGTAAAACCGGTAAATTAAATTTCAATTTAGATATTAAAATTTTATTATTATTTTTTTTTTACATTTTTCGTATTATTTCTACACACATTTTACAAATTTATACATACTATTCGTATTTATTCTACCGTTCTGCTCAAGACAAAGACTGGAATCTGAATTTCAATGAAGTCTGTAGATTCTGTTTTTAAGTCGCCTTCCCGTATGAACCGCGTCAAAAATGTCTTGTATCCCAACGTTTCACTCATATTACAGCGACTATCCTCAGGTCTATGTGACCAAGGTTTTGGTCACATAGACCTGGGGACACTTTCACCTTGTGGGTGAAACGTTGTCGTACAAGACATTTTCGACGGGGTCCATACCGGAAGAAGACTTCAGAGCCAGCAAGGACACCGGGCGCGGAAGCCTACGTGAGAGTACATCTATAAATTGTTTTACATGCCTTAATCTTTGTTTTTATTACAACTTTCCTGCTTACTTACAAACATTTTAATTCATATAATAATTAAAAAACATAATGACTTACATTTTCTGTAATCCTTTCATATTTGTTACCTTCCGTAACGTAGGTAGTGGAATGCTCTGACTTATTCTATATTATTGTTCCGTTCGTTACTATTTTTATATCTTTCCTTGTATAATCATTTATCATTACGTTTGTTTTACTCTATTCATTCTAATTCCTTTAACTTCTAGCACTGTAATCCATACACCAAACTTTTCTTGCAATTATCTCTTGCTTTCAGCGGTCAGCACCACATCATCTGCAGAAGCCCCGTTCAAAATATTTACCCTTTTTATACTTTGATAACAGAGTTTGAACCACTGTTTCTTGGTCATCATATTTTAGTAATCAAGTAGTAACACCTAGAAACATTGTAGACTGTACCGTTCTGTAACAGGTCAATAATTACAAACAATGATATGGTGAAGAAGCTGCGCAAATACAACCATATGTGTGCGACCTCACCGTGTTGGCGGTCACTCCATTCCTTCCAGTTCGGAATGAACTTTGCGTCCTCTGCCTTCCTATTTCATCGATTGCCAGTACCGGAGACTGAGTTACCTGGCTTCATACTTTGCCGTATCTCTTCCAATCTCTTTCGCTCTAGAGCCCAAAGGTCTATGGGAACCACTCCCGTTATCACCAGGACTATTGGCTCTGGCATTGTCCGATAAGCCGCTGCTACTCTGAGGGCTCCTCTTCTCTGCACCGATGCCATATGTTTCTTGTAGTTCTCCGTCTTTAGTGCAACAACCCAGATTTTACAACCATGCAGATGGATGAGTTCTGTAACCGCCATCAACAATCGCCTCTTGCTTGCCTCCTACAGTGTCCATAAGCCTGTTGAGCTTTGTTGTGATGTAAGTCGCCTTACCAGCTGCATACTTGATTTGCTTCCAACAGGAGAGCTATGAACCTAACCTCACCCCTAGTTATTTAACTCCCTTCTTTGTAAGTATAACGTTAGCTCCCACTTGCACCGGTGTGATTGTGGGGATCCATCGCCCGGTGAGCAATACTATTTCAGTCTTTTCGATGGGTAGATCCAAGTCGTGTTCTTCAATCCAGGAGCTCGCTCGATTCATTACCTGATTTAGGCTTCTTTTACGAGAAGCACGAAACTCGTATGTATCCTCAGTGGTTTGTGCTACGATCACTGTCGCGATATCGTCTGCGCAACCTACCATAAGAGTGTCTGGCGGCATCTCCATCCGTAAGATTCCATCGTCGCACATGTTCCAGAGAGGTCAGAGCCCAAAATTGACCTCTGGACAGTCCCGATGGTGATTTTCTTTTTCCTACGAGGTCCATCTGTCGCATCATATATTAGTATCCTGTCACTCAGGTAGCATTGCATCATCTGGAGAGGAGATACTGTGGGATCGGGAAGAAGCGTTCCAGAGCCCTAAGCATGTCATTCCAACTGGCAGAATTAAAAGCGTTCTTAATATCCACCGTTGCTGACTAGACTATCCTTCAATAATTAAAAATTAAAATAATAATAATAATAATATTATTATTGTTATTATCGTTGTTGTTGTTGTTATTATTATTATTATTATTATTATTATTATTATTATTATTATTATTATTATTATATCATCATCATCAATATCACCACTCCAAAGGCTAGGCCCTAAGCCTGTTCCAAAACCCATCTCCTCCGCGGTCTACCGATATCTCTCTTCCCAGTAGGGTGATAAACCAAGGCAACCACAGCTAGACGGATACCAGGAATGTCGTCTAAGTGTTAACACTGTCTCCTCCTGTATAAAAATAATAATAATAATAATAATAATAACAGCAACAACAACAGGAAGAAAAATAAGAAAAATAAGGACAGTTGTAAATACATTATTTTTATTCGTATTTAAACATATAAATCCTCAATTCGGACTGCTTCCATCCTCTGACCACCAACCGAGACTTGACAACCACTTAACAAACCCTGTTAGTTCTTCCAACAGGCTGTTTCAACCGCCACTCACAGCTTTTGAGGACGATCGCAGATTCCAGGGTTTGAAATGTCAAGCGACAAAAGTATTACGATGGAAGAGTCCGAATAGAGGATTTATCCGTAAGGAATCGACCATCACTTTGAGGTTTTAAAAATTATTGTCGCTAAAATATTAACAAACTATTATCATTAAGTAGTCGTAGTTTTACTGAAAGTTTTTTATTTCTTTTATGAAGTTACTAAACTGCTACAATTTTTTTTTCCAGACAAAGCTTTTCGTCATCTCTGACATCATCAGGTCTTGAACGACCCTGACATCAGGGTTCAAGACCTGATGATGTCAGAGATGACGAAAAGCTTTGTCTGAAAAAAAAAATTGTAGCAGTTTAGCAACTTCATAAAAAAAATAGTAAGGATGGCTGCTAATTCAAATACGAAGAATGAAAGTTTTTTGTTGTTGTGCAGACAGTTTCGAGGCGCAGTTCCTGCGGGTGTTACATCGGGTAAACTGTACGATAGAGCGCAACGAACTACGGCTGAACGAGCAGGAGAGAAGAGACGTCGCCGAAATCGAGTGGAAACAAGTGGCGTTGGTGTGCGATCGGTTCTTGCTGTGGGTGTTTCTGATCACCACCGCAATAACTACAACAGTGATTTTGTGCGGATCACCGTACGGACCTTGATACACTAGGACGACCGTCGCTCTCGACCTAGGCTATTGGACGCAACTGTTCAAAGGCAGATTCAGTGTGTACCGTTTATTTTTTGTACATATTCTGTCGACACTAGGGAAGATATTATTTTACGGTAATCAAGAAGAAAAATTACATATACGAGGTGCTACCCAAACGTTCGGGGAATTCGCCCATAAAATTAAAATTGCTTAACATAATTCCTAGTTTCCACCGTCTCCTTCGGAATAGTCCCCTTGGACATGGATACAGCGATCCCAGCGTTTTTCCCATGATTCCATGCATCGCTGGAAGTCGGCAAGCATAAGCGTTTGAACCACCTTCTGCGATTCTGGATGTCCTCAATTGTGTCAAAATGACGGCCTTTCAAGTGAACCTTCATTTTGGGGAACAGGAAAAAGTCGCACGGGGCGAGCTCAGGCGAATAGGGTGGATGCGGAATCACTACCGTGTTTTTGGAAGCCAAAAAATGCTGAACAGCTAACGATGTGTGGGCGGGCGCATTGTCGTGGTAGTGAACCCAGCTGTTGTTCATCCTGGAAGTTTTTCTGGATGTTTGCCCCTAATGCTTTCACGTAGCCGCTTCAAAACTTCCCATTGACTGTTTGACCAGGGGGGACAAATTCCTTGTGAATAATTCCTTTGATGTCAAAAAAAATATATATATATAAAAATAAATAATCAACATGGACTTCACGTTGCTACAAAGTTGATGTGCTTTTTTTGGCCGCGGTGAATGTGGTGACTTCCACTGCGATGGCTGCTGCTTAGTCTCAGGGTCATAACCCTGGGACATCACCGTTTATGACATTGGAGATGAAGTTGGGGTCATCTCTTGCTGCAATTTTCAATTCAGTGCAGACAGCCGCGCGATATTCTTTGTGATCGCTGCTCAGCAGTCTTGGTACAAACTTGGAAGCAATGCGTCTCATGCCCAAAATGTCTGACAAGATGCCCCGTACGACATTCCTACAATCGCACAAACATCATGGATTGTTTGTCTACGATCTCCAACAATTGCCTCTCACACCTTCGCGATGTTTTCTGGTGTTGTGCTTGTCGATGGTCGTCCTGAACACTCATCATCATCAACAGACTGTCGTCCATCCTTAAAGCGTTTGCACCACAAACAAGTTTTACTTTGACTCATAGCATCGTCACCAAATGCTTCCACAAGCATGCGATGGGTCTCTGCAGCAGTTTTTTAAAATTTTAAGCTAAACTTTTATGCAGCTTCTTTGCTCCGTAAAATCTGCCATTTATAAAATCGCCACAACACTGAAACAAAACGTTACAAAAACGCACGAAACTCAAGCACCTAGCGTCTCACTGTAACAGCTGTTGGCACATTAATTCACAAAGAGTACTATTTGCACACTTTAGCGGCAGCAGGTCATACCACAAACGGTTCGCGCGTGACATTCAAATTCCCCGAACTTTTGGGTAGCACCTCGTATATTGACTGAAGATAATTTGTGAATATGTGTGTAAACGTGTATGTGAAAAATTGACTTTATTTTTTTATAACAAGCCCGCGACACCATTTTATTCTGTTACTTCAGATAGATATTATAAAGCTAGTTTTAATAATGTACAAGATGTATTAAGTAATAATTTATTCCACTAAAAGCCATTAAGAAATTAACTATTCTTCATCCTCTTGTGTTGCAACTTGCAATTCCTGTCCTCTTCCTTTTTTGAGTTCATTATACCTTCTCCCATCAGCATTGCCCAAGTGTTTATTCTATTTCGACTTCGTTTTGTCTTCCACAAGAGTTTTCCTACATAAGTGGATCAGAGCGTGTCCATCATGTCTGAACAGATAGCACAGACAATTTATCTTAATCTTTTCCGTCAGTTTTGTAAGTTCCGTTTGGATTTTGCTTAGTTTTTAATCCAACCGAAGTCGTCATTCTTTCCATCTTAGGCTAATATCCTGTTCCAGTCTCAGTGGGATACACCCATTGTACGATAGTCAAGGGCTCTTCTTGGGACTCTAGTGAAAAACCATTTTCCCCATATATAACTGCCAATCAGTTTTGAACAAAGAAATTTTATCATTTAAGCTTTCATCTATGCCTAGTGTGCATAAGTTGCATAAGTTCAACCTTATGTGCGAGACCATCAGACGAACCCTTAAGTCAGCAAGTAAAGTAACACGCCTGAAATTCTACAAGGTGATGGCTCTCCCCACACTTCTTTATGGGTCTGAGAATTGGACTTTAACGAAAGCCCAGGCCAGTCTTATCCAAGCGGCTGAAATGAGATTTCTCAGGCACGTGGCAGGGTATAATCTCCGTGATCATAGAAGAAACACAGTTATACGGCAGGAACTGAATATTATGAGTATACTCGACAGGATCGCCCAGTATCGGCTGAATTGGTGGGAACATCTTTGCCAAATGGATGACTGCCGCATCCCCAGACAACTATGGAACTATAAGCCGAGGGGACGGAGAGGTGTGAGACGTCCGAGGAAGCGCTGGAGTGACCAACTGTAATATTTGCCTATTTGAGAACAAACCATTCTTGGTTTAAACCTTGATGATGATGATGATGATGATGATGATATATGCCTAATCTCGTTTTAACGTTATAATTTCTGAGAAGATTTCTCCTGGTGCAACCCTTTATAACCCTCAAGAACCTCATTTCTGCTCCTTGTATTCTAGATGTATCTTTTTCAAATCAAAGATGATATTATTCTTTTCACATCA
The DNA here is from genome assembly GCA_034769895.1 of Magicicada septendecula. Classification (NCBI taxonomy): domain Eukaryota; kingdom Metazoa; phylum Arthropoda; class Insecta; order Hemiptera; family Cicadidae; genus Magicicada; species Magicicada septendecula. The sequence goes on from CM068367.1 coordinate 51,823,902, forward strand.
TTCGTATCTTTACTGCCTCCTTCCTCTCTCTTCCACAGCGTCCAGGTTTCTCTTCGTAAAGAAAGGCATTTCAAACGAAAGTAAATTGGGTTTTCTTTTATGCCAGCTATTAGAATGTGCCACCTTGTTTTTCTACCATCTTCTTTCTACCCAGCGGTCTCTGTTGGTAGATACGTTTAGGCAAACACGGCTCTGCATCTTCTTCTTCCTCCCTTGATCGCGTCTGTCAGTAACCATACACTCAGTTTCATGAAAGTTTATGTTTTGAAGTAAACAGCGAAACATTTTGGAACTTTTGTGCAATGCTTACTTTGTATGACGACATGTTCAAGGAACGTCTTCCTCTTTTTCATTATGACAAGTTAAGTCAGTTGAACTGTACTATCCGTTTAGAGGTAGGCCTATATACCACCGTTTCTGTTGCCTTCCCTCGGTTCTCTAGTTTGTTTACTAGTTACGTTTAATTTTATTACTTATTTGGGTTTTTTCCGTGTACTCCTCCATGTGTTTTTTCAGTTAGATATTAAATTGTGTATCCTACAGTCTGGAGACTGCACAATCCTCATATATAAGTTATGTATCATTTCATACATACGCCCATATTTATGCAGCCTTTACTTCTTTGTCTTCTTCTCCTGTCAGGGACTAGGCGGTAGGTATATATACTTGTTTCGGTTATCAACGCTTCGTAGGTCTTCCTATACTTTTTGTCCAATAGCCTTCTATTGCCAAACTTTCTTAGGCAACCTCCCATCTGGCATCCTGTTCTATCTCTCTTCGCTTTCTGCGATACGATCTGGGCATTAAAAATGTTCAACTCTATGCGTATGTTTTATTGTAGAGTCCATCTCTTCGTGGCAGCCTTTAACAGATCGCAAGAATATCATACCCTACTCGGATGTTTTTACTGGAACCAAAGTTTCAGGATGATACAACAGCGCAGCCATTAACTTATAAGATTTTAATCCCTTTCGTTTTTTTTACTTCGTTATAGCGAGTATATTTCCATTGCCCACGTTGTTGACATTGTCCTTTAGCTAAGGCGTCCATTTTTTCTGATCTTATTGTAAGACTAGACGCTGCCATTGTTTTAAATCGATAAAGATTTTGTTATGTACTTCACTGTATACTTCTTTTGTACTTCCGTTAAAACTTCAACTTATCTTTGTCATCATCTTTCTTTCCAAATCGACATAACCGTCGTCTTCTCCCTAGTCCTCAAACGCGAAATGTCACTCCCCCGAAGCAAGAAAGCAAGGTACTCCAATCAAAAACTTTAGCAAAGCCTCAACTTTTGTATTACCATATGCTACTTATTTGTTTTATTCTACCTCCTAATTACATATTTTCTGTGCGTGTTCCCACATACGCATATGCCGTTTCTTCTTCTTCTTCTTCTTCTTCTTCTTCTTCTTCTTCTTCTTCTTCTTCTTCTTCTTCTTCTTCTTCTTCTTCTTCACACATACATTTGCTCCGGCACCCACCTCATCCTCGAATGATCCACTTCTCCTCTGTTCACGGCTTTATATTCCAGCGCCGCTTTTGGCAATCCATTCTCCGTCATCATACGCAAAAGATAACACCATTACTTTCTACACGTTTAAATTGCTGTACTTGTATCTGCTACTTACATCCTCACTCCTTCCTCTATCTTGCAATGTATAGTTTAAACTATTTCAAAGAAACTACATTTCAGCACTCTGAATCTTGGCATATTCTTTTTTCATATTGACGCACACATAATTTAGCATATGCCAACGTGGGTACTGCACTTGTCTTAAGAAATTCAATCCTTGTGCTGTGTCTTCTTTTATTTCTCAGATTTTCATGAATCGTTCTATAAATATTAATAACAGCTTAAGACTTACAGCTTACTTCACATCCGAGATTTAAAACGGCTCACTATTTCTAAAGTATTGTTGTTTAGCTACCATAGTCCTGCGTTGATATTTACCTTAAAAAGCAATGGTTTTAGTTTTTTTCTTTAAAATTCTCAATGAGTACCGCTTGCTACTTTTCCTAACTGTTACATGGGTCTTTATAAAGGGTGCTCAATTTCTTGAATAATAACTGTCATCCGCATAGAGCAAGGAACCTATAGAAGTTGATTTGTTAAGCTGTATTCCCGAAGTCACTATGGATTTCCATGATCTCAACAAGTTATCAGCATATATATATAAAACGGATGGGGGATATACGCGTATATGTGTGTCCAACCCTACCTAACTCCCTTGTTTATTCGAATGTCACCTGTTAACCTACCAATCAGATCCAGGACTACAGATGTACTTTTGTAAAGAATCTTAAACAAATTTATTAAATGTTGTGGATATTTTCTTCTACCCATAATATTCCAAAGTTTTTGACATTTTACATTATCAAATGCTTTTTCCAGATCAACAAATCCATATGTATTTTCTGGTTATATTCCCGCCTTTTCTCTACTATCTGTCGTAATACAAACAGTTCATCAACAGTTGACCTACCTCTCCTCAAACCCTTCTACTCTTCGAGAAGTAATAAATCTTAATTTCCGATTGAGAATATTTGTGCATACAGTATGTTGTATGTTGAGTCGAATTGCTCTGTAATTCTCTGCGTCTGCTTTGGCCCCCTTTTTTATACAGCGAAACCACCGTCTCCATTCCTCTGGAATTTGGTTTTCGACCCCAATATTATTTAGAAAATTTAGAATTCGTAAATGCAATAATGTGCTACCTTATTTTATTAACTAAGCATTCATTCCGTTAAGTCCTGGTGCCTTCCTACTTTTCATTCCATTCATTGCTTGTTTGACTCCTTCCAACTTATCTAGACCTTTTCCTATTGGCGTATTTATATATAGGCCGTATCACTTTTTATTATGCTGTCAAAATGTAATTTTGTATAATGGTTTCCTTCAATGGCGTCTTCTTAGTTTTAAGAAATTTTTATTTTTCCTATCAGCAAACAGTGTATGTGTATTCTTTCTTTACCATTGCCAGTAAATATACTATCTGGATAAGTAAATTTTCTTTACTTTTGCCTCTTGTACGTTTCAAGATAGAGGTTTCTGTTAAACATTATATAACAGAAATAAAGGGACAAATATATTTAAAATTGTTGTCCCTCTAATTTTGTATCACTGATATTTATATTTACTGCTTAGTGGGGGAGCTGTGAAGTCGTTATTTGTGCAGTTCTATTTTTGTTAGTTTAAACTACTGATATTCTTGGGTGAAACTGTCACGCGAGTGTTTATATATTTTAAATTAAAATTATAGACAACTCTTAGATAATTCGTACAGGATTTGTATTTTGTACATATGTATCAAATAACAATTATTTCTGATTATTTTTATCGTTGTATTTTTATTTGGCGTAGTATTTTCACAGAATCAATCTGTATCATAAGAGGTTTCTATATAAATTAGCGAATAATCAATTTTTTTTTTCAATTTAAATTCAAGGAAAAATCGATTTTATTTCTATTTAAATTTCAGATTGTTTTAACGTTTGTTTACGTAGTCCGCTGTTTTGATGGTTATATTGAAAACATTGAATGTTTATATTTTTATTATTGTAATAAATCTATAATTTAAATAAATCATCTTCTTTTGTTTTTCAAATTAGAATTAATGTGTTTTTAAATAGGTTTTCAAATAATTACTGTGTTACATTTTTGTAGCTTTTAGTTAATTTAATATTTTAAATGACCGGAAATTAATATCTGTTGGTTAGATAGTGTGAGGCCAAATTAAACTTGGAAATATTTGGTTTAAAAAATGCATTGCAGTGTTGAAGGGACCTATTAAGTAGCTTTTTCTTCATCCATAAGGCGTATATGTAAAATTTGTTACAAACCTGACATTCAGTTTTCTATATTCCATTTTTATTGTGAATGTTGGATTTAGTTTTAGGTATTATTTTATTTAAATCTCTATTATCTGTGTTATAATATATTTTAAAATTTGTGTCTTTATATATTTTACTTAATTTTCGAGTTAGATTTCTGCAGTATGTAAAAGTTGTATATGTTACATTAAATTCAAGGTAAAATTACAGTGATAAAAAATAAGAAAAAATATTAAAAAGGATTAGGTCGGACAATTACTATCGTTATAATTTACTAAACAATATTTCGACCAACGGTCACCTTCAGAGGTAAGTTAACCTAGTAAATTAAATACAAACTTACACCTGCCCGAGATTCGTTTACTGACAAGCGTGACCAATCAGAAATATTAATAAACAACCACTATGTACAAAGGTAAACACAATTATAGAAAAACTATATAAAGAAGAACCGATACTTACCCTTCAAGTCAGCTGGACAGAACAGAGAAGCACCACCACACTGACGCATGCTGACACATCGAACAACGTCAGAGACAAGCAACGCCCCGTTTAAATACAAAACTAAGCACCCTAGACCAGCCCACCACAACATAGATACTCTCTTACTTTCTTAATCCAGATCCTAGATACGTCTTTACTAGGCTGACTGATACAATTATCGTTTACAGCCGTAAAAAAATGCCTCTATGATTTTGCGTTTACTTGCATTAGTTTCCCGCCCAACAATATATACTTGATCCCACATGATTTTATGTTGCTAGTCCCATACGTGTTCATCTAGTTTAGAAAAAAAGCTACAGTACCGTTTACCAAATGGTAAAAGCTTAAGAGCATGATAATGTCTTCAGCCGCCAGCTAAACGCAACATTATTATGGTTACTAACTGACTGATTGTTTATTTTGCGTAAATGTTGCGTTTAGTTGCCATCTCAATTTTCTTATTCAATCTACAACGTTTTACTCGTTCGTTGGTTTTCCTTCGCTTCTCTTTCAGTTTCATGTTGTAGAATGCATCGATTTTCTCCTGCTCAGTAATCGTCGACGCGAACGGTGTATTTGTTAAGGACTCGTTCAATTCTTCGCGCATCAAGTCATCTTCCTTTTGTTTTTGTTGCGATGGAGCCGCTGGTACCGAAGCTTCACCGCCGACAGCAGCCGCTCGTTGCTGTTCCTTCTCGAGCTTCTTTCGTTCTCGACACTTTCTTACTCGCTCGGAATTTTGTCGTTTCTTGATCTGAGCCTTCTCTTCGCTGCTATCCATTGTCGAACGCTGTTTTAGTCAGTCGCCACGTTTGGTTACTATATATCAGCAGCAGTGTATTTCACCACAACACAAAACAAACCTTTATTTACATATTGCGACGTATCAAAACAAACCTTTATTTACAACAATCCCAATGACGTCATGCCATGATGACGTCATACAGCGTTACATGTTACAGAAAGTTCCAAACGATGCAGTACAGACAAAAGAGCATGTAAAACCAAATTTATTCTCACTAAAACGTTCGCTAAACTCAATGTCAGCAGCGATTATTTCTGTCTTGATGCGTTTACATATCAAATTTCTAGACTGTGGGGAATCGAAAGTGTGGAAGCGTCACGCAATGATGACGTCATACAGCATTACATGTTACAGAAAGTTTCAAACGATGTCAAGCTAAAAGACATTATCATGTCAAAACGTCTTCCCTTCTTTAACGTTTTTCCTGTGTTCTGCCAGGCGTTAAACACAGGCGCTATGTTGTGGTGGGCTGGTCCAGGGTGCTTAATTTTGTATTTAAATAGGGCGTTGGTGATCTCTGACGTTGATCGTTTTGTAAATTTGCGTCAGTGTGGTGGTGCTTCCCGGTTCTGTCCAGCGGACTTGGAAAGTAAGTATTGGTTCTTCTTTACATAGTATTTCTATAGTTGTGATTAACTTTGTAGTTAGCGGTAGTTTATTAATTTTTTATTTTTATTTTTTTTTGACGCTTCACACTTGTTAGTGACCGAATCTTGGTTAGGCTTAAGTTTGCATTCTATGTATTAATCTAACTTACCCCTGAAATGACCACAGTGGTCGAAATGTTGTCTGATAAGTTATAACGATGCTAATTTTCCGACATCTAACCCTTCTGTTATCGAAACTTAGATTTAAAGACTAAAGAAAAAAACATTAGCAGAAGTAATTATTATTAGCAGAGGTACATATACTAATTATTATTTGATAATATGTATATAATAATAAATTTAATAATTACAAATTAATCCATACGATTATTATTATTACTATCAGTATTATCAATCGTTTACCATTATTACTGTGAAAGTTTCGCGAACCATTCTGACTCACTTACCCCACGTGCTCCCACCCACTTGCCACTGAATTGTTTGGCCAAAGAACAAGAATCCTGCATGTCATCCTCAGCGCCATTTCGGTAGGCCTATATACCTACCCGCACAACTCTATCCTGTTCCCAGAACCCTAAAGACGTGTATGTAAGTTATGTTTGAACGTTTATTACAAATATTAAGAACTTTTAAAATCTTTAATGAATCTATGTAAACACAAGTACTCTACTATAGTAAATATATTATCACACCATAAATAGACTGACCAAGAAAAAAGCAACTAAAAATAGGAAAACAGTCTTCAGAATAATTATTAATATATTTAAGTATAACTAAAGGGGAAATAAAACGTAAATATATTAGTAGAGTTAGAATGTCGTTTATTTTTATGTTTTGAAAAATGAATGTAAATATATTTGTAAAATAACAAGAAGTTGTACGAAGGGATCAAAGATATTTATCTGATATTATGTGCGTGTGTATGTGTTTGTGTGTCTGCACGCGCGCGCGCATATATATATTTTATAATAATTATTTGTTTTAATATTACTAATAGTTTTTATATTTATAGCATAATGTGTTCGGTTAATTGTCAAATCAATAATTAATATAAGTTCTTTAAGCCTAAAATTTTCTTCAGTGTTACACTATGAGAGTGTAGAATATCGGGCTGGAGTGTTTGATTAACCGTAGTTCAGTATTAACATACGCTATATATGTATGATCGTCTCAAGATGTTGAAAAATTAACTCAGCCTCTGTCGAAACTAAAAATGCATACTTCTTCTTCTTCTTCTTCTTCTTCTTCTTCTTCTTCTTCTTCTTCTTCTTCTTCTTCTTCTTCTTCTTCTTCTTCTTCTTCTTCTTCTTCTTCTTCTTCTTCTTCTTCTTCTTCTTCTTCTTCTCCTTCTTCCTCGACGTCGTCGTCCTCCTCCTCCTTCTCCTTCTCCTCCTCCTCCTCCTCCTTCTTCATTCATCCTCGAGTAGGTGTAGACACTTTCAGGTTTAAGAAGCCTTCATAAACTGTAAACTTAAATTGTTGTTATTTACAAATATTTTTAAGTTGAATTAAACATCAGACCAACGTTTTCTGGGGCTTCCTATATTACGACTATCCTGTGGAGCGTAAAAATGCAGGGTTTTGTGTAGAGTTCTTTTCCATTCTAAGAACATTATTTCTTATATTCGTCTATGCTTATATTCAACAACTTTTTTCAAACAATGGTGACGCCTTAAGCTCCATATATCCGTATATTCTGGCTGCGAAGTACAGTATATCTAAGGGTGAACATTGTCTGATAATTCTTAAAAACATCATTTTGTGCTGCGGTGATTATATTTACTCGGCACCATGTAGGAGATTAGGTATCACCAAAATCTTATAAAATTTTATTTTGGTTTCTGGTCTGACTTTATTTGTTAATGTTCTTTGATTCGTCCCACACATAAATAAAAAATTACTCTCAACTTTTTCTCCACATATCTGTCCATACTCAACGAGATATTATATTTCAAATTTAAAGTTTTTTTTACCTTAATCCGTCTATGTGACCGCTTAATTTTGTCTTCTTTGTCTTCTTACGCGTTTCGGATTATGTTAATCCATCATCAGAGATTAAAAAATTCGTCGGTTAAGACTTCGTTAAAACATTAAAAGTTACACTAAAAGACATTTAAATATATATTCCACAAACACAGCGACGTACGCGGATGTGAGTGCGCACCCAATACTGGTTAGCGACGTACTGCACAGTTTATTGGAGTTTTCATGCTATCTATTGTTGTGTTGGGGCGTGTATTCTATGGCTATGTTATCTATAATCTTATCATATAGTGTATGCGATTTAAATGCCAATTGTTCGTTTAATATACTATTGGGATTATTTCTGAAGGCTCGGTAAATTTCGAACTCTTCTACCGCATCCACATATCGTCCCTTTCTGCAAATGTGTAAGGGTTTGAAATTTGCCTCAAAATTTGTGTAATTATCATTCAATGAGACGAGGTGTTTAGCGTAGTTTGATTTATTTATATTTGGAATGCTCGTGGGTAAGTGTTCTTTATATCGTTCGAAAAAACTCCTGCCAGTCTGACCAATGTAATGCATGTTGTAGTCATCACACATCATTTTGTATACACCCGTTCTTTTTTCAATTGATGTACGTGTGGCATTATATTGTTACGACGGTCTACTTGACCGTCGTAGGTACAGTGGAAACGAAATAACAAGACACCAATTAAGTCACTAATTACCACATTTAATTTTCACAGTTAAACAGTTTGTAATTAACTCGTACAACACTTCCAGTTAGATTTGCCCACACGCAATAACAATGTCTAATAATAGAGTTTCACACAGTTGTTAACACAACAGGCCTACTACTTCACTTCGACAACAACACTCAATCCGCACTACCGAAATCGCTCACGCAACTCAACTGCTATGGCTTTATATAGGCCCGCAGAGGTGCAGTAGACCTACAGCTTTGCCTCCTTAACTGCACGCCGCGCCGGTGGGTTAATGCTTATGCGTATATCTAAGTGTTCCTGGAACTCACTAGAACCACCTACGTGAATGACGCAACACAAGCCACACTGGACGGGGGGGGTGGAGAATGTTCTGGATTGTTCGGTACGCTTCTCGTAACAATATACCAAATATTGGAAATCCCGGACCTGCTCCGAACAGTAGTTGAACTACTTTCGTCTGTACTGAATAATATCGACGAAATGCCACAATTTTGTCTTCTTCTTCTTCTTCTTCTTCTTCTTCTTCTTCTTCTTCTTCTTCTTCTTCTTCTTCTTCTTCTTCTTCTTCTTCTTCTTCTTCTTCTTCTTCTTCTTCTTCATATTATTATTATTATTATTATTATTATTATTATTATTATTATTATTATTATTATTTTCATTTATTTCTTCCGTCAAGCGTCTGGTTCCTTCAGCCGCTTGCAATACTCACTTCTAATTTTGGCGAGGCGTTTGACTGCTAATATATTATCAAATTGTAATTACTTCTGCAAGTAGATTGTTCTATTTTTTATCGTTTTAATTAACCTGAAGCACGTTTCACTGACTGCATCACAGTATCCTCAGAGTTTCTAAATGAAATGTAACATAATAAAAAATTTTAACGATGAAGGGTTTGCGAGGATCGGTCAAAAAAGTATAACACAAATTTTATATTATTTGTGTCGACGTTTCGACACTATTTATTGTCATCATCAGGACAATTGTAGCTGAGTTGTTACGACGCCAAGCACACAACTATAAAAACATACAAAATTTATTTTTAAGTAACTTTTCGAATGTCTTGCAGGAATCCTATATTATCAAACTGTAATTACTTCTGCAAGTAGATTGTACTACCTTTGTTATCGTCTTAATTAACCTGAGGCACATTTCACTGACAGTAACAGTATCATCAGAGATTTCTAAATGAATTATGTGTTTGGGATCGTAACACATACATCATCCTAATGATGACAATAAATATTGTCGAAACGTCGACACAAATAATTTAAGATTTGTGTTATACTTTTTGTCCGATCCTCGCAAACCCTTCATCGTTTAAGGCATTACGAAATTGAGGAATAATAGAAACAACTAAAAGAATTTCTGAATTCATATACGTAATTTGGTTTATTTTACATCTACAGATGTCTATGCACCTCAGCATCTACCATCTGCTGATCTCACGATCTGCGATTTGAAGGTCCTCCCTACTCCTCATAGCAGTTTCTATACCCCTGCTCCTAGACAATCTAGGTCTAACCCTTTTTCTTCTTGTTGTGCGCGAAAATTTTCATATTTTCTTGAGCCAACTTGTTTCGGACATTCTATTTACGTGGCCAAACCATTTCGAATATTTTACCTCGATGGATTATGTGATATCTACGCCTACTCCAGATCGCATTCTTATTTCCATTTTCATTTATTTTTGTAGTTTCTTTGTTTAATTTTTTATTGAGGCTTTGTTTCTATATTTGCAAACATGTTTCGTATTTTTACATTGAACAGAGGTTAGGTAAATTTTATAACACCTGAAGACGGTCGTAGGTATAAAGTGATCGAAATGTTACTAAGCATGAGTGAAAAGGGGCGTGAGAGTCATCTATAATTAAATACTGATTTGTATGTTAACAAAACATGCAAACATTATGTTAGTACGTATTGTAATAACAAGAGTAAATACTTTTAACAAAACTATATGTATTATACATAATATGTTAAATACATATACTTTTATTACACGTAAATATTATTATGACATTGCTGTATATTATGTACACAGTGAAACAGTAGTCACTATTGACTATTCATATACGCTATTATTTCATCTACATATTTGATTCACTCTGAAATACGTGTATGAAATATTATTTTGTCTTTTCTGGTATACATTTCTGTTTTTGATTTTACACAAATTGAAAAATTATTATTATTATTATTATTATTTTATATTTGTAATTAGTAAAAAATATTAATGGAATCGAATTTAATGGACGGTGTGGAAAACACGGTTTCAGTAAAGTGATTAAAAATAAAAACAATGCTTCCTAGATCCGTTAAGTTTGATTCCATTTTGCTCGCGTGAAATATCAATGTTGTTTGTTATCGCAAATTGACTGTATACTATTTGGTTAAAATAAAGATTGCCAAATGTGAGTTTTTGCTATGTTGTTACATACACCGAGCCTGCGTCCAATTCCGTTTCCTCTCAACTCGCCCTACCAGCAAGTGCAACACAGATTTTTTAAGATATCCTAACCCACACCCCCAAACACACATAAAAATGGCCGGTAAGGGTTAATTAAATAAAATACATTTGCGTTACATTTAAGGACAAACACCTTAGTAAAATACATCCACGGAAACAAATACCACGTCCTTCAACAACACTAAAACCACCATCGTATGCAACAAACAATGTATGGTAAGTAGTTTGGCGATCACTTCGACCGACGCCCAAGATGAAAAAATAAATCTGAATAAAACATATGCAACCGAACAGGAATCGGCTCTTAGCACGCAAACCGTAGTAAGCAGTCGACAACAAACTGACTGCCCACGCCAGAGTATTTGAATGTGTTCTTTGAAAGTAGTTCTTTGGCATTTTATAGTTACCGGTAAATATTTAAGGCATCTGTTGTTGTAAATAATTTCAATATAAATTGAAAAAAAAATTACCATTATTTATGAAAATGTTCAAAAACTACCTCAATAATAATAATAATTTTAACATGATAATGTTTTTAGGCTGGGGGTTATTCCACAAAAATGTAACGTCATCGAAAAATGTAACGCTTCCACATTTTCGATTCCCCACAGTCTATAAACCTTCGGTCTCTGTCGTTTTAACATGATAATGTTTGTTATATAGTAAACTAGGGGGAATACCCGTGCTTCGCTACGGAGTTTCACGTTGTACGTAATGAAAATGTTAGTTTAATTAATAAAGTTCAATTAAAGTAGGTTTCTTAAAAATAAATAGCTGTTGCCCACGACTTCGTTCGCGTGGTCTTCAGTTTAATGCGATAATATATTTATAACAGAATCTATTCTATTGGGTTGCCATAGTAACCAAATCTAATAGTTTGGGGGACCCCAAAGGACCCCCCAGAGGATCGTATCGAAAAAACACCTGTCCTATGTTGGTTCTCCCGTTGCGTAAAATATTTGGGCCAAGTTTGGTTGAAATCGGTCTAATAGTTTAGGAAGAGATGTGCAAGACCCCAAAGGACCCCCCAAAGGATTGTATCGAAAAAAACACTTGTCCTATGTTGGTTCTCCCGTTGCGTAAAATATTTGTGCCAAGTTTGGTTGAAATCGGTCCAGTGGTTTAGGAGGAGATGTGGAAGACCCCAAAGGACCCCCCGAAGGATCATATCGAAAAAACATATCCTATGTTGGTTCACCCGTTGCGTAAAATATTTGTGTCAAGTTTGGTTGAAATCGGTCCAGTGGTTTAGGAGGAGATGTGGAAGACCCCAAAGGACCCCATCGAAAAAACACCTATCCTATGTTGGTTCTCCCGTTGCGTAAAATATTTGTGCCAAGTTTGGTTGAAATCGGTCCAGTGGTTTAGGAGAAGATGTGGAAGACCCCAAAGGACCCCATCGGAAAAACACCTATCCTATGTTGGTTCTCCCTTTGCGTAAAATATTTGTGCCAAGTTTGGTTGAAATCGGTACAGTGGTTTAGGAGAAGATGTGGAAGACCCCAAAGAACCCCCAAAAGGACCCCATCGAAAAAACACCTATCCTATGTTGGTTCTCCCTTTGCGTAAAATATTTGTGCCAAGTTTGGTTGAAATCGGTACAGTGGTTTAGGAGAAGATGTGGAAGACCCCAAAGAACCCCCAAAAGGACCCCATCGAAAAAACACCTATCCTATGTTGGTTCTCCCTTTGCGTAAAATATTTGTGCCAAGTTTGGTTGAAATCGGTACAGTGGTTTAGGAGGAGATGTGGAAGACCCCAAAGAACCCCCCAAAGGACCCCATTGAAAAAACACCACTAATTCAGAAACCTTCGCGGGCGTGCGCACAACAACTCACCGAAGTTTCATTGCAATCCGATGAATGGTATAGGAACGCATACGGGACAAACAAAGAAACATTCATTTTTATATATAATTTCCTGGAACCCGATCGCAGCGCCACCTACCGGGTCCAATTGTGAATCTAAACCATCCAGGGACCCACTCAAACACACACACAAAATTTCATCAAAATCGGTCCAGCCGTCTAGGAGGAGTTCAGTGACATACACACGCACACACGAAATATATATATAAAGATATTTGTTATATGCACATTGTACGTTTCAAAAGCCTAAAAACATTATCATGCTTCGATGTTTCGGTTTCGTCGAAATTTCTTGAAATTTCTTCACAATAGCAGTAACATTTTGTTTATGTTTCAGAATGCAATTTCGTGATTTAGTTATTTTTCAGCACTTCTTTCAACATGTGTTATATTTATTTTTATAGAAGGGAAAAATGCTTTATTCACCGTCAGAGGAGATCTTGCTTCCCCTGGTGTGTGGGACTTCACCCACTAAAAAACCCACTTCTAATTCAGGCATTCATATCCATCCTGGAACGTATTGCTTAAGGATGGAACCTATTACGCCCTTATCAGACTCCTTCTAGTTGTTCCTTATCTTCTACTGTCCGTTGGGTGCAAGTTGGGCCTGTCTTTTTTCTAGTATGACCCGCTGAATTGTGGTCCCATTCCGCCTTATCACGAAGCATAAGCGCAACTACGCTCTATGGCGTGAACTCTCCGAGCTCCATTTCCAGTACCATCCTCTCTCTTGCAAATCTGCAGCACTTGAAAAAGGTGTGCAAGGCATCGTCATAGGGAGAGTCACCGTGCTGGGCTCTGCACCTTTCCCATTCTGTAGAGGTAGGCACTAGAAACGCCGTGGGCACTGAGGAACTGGGTCAGATGGTAGTTGACCTCACCGTGTTGGCGGTCGATCCATTCCTTCAAGTTTGGTATGAGCCTTACGGTTCATCTTCCTCTATCCTCTCCATACCAACGATCTTCTCAGTGCCGGAGAATAATAATAAGAAGGAGAAGAAGTAAGGCTCATTAGTAACGTAGTATGAAACATTTAAAGCCTACATTTCTCTGTAGCACCGGAAGTGCAAAACCATATGTTGCTAACTTTGTTGGTCTCAAGAAGGCTTATGATGCCAACCACAGAGAAAGTCTCTTTAAAACACTAGACGAATTCACTGTGTGTGATAAATGTTTAACACTTATTAACCAAACACTAACAGACACATACTCCAAGGTTGAATTATTATGGAAATTCTCGGGACTTTTCAAGATGAGGACCGATGTTAGTCAAGGAGATGGTATCTAGCCGTTCCTCTTCAAGTGTGCTTGAAAAAACTTGCAAGAGAATAGAAAAGAAGGAAATAAATGGAACTCAATCTATCTCGGTATAACAAAGAATAACTTACTAACAACCATTTAACATTTGCAGATGATTTAGTTTTAACACAAAATGCAGAAGAAACAAAAATTAAATACAGTTATTTGAAAAATCTGCTACAAAAATGGGGTTACAAGTGTCTTTAAAAAACAGAACAAAAAATATAACTCTAACATTAAAGACTCTAACACAGGACAGACTAGATTAAAAAACAATAGAGTAAACAAAGTTCAAAATTTAAAAATTTTTAATAGCTATGGGAGAGGATGACACAAAAGAAAATTAAGCCGGGCGAATCCTTAGAGCAAGTCCCCCCCCCCAAATCAAGCAAAAGTATATAAATGGTTACGTAACAGACATTATTGTTGTCACAAAAGATTGTCTCACATAGCTTCTTATCTCTCATTTTTTTAAAATGCGCAGCGCATTTGTCATCTATATTCCAGTTAAAATGGTATTGATGACTTTATTTGATCAAAGTCGTTGACATCACTTTGCTTCCCGTTCTGTGCCCTCTTTTAACAGCTGAATGACCGCTCCACCCCAAAAGCAATCACTTCAAAAAATGATTCGGCGCGCTAACTATGAGTTGGCCACAATTTCAGAAACCTTAGCATTTATTTAGGCTTTCATAAATACGCTTTCATTATCTACCCTTCTGTTTTATATTAGGCTACAGTTAGAAATACTCAATCTTATAACAATCTAACATGCGAGTACGATGGCTTGCTGGTACCTACGTAGAATGCTACGTAGAACAGCACGGCACCTGGCTGTCAGAGACGCGAAAACAAACACTCTTCACTCTTTAGTAGTACTTAAGCCGCTAGAGCCAGTGGCTCAAATAATTCACATAATTCGAATCAAGATGACAGATTTCATGATAGTACAGTTTGTCCGCTGAAACTATGAATCTGGATTACTGATTGTAAAATGATTTATGTATTTCCGAATATGTACGTTGCTTCTCGTCTGCTTTTTACGATTCCAATAATTAACTGCGAATCTGAAAAATCATGTTGTGTATTAAAACGCATTAAAGATATGTTGAGTTCAACTATGGAAGATGAGAGATTGTCTTCGTTACAAAGGTTGAATATTGAAACCGGGATACTTGAATCGCTCTGTTTAGAAGAAATTATGCTAAACTCCGTTTAGGCAAAATCAAGAAAAAAAATGTACGATTAGTACTTTCTAAGCTTAAGTACTACTATGCTCATTGTAATCACTATTTAGCTAAATATTTGTTGTAATTTGAGAGTTTAATAAAATAATTGTTAACTTTCGAAATTGTGTATACCATTTATCAGTGTAAATAATAGATAAAAGTTTGAATTTGAATCGTGGCAGGGGTACCAGTCTGACGGCAGCATAGGACACTACGTGCTTCTAATCCGACCGTGGCTAGGGCGCTAGCACTAGCGCTAGGTGAAAGTGTGGTCCCGGCTCGGTGAAAATGTGGTCGGTCACATGTTTTTTGTCATGTGAAAAAAAGAAATCGTAATTTCGACGAAACCGAAACATCGAAGCATGATAATGTTTTTAGGCTTTAAAAATAAGATTTCTAGAATGTGGGGAATCGAAAGTGTGGAAAAAGCAATGCTGACGTCATACAGCGTGGTGGTAAATAAAATGTTACAGAAAGTTTCAAACGATGTCCAGCTAAAAGACATTATCATGTCAAAAAAAGAGTTGAAGAGTTGTTAGAGGCTGAGAGAATACTGAACCTCGAGAAGGGTTTGTGTTCCGAAACGCCACTTTTTAATCATCACACTAATTACACTTGATGAATATTTTTCTCACAGCGACACAAATGACTGCATACCTGAATATTTTAAAATGATTTTCTAGAATTTGAATTTTATATACATGTGCTTATATTGTGCTTAAGGTCGATGCTTGTCCTACCCATCCGGTCAGGAATCGCCACTGAAAATAAGGTATGAACAGAAAAGTACAAAAGATGGAAATCGCATACCAGCTAACAACAAACATTTATAACAAAATATCCATAAACAAAAACGCGAAATTAAGTCACTACACAGCAGAAATATGTCCTGAAGCCCCTTATATGAATGTGAATGGTTACGAGTTTTCCGCATAAAAAATATTAGAAAAAATTTATGGTCCAAGAAAATGAAATATTTCAAATTTGTATTAAGATCTAACGAAGAAATTTACAAAGATTTCTATTAACTTTCCTAACAACTTCTAAAAAAGATTAAAATTGTTAGGAAATTTATTAAGAAGGGAAAGTAAAATATTAACGGAACACATGTTCTAAATATCTATGAAACATGAAAACAAATTCATTTGGCAAAAATAAGTATAGAAAGACTTAGAACAGATCCCATATATAAACGAAGAAACCATTAAAGACAGGAATAAGTAAAGAGAAGTAACAAAGAAATTCAAACTGGGTAAAAAAAGTCTGTTTCTTAGATTTTCACGGTCAGCGTCATAATTATTTAAATTATTATCGGGGCAGTAAGGTCGTGGTCTTCCGAAATCTTCATGCTGATTAATGTTATTACTGTAATCAGACGTTTCGGTCGGCCTCTCCTGTGGAGACCATCTTCAGGCTGAGCACTTGCCACAGTACTGTGGTTGACTGATATTGTACATCTTGTCAGTATTTTCAAGGATTTTCACTGAAGATGGCTTCCAGAGGTGAGACCGAATCGCCTGGTTACACTAATAACATTAATCACCGTGAAGATTTCGGAAGACCACAACCTTACAGCCCCTATAATAATTTAAATAATAGGGTCAAAAGATCAACAGACAAGCGGGAAGGAGGTGAAATTACAGAAGAAGAGAGAAAGATCGGAGTGAAAGAAGGAAAGCCTACTAGAAAGAAAAAAGGACAAAATGTGCAACGCAAACCGAAATGGCCTTAATCGCGAAAAAACGTAAAAACCCGTGTTGATATGGACTGCCGTCGTCATCGTATCATAAGTCGCTGTACCTGTCCCGCTTCACCAATGGACATCCCATATTATGGTGTCCCTGAGGCTTATAACAACGCAACGTTCTTGGTCGCGGTTTAGGCCTACATCTAATCTGCTCGATTCTTCTAGATTCGCCTAATATCTCGCACTTTCTATTCTGATGACTCTACTTTCAACTCATTCCGTATATTGTGTTTCTTATTCTATTCTCTTTTGTATATCCTGTAATTCTTCTGAGAATTTCATCAGTATACCATCGTCACGCCCAACAACGATGTGCATTATCATCGGTTATATTTAACTTATATATAAAAAGAGCACATAAAAACGTCAGGTAAGACATCAAGGGTATGTATTATTTATTATACATGGTGAAAAAGTATATTATGTGTTAAGATATGCTGACGAAATTGCTATACTAGCTGAGAACAAAGAGGATCTTGAGACCATGTTAACCAAGATAGGTCTGATTAAGTACTAAGCCTCTTCTTCGTCTCCACAACCCATAAGTTGGAGACTTGCAATATCTTCCTTTCCAAAGTCTGACTCGTAATCACTACATACTTTCTACCTCTTTCATTTCAGCCATATCCTCCTGTTTAGACCTTCCCTCCCATTACGCCTCCTAAAAGTACTGGAGAGTTCCGGAAATACCATTAAGACACTGGATTTAATGAACAGAAAATCGTGACATCCACCTCCCCATAGGTTAGCTTGTACGTGCTGTATAAACAAGCTGCTAAAATGCAGGCACTGACCGTCTCCCGGCATAAGGAGATCCTCTTTTACCGAGTGCCAACGGCCTCCAAGGATGACGGATGAGCGGGTATAAGGATAGAGCACTGTCTTGCTCTTGGGATGATAAACCACCCTTAAAAGCGACAAACACTCAGGTCAACAGTATAGGATGGAGGAAGCAACGAGGAATGACTATATTGAAGACCCAATGCACTGTATCTACGAACAAGTTCACAAACTGCACCCTTAATATAAACCAAAGGCCAGTTGAACATGTAAGCAAATTTACATATCTTGGTAATATAGTCAATGAACAATGGGACCACTCTCAAGAAATAAAGAGCAGAATTGAAAAGGCAAGAGCAGTGTACACTAGAATGAGCAGTAGGCTATATTCCAAAGTCACGATTTAACAATAAACACAAAGATGAGATTTTTACGCTGCTACGTATTCTCGGTCCTCTTCTACGGTGTAGAATCTTGGACTCTGACTGAAGCCACAGCTATTGGAATCTTTAGAAATGTGGCTTTACCGTGGAATACTGAGCATTTCATCGACAGCACATATAAGTAATGTTGAAGTTCTTAGAAAGATGAAGAAAGAAAGGGAAGTTATTAACACATTGAAGATAAGAAAGCTTCAGTATCTGGGACATCTCATGAGAAATGCACAACAGAGATTTTACTTATTGCATTCCATACTACAGGAAAAATACTGGGAAAGAGAGGAGTTGGGCGACCGAGAATTTTAAGGCTGAGAAATTTAAGAACCTCCTTTGGCATGAATACAACTGACTTATTCCGTTCAGGAGTACAGAAAGTTAAAATAGTCAGTATGATATCCAACATCCGAAACGGACAGGAACTATCAGAAGAAGAAAGACCCAACAGGACATTCTTTGTTTAATACTGCTGAGAATGGAGGGGTAGTCTCTAGTTAAATATTCTGAAGTAATGCGTGAAGTATACAATATGAAAATAAATAAATTTAAACCTAGGTAATGGCCTGCGCCAATGAAGGATAAGTTAATTTGTAATGCGTAAAAGGACGAATTAATGTGGGCAATGAGCTACCTGAACAAGTGAATTCATTTACTTATTTAGAAAGTGAGAGCATTAGAGATGGTGGGAGGAAATTAAAAGTAGGAATTAGGATTGCTCAAGCAATAAGCGTGTTTAACAATATATATATATATAATAATGATCTTAATTTCCAAAAGTAACAGTCTTAAAATTAAGAAAAGATTTCTTAAAACAAGCTCTTAGAGTTGGCCTGATCAATTGTGGAGTACGACAAGGGTCTCCACTATCACCTTCTCTTTTTAATTTATATATTGACGATATCACACAAAACTGGCAGATGTGTCTTCCAGACCATTTTATGACTGGTCACTCTGCAATTGACACTTTGTTGTTGCGGACGATCAGGCTATTCTGTCGGACTCGGAAAACAGGTTGCAGATGGGTGTACATTTGTTGAATCGACTCTGCAAAGATTCTGGATTACAGATATCCATACTTAAGACCAAGGCGATGGCTTTTCGTAGAACTAATCCCGTACGGGCAAAAATTGTTATAGATGGTACTGTCCTGTCCTGGAACAAGCCAGCAATATCGAGTACCTGGTCTACAATGTGCCTTATGATACAAGCAACGACGTTGTAAATAAGTTGCATAAGTTCAACCTTATGTGCGGGACCATTAGGCGCAACTTTAAGTCAGCAAGAAAAGGATCACGCCTAAAATTCTACAAGGCGATGGCTCCTCCCACACTTCTTTATGGGTCTGAGAATCGGACTTTAACGAAAGGACAGGCCAGTCGAATCTAAGCGGCTGAAATGAGATTTCTCAGGCACGTGGCAGGGTATACTCTCCATGATCATAGAAGAAACACAGACAAACGGCAGAAACTGAATATTATGAGTATACTCGACAGGATCGCCCAGTGTCGGCTGTATTGGTAGGAACATCTTTGCCGAATGGATGACTGCCGCATCCCCCAAACAACTATGGAACTATAAGCCGAGGGGACGGAGAGGTGTGGGACGTCCGAGGAAACGCTGGAGTGACCAGCCCTAATCTTTGCCTATTTGAGACCGTAACAAACCATCCTTGGTTTAATCCTTGAAGAAGAAGAAGAAGAAGAAAAAGAAGAAGAAGAAGAAGAAGAAGAAGAAGAAGAAGAAGAAGAAGAAGAAGAAGAAGAAGAAGAAGAAGAAGAAGAAAAAGAAGAAGATGATGATGATGATGATGATGATGATGGTGATGGTTCTGTTGATGGTGATGATGGTGATGATGATGGTGGTGGTGGTGGTGGTGGTGGTGGTGATGATTTTTTAAAGCACTCGTGTGGAGTGTAGCCTCATGTGGGAACTGAGGCAGAGAAGAAGGCGAAGAAATGGGGGGAGCTAAGAACATAGTGCTACAGGCGCATGCCTGTATTTATTTTTATTTTTCTTTCGAAATAATACAGAATGCACAAACAGATGTATTTGAAATACAAGTATGTATCAAATATGTGTGAAATGATGTATGTAGCCTATGTACGGTCCATCGGATACTGAATATTGTGACCGTTCTACAATCACAAAAATTCCAGAATAGTAGCGTTTGCCATAACGGTCGCTAACGTCGTTGGAAGAGCTAGCACATGGAGGAGAAGAATTTAACTGATTAATGTTAACTTAAGGGATCAAAAGGGGGTGTGACGCGAACATATTCTTTGATAAAAGAGAAATGCACCAGCCTCTCCACCCCAACTCCACTCTCACCTACACGTCAGTGGGCCCTGTTACGCCGAGCAGTCCACTCCAAAGTTGTGGTAACCAATCCCTTCGGCGGAGTGGATCGGTAAGCAAACGAGAGACGGGGGTTCTGTCAGGGCAGCCTGGGGGATCCTGGTTCCTGGCCTGGCAGGATAGTTCACATCGGCAGCAGAGTGTGCACCTAGTGTGGAGGCGGAGGAGGGTATAGTAGCCCAACGGCTGCACAATGGGCTGAGTTAGTTAGTCTACCGCGACCGGGCAGAGAGAGCTCGTCAGCTGAGGCGAAAGCAACTCTCTAGGGGAAGAGCACCCCGAAATCAAAGTTCCTGGTCCTCCAAGTTCGGAGGTTGGGTCGTAGAATTTTCATATCCCACCTATCAAACTCTTTTATGTGCAGAAACCTAAAAAAGGAGGCCTTGACTCAGTAATGGTATGTTGCGCCACTGAAGAAGAAGAAGAAGAAGAAGAAGAAGAAGAAGAAGAAGAAGAAGAAGAAGAAGAAGAAGAAGAAGAAGAAGAAGAATGCTAACAAAAGTTTAACCGATATTATTAACAAATAGTTTTTCTTATTACAGTGATATAGTCAATTGCCGGTTATATTTAAAATTCGTTTTGTAAAACGATTTCAGAGTGGTGAACGGTTTAATTTAAAGCATATCCTGTTTTCTACCGAATTACAAATTTTTCTGTAATAAATTCCTATTTAATCGCTTAAGGCATCAGTATTGATGTATCGTTTTCAGGAATATAATATGTATTATTATAAAAAAAATTTAATTAAGAAAGTTGTGTTAGTGGTTATAATCGCAAACAGAATTATCACTGTTGCACACCACTATAGAAAAATTATTCCAATTAGCGCTTTCAAGCTTCTCAGCTCATCGTCAGATCGGAAAAAATGTTGAAAGCGCTAATCGGAATAATTTTTCTGTAGTGGTGTGTAACAGTGTTAATTCTGTTTATAAAAAAATTCATCAAATGTTTTTGAAATGTTATTGTACCAATTAAATCTCTCTCTCTCTCCCTCTCTCCCTCTCTCTCTCTCTCTCTCTCTCTCTCTCTCTCTCTCTCTCTCTCTCTCTCTCCCGCTCTCTCTCTTTTTCTCTTTCTTTCTCTCTCTATTCCTTTTTAACCTCACTTCTGTAGGCGAATCTGTTTAAGATTGAAGAATATAATATGTAATACATATGATTATAAAAAAATTATTCAACAAATGTTTTAAAAGGTGTAGAACAACCTAAAGCTCTCTCTCTCTTTCTATTTTGTCACCCTCTTTGAGCGACTGGGTAATACGATTCATAAAAATATTATTGTCTTATTATGAACTAACATTTCGATAAATTATATTTAAAAGTTACCGTAAAAACTAAGGAAGCACATGTGTGTGTGTGTGTGCGTGCGTGCGTGCGTGCGTGCGTGCGTGCGTGTGTGTGTGTGTGTGTGTGTGTGTGTGTGTGTGTGTGTGTGTGTGAGCGTGTCTTCTGTCTGTCTGTCTATCTATCTACTTGCCTGCTATCTTCTCACATTCTCACTCTTTTTTTCGCCACCTTTATGGCCATCTGTGAATAACATTAACGAATATACTATGAATTATTATTAAAAAATCATTCAATACTCTTTATTTAGACGTTATTGTACAAACTAGATCGCACCTCTGTCTCTCTTCTCACTCTCACTCTTTTTTTTCTATTACGTACATGTATATTTTGTACGATTTATGAATTCAATAATTATTCAGATAAAAAGAACTCATAAAATTTTTCAAACGTAACATCAACTAGAATTAGTAATGTGTTTATCACATTTATCAAATAGTTATCAAATACAGTAGTTGAAAATAGATTCAGTTTTAAATAGAATGCAGCAAACAGAACAACTTGTTGTCCAAGTGAATACCTCTGCCCTCTAGCGGTAACGATAAAAACTACACAGAATCAAATAGGAACCTACAAGCCACGCATCTGGCTGCCATCTGCCTTACAAAATATAAACTAACAACAAACTTAAAAACGTAGTTACGAATGACACTTTTTTACGTAAATTAGACGTCCTTTTAAATTAAATACATACGTTTAATTTACTTTTTCATTTACTCAAGTTAAATTTACTATTATCTTTGTTAGTCAAAATATAGAATATTCCGTGGATAATTAGGTCTACATAATTATTGATATGGATAAAAAATGTTTCAAAGTTAACACGCTTTTTAAGATTTTAAATACTTGAACTGACAAAATGTAAAAAGAAGTATTTTAAGGGCGCGAAAAAAATGCGTAGTACTTGAACCGCGTCAATTTAAAAAATAAAATCATTGAATTCCAGTCACTTAATTAGGTCTCGTTTCATACATAACGGACCAATTTCAATGTTTTTATAACGTATTAGATAGCCTACTAGTATCCAGGGGTGCACAATATGTCCGAACCTGCGAACGTGGTTCGGGGGAAATTTGGGCTGTCCGGGTAAATTTCGGGGAAATTTTTATGAGTTACGAAAAATAGAAATCGCGACGAAAATATCAACTGCTGTTGTATTCACATCATTTTTACAATTATTAACTAGAATAATTAATCTTTAAAATAATAAGTTTTGAAAATAAACGTTTACCCAATGGCAACACACATAGCGACATCATTCATCGCGAGCAAAGACTCATAGAATCGAGCTGCGACAGGCAAGGGACGGACGGAAGCGATAAGGCGCAATATTTATGTATGTTCACAAAATAAAACAGGATAAATTTGTAGTTTAATAATTACCGTATTTAGTAAGTAATATTTTTAGCATGTCTCCTAGATTAGGCCTAACACATTTATTTTATTTCAGTACCCTCTTCAGTGATCATCTTTCCTTGCAGCCATCACGTTACAGCCAATATTAGCCTATTGTGTTTGTTGAGTTGTGATTATTAATGTATTTCTTGTTCATAAGATAATTTTGTGAGTAAATTAAGTGTCCGCAACCTGTGTTTTTATTATTATTTATTATTCCGGCTGTACAATGTTTACACATTTTCCGGCACTAACCTTACAGAAGTGATTGAATTCTCATCTTCCACTGCTGCTTGTCCATCCAAAGATCTTCAATTTCTCATTCCCTCAATATAGCCTGAATTTCTTCTATCCAGGTGATAGGTGGTCTTCCTCTTTTCCTTCTTCCTGGTGGGGTCCATTCCATAACTCTCCTTGGCAATCTTTTCTGTGCCAATCTTTTCGTCCGTACCATTGTAATTTTTTGTTTGGATAAAATCTGTTTTTTATCTGTATTTTTTGGATAACCTTTATTTTTATTACTTCTCTTTTATCATTCATCACATACAATAAACTGATTGGTAAAACATAATAAACCCTTGCATTAGTTTTGGGAAAATTTCCTACCGAGAAAATTGTGTTTGGGGGAAATTTCAGGGGTCTGAATATTTTCTGCACCTGAATATTTTCTCCCTGCGCTGAAGAACTCGCTCTATATTTTGAACGAAGTACAGTTATTATTACACAAATATCTTCGTTTATTATTAAATCTTGATTTATTTCTTATTAAATAAATATTTGATAATTTTTAATTATGGAAAAAATTACTGAAATTAAATTTTTTCTACCATTTATTTAGTAATAAACTGAAGAATATCTTTAGTAAACAACTGAAGAGCACTCGGTCATAAAATAAACACAAAAAATCCGAAATATTCAGATTTTTGTTGGAATTCCTTTTAGTCTGACACGCTGCTATATTCTCACAGTTTTTTAAATCTCTTTTTAGAACAGGTCACTACGATCAGAAAATTTGTAAATCTCCAAAACTTGACTCTACATCTAGGTGTTAGTCAAAATTCTCTTTAATTTGATACCCCTCATGAATTGTTATGATTTTATCCAAAATTTTACCCACTTTTTCCGCGCTGTGGCGTCAAAAATTTTAATATTTTAGAAAATAAACACTATATTCAGATTGTGATTTAAATTCGCTTTAATTTGATATCCTACATGAATTATTGCAATTTTATCAAACTTTTCACCACTCTTAGGGCCCGGCCATCAAAAAGTTACGAAAGTGTGAAAAATATATAGATTGTGTGATAGTATATTCAGATTGTCGTTTAAATGTTTTTTTTTTTTTTAGATACCCCACATTGGATTTGCGATTTTTCACAATTTTGGACCCACCACATTTTTGATTTTCACCCCATTTTTGGAGAGATCAATCTCTAAAGCAACAGAGTTCTGTAGGGTAAAAGTATGGACACGCGTCCCAAGTTTGACGATATTCGATTGAGAGAAAGCGGGGAGTTAGGGAGGGAGAGAGAGAGAGACAGAGACAGAGAGTACATTCCATGAATACAATATTTATTGCTATAAAAATTCATCAAATTTTTTTAAATTATTATTTTACAAAGTAAAACTCTCCCCCCGTTTCTCTCTTTTTCTTTTCATCCGCTCTTTAAAAGAGTGTATGAAAGATGTAAAAGATGTTAAATGTAAAAGATTCCACCTCCCACCACATTAAGAGTATAAGATTAATGATTGCAATAACGAGTATTATTGTAAAATATAATTTATAAAATTTAATTTTAAAGTTATTGTGCAAAGTGAATAATCTCTCTCTTTCTCTCTCTCTCTCTCTCTCTCTCTCTATCTGTCTACCTATCTATCTCTCTATCTGTCTATCTTTCTCTATCTATCACCCTGTATTTTCGTTCTGTACGATTCGTAGATATAATAATTAGTCAGATAAAAATAATACTTAAATTTTATTTATAAGTAATTGTACAAGTCATTCCTTTCTCACTCTGTCTGTCTCCCTCCCTCTCACTCTCACTCTCTCTCTCTCTCTCTCTCTCTCTCTCTCTCTCTCTCTCTCTCCCCCTGTCTCTCTTTCTCCCTCTCTCTCTTTCTCCCCCTGAGCATTGCGTTATGACTGTGCGTACATATAAGGTACACTTGTACATTCTGTTACATAATGAGTACTTGAAAAAAACCATTTTGTTTACAAGTAAGTGTGTAGCTATTTATGCAACTCCAAGTGTTTTCTATTACAAATTTGTAATTTACGTATTAAAATACAATAAAAAAATATTACAAAAATTAAACCAACTTGAAAGTTTACGTAAAAAACATAAAACGTTTCGATTCGCGCAAATTATACCATTTGCATTATGATCAGTCTTCGCAATGCAACGCGTCGGATGTAATGTAGTTAATCTTGTTATTTGAATTAGCAGTCTCTGTAATTTCAACTTCGCCGTGCTTATTCGCTAGACTGCTAAATATGATGCTCCGGACGAGGCCTTTCAGTGTTTTCACTATTTTCAAGTCCTAAACCACGACCTGTCTCGAAAATGGTGGAAACACTGAAAGGCCTCGTCCAGAACATGACATTTAGCAGTTTAGCAATAAGCACGGCGTAGGAACGCGTTTTTACTCATTTTTTCGAATACCGCATCTAATTATTTGTAGCCACATGTATTGTTTTAACTCACGCACGCACACACACAAATGCATGCACACAGAGAAAAATAACACAAAATTATGAATGTATAAATGGCTCCATAATACATCAAACGTAAGGCAAAAATTACATATTAACGTGATAGTGTTTTTAGGCTGGGGGTCATTCCACAAAATGCGTGATGCGTCATCGAAAAATGTGACGCTTCCACACTTTCGATTCCCCACAGTCTAGAAATCTTTTGTTTACAAAACATTATCATGCTTCGATGTTTCGGTTTCGTCGAAATTCTTTATGCGCGCGCGCGCGCGCTTGTGTGTGTGGGGGGAGAGGGAGAGAGAGAGAGAGAGAGAGTCTCAATTTGATTTTTTCTTAAGAAATTGTTTATCTTTTTCCCTTTGAATTACACACATGCTTACTCACAAATACACGAACGTACCCACGTGTTTGCATTGGCTAACAGACGATCAGCAGATCATCTGGACCAGCCGCGAACGATGGCATTCGGTGACAATTTAGTATCTTACACATAGGGAAAAGTCATCCAACTGTCTGTTGGACAGGACCTATGTGGTAAAACTGTTTCTAACTACACACAATCTGTCTCCCATGACTCTAGAGCAAGGAGGAGAAATGACGTAAAATAATTATACAAGATATTTTAAAAGAGTGGTCGAGGGAATTTGGTGGGACCCAGTACCTTCGTACTGGGTTTACTGGGCACTGGTCCTCAAAAGTTCCCAAGGTTGGATGAAGTGATGTTAGCTTCCAAAGGAGCCGTCAGCCTCTATCCAGTCAAGACACTACTGGGTGGTGAAGTGCCGCATCCTACAAGGCGTGACCCTGTTGATGCAGAACAGTACGGATCTAGACCGGAAGGTCGACAAGTATTCCTGGTAAAAGGGCAGCAGTAGCCACCAGTACCAAGTTAGGGCGTAAGGGAAATGATCCTGGGCCGGCTTATCTTTGGAGTATTACAGGCGTGAATGTAGTTAGACTTAGTCGGCTGTAATATTGTTATAGGATTATATTTTGCTGCTGGCTTGCAGTTGGGTGTTGGGGCATCATCAATGGCTAGGGGGAGACAGCGCTGAATAAAAATTACCGGGAGTCATGGCCCATAAAGAGGCAGCACCTACCCACCTATAGGCTGGTACCCTAAAATAGGGAAATAAATGTACTCAGAATCTTCGAAGAAAAGAGCCGGACAGGAGTAAACGACTGCAACCCAAAAAGGAGAAGCGATTTGGAATAAATGGAAGATTAATTATGATGCTGATGTTCAGTTAAGTAAGTTCCAAACGATTTGTGGGACAATCAAACGCGTTACGTCGAGATATAAAATTAAAGTTTTACAAAGTTATGGCGGCCCTGTACTGTCCTGTGGGTGTGAATTATGGACGACAACCAAGAAACAAGACAGTAAAACATAGGCTTCGGAAGTGGCGTTCTTAAGAGGAGTTAAAAGCTGTTCTAAACTTGACCGTATAAAGAATGAGGCCGTAAGAGAAGAGTTACAAGTTTTTACTTGAATGAAAGACTAACAGATTATAAACAACTGTGGAAAGAATACTTAGAATGAATGTCAGATTGAAGGCGGGCCAAACGAATCTGGAAATATATACCTATAGGACACTCGTGTGTGCGTAGACCCAGGTAGAGAGATGGCTGTAGGATCTTTGAAGGCGGAAGAGGCAGGACCTTGCAAGCGCCGTGATGTGAAGAAGAAGAAGAAGAAGAAGAAGAAGAAGAAGAAGAAGAAGAAGAAGAAGAAGAAGAAGAAGAAGAAGAAGAAGAAGAAGAAGAAGAAGAAGAAGAAGTTACATATAGTAAATCACATGGACTGGCCTGGATATGTTGCGAGCATGGTTGAGAGTAGTATTGTAGAAAAAGCGTTTGAGTAGAAACCTTAGCATAAAAGATTGTGAACAGTAGTCTTAGGAAGAGATGGAGAGATAGCGTGGAGATAGATCTGAAGGAAATTGAAGCACCAAACTGGAGATGAAGAAGAAGAAGAAGAAGAAGAAGAAGAAGAAGAAGAAGAAGAAGAAGAAGAAGAAGAAGAAGAAGAAGAAGAAGAAGAAGAAGAAGAAGAAGGAGAAGGAGAAGGAGAAGGAGAAGGAGAAGGTGATGATGATGATGATGATGATGATGATGAAACAAATCAAATGTTTCTAAGGGATACGGCCAACAACCTCTAAACAAAAAAAGGTGAAACTACTTCACAGGCACAAGAATATACCCTAATGAACGAGGTGATTCCAGAGTACCAAGTTAATCGTTTTACGAGGACACCATACTACTCCCCCTACATTAAAAAAGGGAGGTACCGAGTACCTACCTCTTCATTTATATTAACACAAAGAAAGGATTACTTATATATTACACCATTAATCATTTAAATAAACGATTGGATGAAAGTTCCAATCCAAAAGTTCCAAGACAAAAGTTCCAAGACAAAAGTTCCAATTCGAAAGTTCCAATTTTTATTTTTCCAATTGCACAAAGTTCCATTAGTATAAAGTTTCAAGAATACAAAATTTCCAAATAAATTTAAAAATGTAAATAATAGCCTATCAGCTTTCAGGTAATCTATGATTGTATCATTGTTTCAACGTATTCTTGATGTCGCTGAACAGAAAAGATTGACGGAACCTCGTAACTCCTGTACACATCGTGGATATCTTTCCAACGTTCACGCTGAATCTGTTTTTTAATATTTTCTTGGTCAGGAAGTTCTGCAAGGACACTAGACGGTGCACCTTGTAAACGTCGTATGATTCGTGAAGGAGGTTCCTCCGGATGTTCAGTAGCTTCCCTTTTCATACCTGACAGTAATTGGAAAGCTTGTACTTCTTCCCGATTTGGAGCATGCGTATGTGCAGTAGCTTCACCACCTTTACGAACAATAATTTCATGTCCATTACTTTCCGTTGAAACTCGAGCAGGGCACTCATTTTTCCGTCTACAACGCCAATAGACAGTTTCCTTATTCGATGAATGTTTGTAATACAGGAAACTACAGAAATGTAAATAAACTGTCTTGCCCTTCTGAATGAGTTCGGCCATATCGGATCAAAAATCAATTTTTAATGAAGTTACGATAAATTTTGAAGCTCTGAACTTTATAGTTTAAGTAGGTTTAGAAAAAATTTATAATAACACTAATCTTCTGTTGCTCGGAAACAAAACAGTAATGAAAAACAATTATCTGAAATTGGAACTTAAACTTTTTGGAACTATTGTCTTGGCACTTTTGGATCGGAACTTATGTCCTGTTTCCTAATAAGCAGTTTACTAAATGATATGCGAACAGTCCATTAATGTCTCTCAACAGTTAGGTATTAACTGCATAACTCAATGTTGCTTAACAACTATTACACATTGAAATATTACAGGCTGACACTAAGGTTCTTGAGCAATATGTTGAGTCTGTGTACTAAATCCATCTCTAACGTATGTATAAAGCTAGTAAGCTCCTGAGCTGCAGAACTCGCTCACTATTGTGAACGAAGCACATTTATTATTGCGTAACTTTCAATATTAAATAATTTTTTAATTATATCAAAAAGTTGTAAAAATCACGATGTCTCTACTATTTCTTTAGCAACATAACAATAATTGTAGAGCACACAATCATACAGTACAACTAAGACAAATATTCAAACATTCGGATTTAAATTACAATTTCTTTTAGTCTGACACCCTGATCAATTTTCTGAATTATTTTCAAATTTTTTATCTCATTTTTCAGGCCCTGGTGTCCCGAAATTTTGAAATTTCTAAAACTTAACACTATTAGAGTTTGGTTAAAATTCTCTTTAATTTGATACTACACATGAATTTCCCTCGATTTTTCAACATTTTCACCCACTTTTTGGGCCCTGACATCTAAATGTTTTTTAATTTTCATTAATGCACACTATATTCATATTGTGGTTTAAATTCTCTTTAATTTGATACACTATGTGGGCTTTTGTGTGATTGTGATTTGCTTGATGTGCTTTTGTGATTATTTTCACATCTTTGCCCCCAACATTTTTGGAGATACCAATGTTAAAAACAGAGAGATTTTGTAGGCTAAAAGTGTGGATACACATGGCCAAGTTTTACAAAAATCGCTCTGTGCATTCAAACGTTATCATTACACATACCCACATAGAAGCGCGTGGTGCCCTATGCTGCCATCAGAATGGTGGTGCCCCCCCCATTCAAAATTCAAATATTTTCCATTATATTTACACTGATAAATGGCATACACAATTTCGAAAAAACATTTAATTTATTAAATTCTCAAATTACAACTATTTAGCTAAATAGTGATTACAGTGGGCATAATAGCACTTCAGGTTAGAAAATACTAATAAATCCAGTTTTTCTAGATTTTGCCCTAACAAAGCCTTGTATAATTTCTTCTGAATCGAGCGATTCAAATATCTCGCTTTCAATATTCAACCTTGCTAATGAAGATAATCTCTTATTTCCCATAGTTGAACTCAACATATCTTTAACGCGTTTTAATACAGAAAACGATCTTCCACAATCATAGTTAGCTAATGGAATCGTCAAAAGCAGACGATAAGAAATGTATATATTCGGAAAGACATCAATCATTTTACAATCAATAATCCAGTTTAATACGTCGAGCGGACAAATTGTAATATCATGGAACCTGTCACTTCATTCGAACTATTTGAAAAAAAAAGTCTTTCTTTCAATTTTACTCGTGGCACATAGTGCTTAAATTCTATTAGAAGATCGTTATTCAAATCGTTCGATAAACTTTTATACGAGCTTTCGCTTGATTGTCCAACTCGACCCTCTCCATGGTTAATAACTGCGTAAGAAAACAAGAAAACCAAACAATTGCACAATGTGATCATAAGCTTTGCTTCGCTTAGTCGATTCAGCTGGATGGTGACAGCCGAGGCCCCGCTCTGGTGCCCGGTGCTACAGCATACCCTAGCGTTATGATGGATAATCCGCCACTGTTAGTTGTAGCGAATGGTATCAAACACTCACGTACGCAAGAGTAGTGCAAGTCACCAGATAAAGAAAATAATACCAATTAAGGAAGCAATAAACACAAGGAACGTGAGTCACGCACGTGTCACGCTATCAGTATGTCTGGCCTATTTCTACCACAGTCAGCGTCCCGTGTAACGTTCCAATGTCAGCAACGCTTACTCTGTTCGTATGTTACATTATTTCCTCTACATTGGTCAGAAGGTCATGCATTTAGTGGACTTGTTTCCCGGAATTGTGGCTATGATTTTTCCTGTTCGATGAGGAAGTAAAGTAAAATATTGTTTGAATTGATGTGACGGTTTTTAGGACGATGGAGTATTTTCCTGTTCCAGTCAACTATTTGGTTACAAAAGTGGAGAGCTCTGATGTTGTTGCGTCAGGTTGTACATTGGAAAACCATTCTTACAGTTCGCGACAAACTATACAACCAGAAGTAGCCCAATTCGGTTGTTCATGTAGTATGGGCGTTCGTTCGGACGTTCTTCAGCACAGTTCGCGACAAACTATACACCCAGAAGTCGCCCCATTCGGTTGTTAATGTAGTATGGGCGTTCGTTCGGACGTTCTTCAGCACAGTTCGCGACAAACTATACACCCAGAAGTCGCCCCATTCGGTTGTTCATGTAGTATGGGCGTTCGTTCGGACGTTCTTCAGCACAGTTCGCGACAAACTATACACCCAGAAGTCGCCCCATTCGGTTGTTCATGTAGTATGGGCGTTCGTTCGGACGTTCTTCAGCACAGTTCGCGGCAAACTATACACCCAGAAGTCGCCCCATTCGGTTGTTCATGTAGTATGGGCGTTCGTTCGGACGTTCTTCAGCACAGTTCGCGACAAACTATACACCCAGAAGTCGCCCCATTCGGTTGTTCATGTAGTATGGGCGTTCGTTCGGACGTTCTTCAGCACAGTTCGCGACAAACTATACACCCAGAAGTCGCCCCATTCGGTTGTTCATGTAGTATGGGCGTTCGTTCGGACGTTCTTCAGCACAGTTCGCGACAAACTATACACCCAGAAGTCGCCCCATTCGGTTGTTCATGTAGTATAGGCGTTCGTTCGGACGTTCTTCAGCACAGTTCGCGACAAACTATACACCCAGAAGTCGCCCCATTCGGTTGTTCATGTAGTATGGGCGTTCGTTCGGACGTTCTTCAGCACAGTTCGCGACAAACTATACACCCAGAAGTCGCCCCATTCGGTTGTTCATGTAGTATGGGCGTTCGTTCGGACGTTC
The DNA here is from genome assembly GCA_034769895.1 of Magicicada septendecula. Classification (NCBI taxonomy): domain Eukaryota; kingdom Metazoa; phylum Arthropoda; class Insecta; order Hemiptera; family Cicadidae; genus Magicicada; species Magicicada septendecula. Next base: position 51,856,182 of record CM068367.1, read on the forward strand.
TTCAGCACAGTTCGCGACAAACTATACACCCAGAAGTCGCCCCATTCGGTTGTTAATGTAGTATGGGCGTTCGTTCGGACGTTCTTCAGCACAGTTCGCGACAAACTATACACCCAGAAGTCGCCCCATTCGGTTGTTCATGTAGTATGGGCGTTCGTTCGGACGTTCTTCAGCACAGTTCGCGACAAACTATACACCCAGAAGTCGCCCCATTCGGTTGTTCATGTAGTATGGGCGTTCGTTCGGACGTTCTTCAGCACAGTTCGCGGCAAACTATACACCCAGAAGTCGCCCCATTCGGTTGTTCATGTAGTATGGGCGTTCGTTCGGACGTTCTTCAGCACAGTTCGCGACAAACTATACACCCAGAAGTCGCCCCATTCGGTTGTTCATGTAGTATGGGCGTTCGTTCGGACGTTCTTCAGCACAGTTCGCGACAAACTATACACCCAGAAGTCGCCCCATTCGGTTGTTCATGTAGTATGGGCGTTCGTTCGGACGTTCTTCAGCACAGTTCGCGACAAACTATACACCCAGAAGTCGCCCCATTCGGTTGTTCATGTAGTATGGGCGTTCGTTCGGACGTTCTTCAGCACAGTTCGCGACAAACTATACACCCAGAAGTCGCCCCATTCGGTTGTTAATGTAGTATAGGCGTTCGTTCGGACGTTCTTCAGCACAGTTCGCGACAAACTATACACCCTGAAGTCGCCCCATTCGGTTGTTCATGTAGTATGGGCGTTCGTTCCGACGTTCTTCAGCACAGTTCGCGACAAACTATACACCCTGAACTCGCCCTATTCGGTTGTTCATGTAGTATGGGCGTTCGATCGGACGTTCTTCAGCACAGTTCGCGACAAACTATACACCCAGAAGTCGCCCCATTCGGTTGTTCATGTAGTATGGGCGTTCGTTCGGACGTTCTTCAGTACAGTTCGCGACAAACTATACACCCAGAAGTCGCCCCATTCGGTTGTTCATGTAGTATGGGCGTTCGTTCGGACGTTCTTCAGCACAGTTCGCGACAAACTATACACCCAGAAGTCGCCCCATCCGGTTGTTCATGTAGTATGGGCGTTCGTTCGGACGTTCTTCAGCACAGTTCGCGACAAACTATACACCCAGAAGTCGCCCCATTCGGTTGTTCATGTAGTATGGGCGTTCGTTCGGACGTTCTTCAGCACAGTTCGCGACAAACTATACACCCAGAAGTCGCCCCATTCGGTTGTTCATGTAGTATGGGCGTTCGTTCGGACGTTCTTCAGCACAGTTCGCGACAAACTATACACCCAGAAGTCGCCCCATTCGGTTGTTCATGTAGTATGGGCGTTCGTTCGGACGTTCTTCAGCACAGTTCGCGACAAACTATACACCCAGAAGTCGCCCCATTCGGTTGTTCATGTAGTATGGGCGTTCGTTCGGACGTTCTTCAGCACAGTTCGCGACAAACTATACACCCAGAAGTCGCCCCATTCGGTTGTTCATGTAGTATGGGCGTTCGTTCCGACGTTCTTCAGCACAGTTCGCGACAAACTATACACCCTGAACTCGCCCCATTCGGTTGTTCATGTAGTATGGGCGTTCGTTCCGACGTTCTTCAGCACAGTTCGCGACAAACTATACACCCTGAACTCGCCCCATTCGGTTGTTCATGTAGTATGGGCGTTCGTTCGGACGTTCTTCAGCACAGTTCGCGACAAACTATACACCCAGAAGTCGCCCCATTCGGTTGTTCATGTAGTATGGGCGTTCGTTCGGACGTTCTTCAGCACAGTTCGCGACAAACTATACACCCAGAAGTCGCCCCATTCGGTTGTTCATGTAGTATGGGCGTTCGTTCGGACGTTCTTCAGCACAGTTCGCGACAAACTATACACCCAGAAGTCGCCCCATTCGGTTGTTCATGTAGTATGGGCGTTCGTTCGGACGTTCTTCAGCACAGTTCGCGACAAACTATACACCCAGAAGTCGCCCCATTCGGTTGTTCATGTAGTATGGGCGTTCGTTCGGACGTTCTTCAGCACAGTTCGCGACAAACTATACACCCAGAAGTCGCCCCATTCGGTTGTTCATGTAGTATGGGCGTTCGTTCGGACGTTCTTCAGCACAGTTCGTGACAAACTATACACCCAGAAGTCGCCCCATTCGGTTGTTCATGTAGTATGGGCGTTCGTTCCGACGTTATTCAGCACAGTTCGCTGATACAGCCGTTTGACATTAGTGTCGTCTCAAAATCAGCATAGCGTAAGCACTTATAGAGGATGTAAATTGCTTTTTCGGACAAATTTTTTTTTGCAGTCGTCTTAAAAACGCCTAGAAATATGCTTTTGGGGTCCATTATTAAAACTTTTTTCAGGTCAAAACCCTTGTAAAACTACATTACGTTTGTCCATTAATTTATGCCCCTATAACTTTATCCTTGTTTGCGGTTCCTCAAACGTTTACAAACTTATCTTTAACTTGTAATTTGTAAGTTGTTTCCCCCCAAACTCTAACTTTTACAAAGTAATGGCGGACCCTGTACAGTCTTATCAGTAGCATATCGTCCATGTAACCGCTGTTGCCGGCAACAACAGTACTGGAAATAAGAGAAAATAATGTTAATTGTATTACAGAATAAATACTTTAGTTATTGAATGATTTGAAATCCGAATAATATTAGTAGGGAAACTTGAAGAAAAGCGTAGCATTGCTTTCGAACTGCTGGGCACTTGCACTGTCTTGTGTTGTCGGCTCAGACATTGGCAATGGTTTACTGCGTATGGTCATTGACCTCGTAGTACAGTTGTCGCTGTACAAACTGAGGGGTGGGGAACACTCGTACGTCCAATTTGTTGCCGCTGTATTAACCGGCAAAACGGTCAGTTAGCAGCTATGTTAGTTTTCGGAACTGACGTGCACCAGATACTACGTACCTGTTCGTTTAGTTATGTGTTTCTCTCTTTGGCTTTATTATTTTTAATTCGATTGTGTTCTGATTTATTCTGTGTAAGTATAATGAGAGTCAGATCCTGTTGAACCGAGACGCTCTTCTTCTCCCAGTGAATGGCAGAAAACGATCTAAAAAGAACACTTAGTACAAGAAAAAATTCGAATTAATTTTTAGACTAAGTTTTAGACCTATCACAACCGGCAACAGGTGTTGTGTACCCACGCCACACCACTGGTGTGAATTATGGACGACAACTAAGGAACGAAAAAGTAAAATAATCCAATGTGTTCGGCAAGGCTACAGTCTATCTCCCTTACATTTAATATTTACATAGGTGATGCCATAAGGAAATGGAAGTTAGACAATGCTGACACTGTGATAATCCAATACTATACCAGACTAAAGGCATTCGTAACACAAATCCGATTGTTTGGAATTTGTGGCGTTTATTCTGTGATTGCTCTACAACTGTTACTTTTACTAAACAAAAAATGCTCTCCGTTCGCAATAGTGAGAAAGCTTAAAACTAAAAAGCTGGAAGAACTAAAAATCAAAAAGGAACAGAACAAGCTGAACTGAACGCAGAAATGTTCCAGTATGGGTATATCTTGTTTAAACTTAAAATATTGTATTCACATAATATGTGTTGGAGAAGACAACAGGTCCCGCAAGGTTGGCTACCTGCTAGAGCGGTGTCTACTTTTAAGAAAGAAAAACGGAATGACCGTAATAACTATAGGTGAATACTGTAATAACTATAGGTGAATACTGTAATAACTATAGGTGAATATTGTAATAACTATAGGTGAATACTGTAATAACTATAGGTGAATACTGTAATAACTATAGGTGAATACTGTAATAACTATAGGTGAATACTATAATAACTATAGGTGAATATTGAAATAACTATGGGTGAATACTGAAATAACTATAGGTGAATACGGTAATAACTATAGGTGAATACTGTAATAACTATAGGAATATGTTTGGTTGATACTTTCTACAGAATATATGCAAGGATTACCGAACCTTGCAGACTAGTTCCGAGCATCTTATTTTGAAAGATCAAAACGGCTTCAGGAAGAGGAGATCTTGTACAGACAGTGCTTTTCTTATTACATACATCACTGAGAAGCGTCATAAGTTCAATAAAGAAACCACATATAGCTTTCGTTGACTTTGAAAAGGTAGAGTAGATAGAAATTTGCTCTGGCAAGTATTAGAAAAACGGGGATACCCATAACAACTTATGAAAACTATACAAAGCCTGTACAACGGAAGAAAAATAGCTATTAAAAATTGATATAGGATATCACAACAAACATATGTCAGAAAAGGTGTTACACAAGGGTGCAGTATATAGTCTACTCTTTTTTAACATTTATATCAACGATTTAGTAAGGAGATGAAAACATCTGTTGAACCCTGATATTAAGATACCATGAGACAGATACCGGAATCTGCTGTTGTTTGCTGACGACTTGCTAGTAATTCAAAAAAAAAAGAATCATAAAAATCTATTTTCAAGATTCATCAGATTTGAAAACAATACAATATGAAAATCTCCACTATAAAAACAAAAGTAATGGCATTTTGCGCCAATGAAGAAATAAGAACGAAAATAATGATTACTGATCGAATTCTAGATCATGTGAGCCATTTAACTATTTGGGAAATGATATTGGCTATGATGGGAATTAAGATATTAACGTTAAGTTAGGTAAGTTCAAAACGATCTGTGGGTCAATCAACCGTACTTTTAGAAACAAGCTACGTAGAGATACAAAATTAAAGTTTTAAAAAGTTATGGCAGTCCCTGTATTGTCCCACGAGTTTGAATTACGGACGACAACCAAGAAACAAGAAACTGGGTGCGGACGCGAAAAATTCCCAAAAAAAGTTTTGTGAATAATTTGAAGAAGCCAATTATGGGATCCAAGTGATGTAGAAACGCGGATTTTCATTTTCTACGTGGAACCCACGACTACAGTAATTTAGCTGCGTACACGGTAAAGAAGGTAATTTTCTGACGTAAATAAAGTAAAATTGACGTTGTTAGGTTAACATGCAAACTAAAATTAGACATGGAAACCAAAATGCTTTTAAGTAATACTCGCTTTCTGTGAAATTCACGTAAAAAATAAACCAACTCGAAGTAAGGCAGGGTGGTTCAAGGACCACCCCTTGCCTGTCAGTATAGGCTACATATCTCCCTTTATATAGTAATGAAACTTTCACTTGTGAACTTACTTGTCTTTTCTCGTCGAACGCGTTTCGGCGTAGTGTTCGCCTTCGTCAGCTTAGAGACAGACTCCAATTAGTCTGTCTCTAAGCTGACGAAGGCGAACACTACGCCGAAACGCGTTCGATGAGAAAAGACAAGTAAGTTCACAAGTGAAAGTTTCATTATTATATAAAGTGTAGTGCTGTGAAAAAAGATGATGAACAATCAAGACAACTATCTCCCTTTGTTGTGGCATAACTCGTTGTAAACTAATATTCGGTTTCCGTGCAGATCACTGGAAAAGCAGCCAACTCGAAGCAACATTGTGTTTTAATGCTGTATTGCTATAAACAATTATGCAATTTTTTCGCAAATTTACAAACAACAAGTGCACATTTTCCGCGTCCGAACCTATTTTGACCTATAATTTACGTAGAAACAAAAAATCGCGTTTGTTTTTGCAAGTTTTTGGCTGCCAGAGCTCAAGTTGTGACTGCCGAATATAACCGGAAACCAGTGGCGTATCTAGAATTTGGTCTTGAGAAGGGAGGTCCGGTCGTGTCGGCTTCATACAAAAGAAAAAAAAAAACAAGTGAAGACTAATCAACATTACTATCTTACAAGTGACCACATTACCATCTTTAAATGTGGCTGAGAAGCGTGTGATAACATCCTGAAATTAGTTCCATTAAAATAAACAGCAGTAACATAATAAAAATACGCGTTATTGAAACATTGTTTAGAAGACACTTATTGACTGGGTTGATTTTACAAGGTATTTCAAATTTCAAAATTATACGCTAATGCTGTATAGTAAACCTGTTTGTATATTTTTAAAATCGGTATGGAGAACAACCATACATGACTTCCATGTTCTAATTAATTATCAAATTATTTTTAATATGTAGACCTACACAAAAGCTCAGAACAAAACCAAATATATGAGCATGCTTTTGGTAAAAACGCTGAGAAAGATAATCAAAATACGAACTGTACATAGTTATTAATACAGATGAACTCCATTTATCCGAACTAATGAGTGCCAGGCGTAATTCGGATATGCAAAAGTTCGGATAATTGGGACAAACATAAGAACAAAATTATGTTATGAAAGAAAACGCGAAAATTGATCAAAAACAACTTTTGTTTATTTTTATTACATGAGTACATTATCTTAATAAAAACGCGTGTTTTGCAAAAAGTTTACTTTTACTACACAAAAATTAAAAATAATATTCACAAATAATTATAATTTTTCAATTGAACATGTCAAACAAAGTTAATTGTTTTGACGTAGAAACTCGTTTGCGTGCAGCCAGGTCCCGCAAACGCTTGACGGCAAGAAGCTGCATGTGATCGCATTCAGACTGGCGTTCCATCCGCTTTAAAGCAGTGTCAAAACTAGCGAATGCCTCACTCGCCGTAAGTTCCTTTTCCGGTTCAACTGAAGCAACGTTGTCATCGTCTTCGTCCACCTGCTGAGATTCATCGTTTACACTTTGGATAATTTCATCATCGTCCAAAATTTGATATCCAGGGTCTGGTGCATCGCACTGCAACCACTCGTTTATGCGTCCACGTCACACTCGGAACAGCCAGGAATTTGTACAATGATTTTCTGGATGTCTTCAAGTGATACAGCTTCATTTTCTTTGACACTTTCTTTCGCTCTTTTTTTCGTCTTTCCTTTTTGTTCATTGCCTCTTCTTTTTCTTCCTGGATTTGTTGTTTAATTTTGTCGAAATGTTTTTTAAAATTAATTTTATTCCATGCCCTCTTTAATGTTACGGTTTTCATCAAATTTCTCGAATTAGCTATAATGTAACAACAGTCCTTTAAATCAATTTTCAAATGGTATGCTACTGTAATTTCTTCATCTTCATCTGCTAACAGCAGCTTACATAAAAGTTGTCTTCTGTAATGTCGTTTCATACACTCTATTACGCCTTGACCCATCGGTTGCAACAAACTCGTTACATTTGCCGGCAGGAACAGCAGTTTCTTCTTTCCAACAGATCCACTGAAGGATGGGTTGGTGCGTTATCAATAAGAAGCAACACATTTCCCTTTTTTCCCACTTCCTTTAGATATTTTTTTACCTCCGAAATAAATGTTTTCTCGAACCATACTGAGAACAACGCTGCTGGCATCCACGCTTTCTGTTGATTTTTGTATAGGCTATGATCAAGAGCTTTCTAACGTTTTTGAAAGCCCTAGAGTTTTTCGATTTTCATGTTAAAAGCAATGGGAGTCGATGCCTGCCCGTTGAATTGGCACAAGTAAGCAATGTCACACGTTCTTTACTAATTTTGTGGCCAGGAGCCCTAGCTTCTTTCTTTGAAGCCAAAGTTTTACGGGGCAATGCTTTCCAATTAAGTCCCGTTCCATCGGCATTGTACACGAATTCAGGATCGTAGTTTTTAGTTATGATTTTAAATTTAACAATGAACTTATCAGCTGCATTGTTATCTGCAGAAAGTTTTTCTCCACTCAAATCTGACTCCCGAATACCATGCCTAGCCTTAAAATTACGTAGCCAACCGTTACTAGCTTTAAATTCGGATAAACCACCCATCTTTTCAGCAAACATTTGTGCTTTTTCACAAACACAGGGGCCAGAGGGGGGATTTCTAAGTGACCGTTGCTCCAAAAACCATTAAAAAACTCCATCTTCTAGGTGTTTATTTTCAGCCGTTCTTCACTTTTCTGGACGACATTCCATCCTCACTTTTCAAATTAGAAACAAAGTTCAGAATCGAAGAACTATTTCTTTGTATATCAGGAATAGTGCCTGCAACTACATTATAAGTTTAGGCCAATTGTTTGGCAGACACTCCTTTTTTAATTGTTCAATTATTTTCACTTTGTTCGTCATCGACAATACGACACGATTCCTTTTAGAAAACATTTTATATACACACTACGCGAAAACAAAATGAAAACGACTTGGCAAAATACTGTGCTGTATAAACAGAACGCACGACATACACCACACAATAGCTAGCAAGACACTGGTTAACTGTAAATGTGAGATAGGTGAGTGACCTGGCGGAAGATTTGTGCGTCCTTGACATTCTATTTTAAGAATGCGAACAGTAGGCGGCAAACATTGTACTGATCAGTACGTAAACTATGACACACGGCTAACGCATACTTATATGAATTTCATTTGCTTACGATGTTTTTTGTTAGTACGGCAACCGCAGTTTGAATAAACTTTTTTTTTAGAAATTGCATTTGTTTTAATTTCCTAATATCGAATCGGATAATTGGCGATTCGGATAACTGGAGTTCGGATAAATGGAGTTCTACTGTATTTTAAAAAGAAAGAATTAATTTGGTTAAATTATCTTTTATTTAAATAAACGCAAAAAAAACGAATACCGCCCAGTGTTTGTTTTCTGTGACTTACTGAAAACGAAAAATTATTTTGTTTACGTATCCATGGTTACATAGCCTGGAACGATATCAATTGTTAATATTTTATTGAAATTTTTAAGTTTTCGTTCGCCCAAACAATTGTTTGTGTGATAAATATTACATCACTACTGTCAATCAGGATTGACTACTCCTTAATCTAAATATTAGCACACTTTTAAGCGGTAGTTTATGTGACTATCATTGGGCCACTTTTTATGTGTTTATTCTCACTTGTAGCACTATAAGAGGTTGTTCCTCTTATTCCACTTTAGTTTATAATAATAGATTTTTATTGGCCTATCATACCTATAGTTCACACACATTTTACAATGTGGAATGATTGTACCCTTTATTGGTTTTATAGGTTTATTTATTTAGGGTTTGGTTATAGTTTTTTATGTTAATTTTTATTGATTTACTGCCCTACCCTACTGGGTAATGTCTGGTTATGTTTTGTTAGTCATAGTTAGGTCAATGGTTGATGTTGTTGAGTCATATTTGGTAAATTCATGATCTTCAAAACTTTATGGTTTCTGTTGATTAGTTGTTGAGCATTGTTTTGGTTCCATCCCTGGATAGGGTTTCATTGATTATCATTATTTTTACAGCGTTCTGTTTCGTTACAAATGAAATGTTTCCATAGAAACTACTTATTTGTTGTCAATAATGTAGTACACATATGAAACTTATAAAAATTTACCTCCTTCATCATCAACTACCATTTTATTATATAAAATATCGGTATGGAGAACCATACATGACTTCCATATTCTAAGATTTATATTTAAAATCATTTTCAGCCAAACAGCCAGGGAAGGAATTTTAACAAAAAAATACTTCTTTCTTGCCAATAACGTAGTACACATATAAAAAATATTATCCCCTCCCCCTTCAACTATAATTTTGATTTATAGAAAATTACCCCCAGCCCGTTCAACTAGCCTCTTCATTTATAGATATTTCATCTACGTTTCTACAGTGGATTATTAAGATCTTATCAGGATACTTTATCAAAATTAAGTACTTTACTCATGTCACAACAAAAAATGTTTCAGGTAAACTGCCCTTTCCCCGTAACCGATCTTCACCAAAATCAACAGACATTGAGACCTCTATAGCTCAGGCACATATGTAAAAAATTATTTGATTCTGTTTGAATTTACGGCAGTTATGGTTCGTCATATAAAAAATTACCCATGTTAAAACATAAAACATGAGATTTATAAAACATATCTAAGATTTATATTTAAAATCATTTTTGAAATAAAATATTTTCATAGAACCTACTAACGCTGGGGAAATCTGAGGAGCCAATCAGAGTTGGGCCTACTTGTCACTCTGCTGAATTTGGTGGAAAGCCCTGTCACTGTCGTCAAAGTATCAGCCTTGACAGGGTTCTCTTTTTCTGCAAAATGGGAGAGGAGGCTTGAGATGGAGTGAGTGACATGGTCCCCACCTCAATGAAGAACCCATTGTTTTATAAAAATATATTTAAATTTTGAAAACTGAAAATTCTTTTCTTGTTGTAAATATTTATATTTTATAATCAAAATGACTTTATCAAAAAACAAACATTATTTTTTTATAATAAGTACTTACATATGTTTCTTAATATGCTTACTTTTTCTTCAATGTTGATGATCATTTCCAAACATTCTGACAAAATTGTATCTACAGAACAGTTAACATTCCCCAGGTTTCCATTTCTGCTAATTTCTCATTACACCTTCCACTGACGTATTATTAACCATTTCATAAACTATCGTATAATCTTTTCAGATTTTGTGGTACAAAATCTGAAATTTTCAGATTGCCTGGCAACAAAATTATTTTATTTTCAACAATTACCATTGTTTGAAAAAGTTTAAATGAATTTTCAAGTACTTTACTCTTGTTAAAACGTAAAAGGTTGCAGGTAAACTACCCCTTCCCCTTAACCGATCTTTACCAAAATCTAAAGGCCTTGAGTCCTCTACAATTCACTGACGTATGCAAAAACTTATTTGATTCTGTTTGAATTTGCGGCTGTTATCGTTTGCCATAGAAAATACCCTTGTTATAAAAACGTTGCTGGTAAACTACCCCTTTCCCTTAACCGATCGTCACCAAAAACAATAGGTCTTGAGAACTCTACAATTCAGGGCTGTATGCGAAACATCATTTGATTCTGTTTGAATTTGCGGCTGTTATCGTTTGCCAAAAAAAAAAATTTCCCTCGATAAAAAAAACCGTTGCAGGTAAACTACTCTTTCCCCTCAACCGATCTTCACCAAAAACAATAGATCGCGAGTACTCTACAAATCAGGGCTGTATGCAAAAAATTATTTGATTCTGTTTGCATTTGCGGCAGTTATCGTTTGCCATAAAAAATACGCTTGATAAAAAACGTTGCAGGTAAACTACCCCTTTCTCTCAACCGATCTTTACCAAAAACAACAGATCTTGAGTACTCTACAAATCAGGGCTGTATGCAGAAAATTATTTGATTCTGTTTGACTTTGCGGCTGTTATCGTTTGCCATAGAAAATACCCTTGTTAAAAAAACGTTGTAGGTAAACTACCCCTTTCCCTTAACCGATCTTCACCAAAAACAAAACGTCTTGAGAACTCTACAATTCAGGGCTGTATGCAAAACATTATTTGATTCTGTTTGAATTTGCGGCTGTTATCGTTTGCCATAGGAAATACCCTTGTTAAAACATAAAACGTTACAGGTAAACTACCCCTTTCCCTTAACCGATCTTCACCAAAAACTATAGGTCTTGAGAACTCTACAATTTAGGGCTTTATGCAAAACATTATTTGATTCTGTTTGAATTTGCGGCTGTTATCGTTTGCCAAAAAAAAAAATTTCCCTTGATAAAAAAAAAACCGTTGCAGGTAAACTACCCCTTTCCCTCAACCGATCTTCACCAAAAACAATAGGTCGCGAGTCCTCTACAAATCAGGCCTGTATGCAAAAAATTATTTGATTCTGTTTGAATTTGCGGCAGTTATCGTTTGCCAAAAAAAAAAAATCTACAGACAGACACACAGACAGACAGACACACACACACACACACAGACACTTTTCGGAAAACGACTTTTTTTCATGTTTTGAGTGTAGTAGAATCAGAATCTGCAATAATCTCGAACACGATTTTTTTTGCCATCACCATACTTCCATTCCTTAAGGAATATGGAAGTAAAAAAATTACCCCCTCAACCCTTCAACACTCTTTTCATTTATAGATACTTCATCTAACTTTCTACAGTGGATTATTATGACCTTCTTTTCAGGATACTTTATTTATCAAAATTAAGCACTTTACTCTTGTTAAAACGTAAAATGTTGCAGGTAAACTACCCCTTTCCCTTAACCGATCTTCACCAAAAACAATAGGCCTTGAGTCCTCTACACCCCATGGCTGTATGCAAAAAATTATTTGATTCTGTTGGAATGTGCGGCTGTTATTGTTTGCCATAGAACAAATTCTACACACAGACACACACGCACACACACACACACACACACACACACACACACACACACACACACACACTTTTCGAAAAATGATTTTTTCATGTTTTGATGGTAGTACAATCAAAATCTGCTGTTATTTCGAACAGGATTTTTTTCGGCATGACGATACTTCCATTTTCTTATGGAACATGGAAGTAAAAATTACCCCCTCACCCTTCAACACCCTTTTCGTTTATAGATATTTCATCAACCTTTCTACAGTGGACTATTACGACCTTCATTTCAGGATATTTTGTTTAACAGAATTAAGTACTTTACTCTTGTTAAAACGCGTAAAACCTTGCCGGTAAACTACTCCTTCCTCTTAACCGGTCTTCACTAAAATCAATAGGTCTTAAGTCCTCTACAACTCGGGCACATATGCAAAAAATCGGTATGGAGAACCGTACATGACTTCCATGTTCTAAGATTTATATTTAAAATAATTTTCGAAATGAAATATTTCCATAGAAACTACTTCTTTCTACTTCTTGTTTCAGCTTTAATCACAGTCCTGTCGTCACTATCGTATACCACCTCATGTTAGCGCACCGGATTTTCACTGATGATGGCAGTCGATAGCACTACAGAAACGTCTGGCTCTGTAGAAAACATTGGACCACGGCCAAACAGCCCGGGAAGGAATTTTAACAACAAACTACTTCTTTGTTGCCGATAACGTAGTACATACGACATATAAATAAAAATTATCCCCTCCCACTTCAAATTAATTTTCATTTACAGAAAAATTACCACCACCCCATTCAACTAACCTTACTAACCTTACTACAACTAACCTATAACTAACCATACATGACTTCCATGTTCTAAGATATATGTTTAAAATTATTTTCGAAATAAAACATTTCCATAGAAACTATTTCTTTCTACTTACTGCTTCAGCCTTAACCACAGTACTGTGGTCACTAACGTATACCAACTCACGTTATCACACTCGATTTTCACTGATGATGGAAGTCGATGGCACTGCCGAAACGTCTGGTTTTGCAGAAAAAGTTGGACTACGGCCAAACAGCCCGGGAAGGAATTTTAACAACAACCTACTTCTTTGTTGCTGATAACGTAGTACACATATAAAAATTATCCTTTCCCCATTCAACTATAATTTCCATTTATAGAAAATTACCCCCCCCCGTTCAACTAGCCTCTTCATTTATAGATTTATTTTATCTACGTTTCTACAGTGGATTACTATGTTCTACTTATCAGGATACTTTATTTATCAAAATTAAGTACTTTACTCTAGTTCAAACATAAAACGTTGCAGGTAAACTACCCATTATCTTTAACCGATCTTCACCAAAATTAACAGACCTTGAGTACTCTATAATTCAGGAAGGTGTGCAAAAATGTATTTGATTCTGTTTGAATATACGGCAGTTATCGTTCGTCATAAAAAAAATTACCCTTGTTAAAACATAAAACGTTGCTGGTAAACTACCCCTTCCCCTTAACCGACTTCACCAAAAAAAATAGGTCTTGAGTACTCTACAATTCATGGCTGTATGCAAAAAATTATTTGATTCTGTTTGAATTTGCGGCATTTTATAGAAAAAAAGCTAAGATAGACACAGACAGACACACACACAGACAGTTTTCGAAAAATGACTTTTTTTCATATTTTGAGGGTAGTACAATCAGAATCTGCAATTATCTCGAACACTATTTTTTTGCCATCACCATACTTCCATTTCCTTATGGAACATGGAAGTAAAAAATATCGGTATGGAGAACAATACATGACTTCCATGTTCTAAAATTTATATTTAAAATCATTTACGAAATGAAATATTTCCATAGAAACTACATCTTTCTACTTATTGCTTCAGCCTTAACCACAGTACTGTGGTCACTAACGTATACCACCTCACGTTATCGCACTCAATTTTCAGTGGTGATGGCAGTCGATGGCACTGCTGAAACGTCTGGTTTTGCACACAACATTGGACTACGGCCAAACAGCCCGGAAGGAATTTTAACAACAAACTACTTCTTTGTTGCCGATAACGTAGTATACATATAAAAAATTTCCCCTCCCCCTTCAACTATAATTTTCATTTATAAAAAATTACCCCCACCCCGTTCAACTACCCTCTTTTATAGATATTTCGTCTACGTTTCTACAGTGGATTATTATGATCTTCTTATCAGGATACTTTATTTATCAAAATTAAGTACTTTACTCTTAAGACATAAAACGTTGCAGGTAAACTACTCCTTTCCCTTTACCGATCTTCACCAAAATCAATATGCCTTGAGTCCTTTACAATTCAGGGAAGTATGCAAAACATTATTTGATTCTGTTCGGATTTGTGGCTGTTATCGTTTGCCAAAAAAATCTACACAGACACAGACACAGACACACACACACACACACACACACACACACACACACACACACACACACACACACACACACACACACACACACACACACACACACACACACACACACACACTTTTCTTCATGTTTTGAGGGTAGTACAATCAGAATCAGCCGTTATCTCGAACACGATTTTTTCGCCATGACCATACTTCCATTTCCTTATGGAACATGGAAGTAAAATTGTACTCTAGACACACAGACACTTTTCGAAAAATGACTTTTCTTCAGGTTTTTAGGGTAGTCTACAATCAGAATCTGGCCTTATTTCGAACACGATTTTTTCCTTACGGGAAATTGAAGTAATAAACATCAGTAACATAATAAAAATACACGTTATTGAAACATTGTTTAGAAGATACTTATTGATTGGATTTATTGTACCGGGTATTTTAAATTACAAACGTATACGCTAATGCTGTACAATAAATCTGTTTGTATATTTAAAAAAAGATACTACTATATTAGCGTACGCAGCTCAAAAAAAAAAAAAAAACATAAAATAATCAAAAAATTAAGATAATAACAAAATTCGTCAACTTTATATCCATCCATGTCAGTGTACCGCGATGGATATTTCACCATTTTGCATAATATTTAACGTTGTAAAACCGTGGAAGAGTACAAAGAAAGAGTTAAGCGTGCGTATTTCCTCGCATCTATTAACAGTTACTACTACCGGGCAACATGTTTGTGTATGTTATTCAGTTTGTTTAATGTTCGCAAGTCGAACAGATTACAATTTTGCAATAAATTACAAAAAATATATCGCCGAAGCGTTTGCCTGTTAACGTTGTCAAAGGCTGCAATTTTTAAATTGTTTTTGTAGCATTTGAATTTAGTTTTTGAGTACGAGGTTTGAGGAAGAACTTCGTTCAATTGTGTAGTTTTCTCCGCTACAAGTGTACTATTAAAAAACTGTTTTTATGTGTTGTTAGTGACAATCGTCTAAAATTTTAACCCCATTTGATGCATAGTTTAGATTTCACAGTTAATTCAGTAAGTCGCCTTTAGGTGTATTAGGCGAATTTTTGTCATTCTACAATGCAAGATTGAAGAACATGAATTAAATTTTGTGTAAACTGTGAGATAGACTGATATGTCCTGGTAAACGTGTTCAGAAGGCTTCTGGGGAGATTGTCATGCGTGGACAAGCGGTTTACAAGCTTCAAAGACTGCCGTAAATGAGTTGAAGGTCGTGGTGGTCAGATGAAGATTATGTTTTTGTGTTCCGCGAAATTTCGTCGTTAGGCGCAGTGGTAAATAAAGAGTACTATTCGGACATTTTACGCCATTTGTATGAAGCTATTCTTAGAAAACGGCCAGATTTACGAAAGAATACTTCAAGAAAATTGCGGCCCGATAACCCTCCTGGACGCAGTCATTGCTTGATAAGAGGCAAAAGTTAACCTCATAATGATGACACGGCGTATGTTTCTCCTGCAGCATTATTCTTAATTAAAATGATAATTTATTATTCGTTTACTTATTAAAGTAAATAAAGTCATTATTAAATTGTTTTTCGAAGACAAGGGATCGCGGTCCGCCATTTGGAAATCACTGAACTAAATAAATGCCTCTTCTATAATTTTCTCTCAAATTTCTTATGAAATGGTCTGATGTAGATATTAAATAACGTTGGGCGCAACCCTCCCTTACATCCTAGTCAGTGTACTGGATTGGATATTTCACCACTTTGCACAATATTTAGAAACACCAAATGCATATTAGAAACCATTCATATTAACTCACATTATTCTTGTTCTTACAATTTATACAAATAATGATATTTTATGCATGTTTTGACACAAGAATATAATTTTTAAAACCGCGGAAGAGTACAAAGCAAGAGTTAAGTGTAAAACGTAAAACGTTATAAGTGGTTTTTCAAGTTACGTGACGTTAGGAGTTGAACAGTTCCAGTGTTATCCTATGTACTCGCGTAATTAACGCGCTTTATTTGACCAAATTTATTAAAAATTTTTTTTTTAAATTAAACATGTAATACACATATAATGAAGCATGTGTAATCCACATATTTTTTTAAATATCGAGAAGAATAAATAAAACACTTATTTATGAAAGTATATAGTTTTTATTTATTTATTCGTTTTTTACTTTTCTTTCTTTTTCTGTTTTTCCTTTTGAAGAAGACTGACAATCATTATATTCCTTAACAAAATTATTTAACACTATTTTACATGCTGTTAAATTTATAACTACAACCTTCTTATACACATTTATATCCACAGGATTTAGATACATGCTGTTAACCTTTACTTTCTTAATTTTAATGTTCTCTTTAAAGTAGGCCTATATATATATGTATATATATATATATATTCCACATAAAGGTATTATTAAGCTTCCAAGACAAACTGTAAGCCTAACTAATGTATGTTGTTAATTTATTTTTATTAAATTAGTGAATTAGGGTTATTATTTATCAATTAGTTTTAATTTATTGGTACGATTTTCATTATAATATGAAAAAAATACCCTAAGAAAATGATTTAAAAATCCAACCCCCGAAATGAAATCTTAGGTTCGCCCCTGCCGAAACAGTCTACGTAGATATTAAATAACGTTGGCCGTAACCCTCGCTTACATCCGTTACAGTGTACAGCGATGGAAATTTCACCACTTTGCGTAACATTTAATGTTGTAAAATCGTCGTTGAAGAGAGCGAAAGCAAGAGTTACGTGAGTATTTCCTCCCACCATTGTGACGGTTACTGTTGTCGGGCAACTGACCTCAAAGGAAGGTTTTTCCTGCATACGTCACGTCACTACAGACTTGGCGTAGTGTAGTGGTGGGGCAACTATTTTGGCAAACGTTGCATCTATTTCAATTAGTCGTCGGATACATTCCGTAGCGATCACTGCTACAAAACAGTATTTTACAATGGCGTACGCAGGCGTAGAAGTGGAGGACGAACCGGCGTACCCCCCATGGAACTTTTCGTGGGTGGTGAAGGGCGAACTGGCGGCCATGGCGTGGCCGCAGACCGTCGAGAACGTACGCTACGTCGTCCAGCAGGGCATCAACCATCTTATAACGTTATCGCCGGAAAAGAAACCGCCTTCGGTCGGCAAGTTTCCTCAACTGAAATGGACCGTCATTCCCGTCGAAGAGTTCGAAGCGCCCACCATTAAGCAGATCAAAGCGTTCATAGAGATATGTCAGCGGGCGGTTATCAAACACGAGGTAAGCAGCAGCGGCGGCACATGCCAACAAAATCAAAAATAGACGGAGCCGTTTAACTGTCGGCTACGTCACTATTACAATGATGACCGACAACGCGCGGTCGTTTAAAATCGTGTTTTCCTTCAGAAAGACGATCAGTCACTAAGTGAAATAATTTTGTCAATACACAGTCATTTAAAAATTAAATCCTTAAATTCGTAGTGACTGTCAATCAATGAATTTTTCAGTGTAGGGTTAGTGAGGATCGGTCAAAAATAACACAAATTTTTTTAACTTATTTGTGTCGACGTTTCGACAATGTTTATCGTCATCATCAGGACCTGTGTACGAAATACAAAAGAAATGTCAAACACAACAGAAAAATTAAATATTTGGGTGAATGTGTTCGTGTATGTGAGTGTGTGCGCGTGCGTATGTATGTATCGTTTATATGTGAAGACTTGAGATAGTTTGTTTACATCTTCCAGTATTATCTTTAAGAAAACGTTCTTAAATCTCTAAGTTCTGTCATACTATAATTGTCTCGTTTCCTTAAAGATAATATTGGAAGATGTAAACAAACTATCTCAAGTCTTCACATATAAACGATACATACATACGCATGCACACATACACGAACACATTCACCCAAATATTTAATTGTTCTGTTGTGTTTGGCATTTCTTTTGTATTTCATACACAGGTCCTGATGATGACAATAAACACTGTCGAAACGTCGACACAAATAAGTTAAAAAAAATTTGTGTTATTTTTGACCGATCCTCACTAACCCTTCACTTAAAAATTAACATTATTTTTTAAATATACTTTGTGGTCTATCGCTTACAGTAGTGAAACAACCAGTAATAGTACTAAGCGTACTAAGTTTTTATTTAGTAAATTAATGCTCAACCCTTAAGTACATAGTGTTGTCTTGCCCAGTGGCGTACCTAGGCCACTGGAGTCCCGGGGCGGATTTCTTTCTGAGGCCCCTCCTCCCGTAAGATGGTTGTTTATAATTCAATTTATCTTCAAGTAAAACATAGCAAAAAAACTTTACTGTTATACGTTTGTTGTCTAATTACTGTATTGCTACACCTAGTTAGGGAACTTTATAAGAAGCTGTACTAATGTTATTAATTAAATGTAGTGTTATGAATTAAAACTCGTAAATATATAAAAGAATAAAAATAAGTATGTATATATACTAATAATTAACTTACGTTTGTAATTTTTTTAATATCTGTAAACACTTTATGAGATGGGATTGTAAGCTAGATTTCAAAATATTATGAAAAAATCTTTGCAATCGATCGATTAAAACCTGGACCTCTCCTAGTGTTGCGTTTCTGGATGTGACAGTACAACATTTCCAAATAATTTTCCAAATCTGGAGGCCCCCTACGAAGTGGAGACCGGGCGGTCCGCCTCCCTCGCCACCCCCTTAGTCCACTACTGGGGTTGCCATTTGGCGACTCAACAAATTTGAATGGCTTACATTAACTGTGATGAGTAACTGATCTTTACAGAATAATATAGGTGTTAATGTCCACATACTGTGAAATATGTAGTACCTTTATTTTCACATAGATGTCAGCTGTTTATTCATTGTTTACCATTTAGTCAGCTGTATTTAGATGTTTAGATATTAGATACAGCTGTATCAGATAGTATTTAGACAGCTAACCTACAAGGAAGCCTGATTTTTGTGCTTTTTGAGTTCAGTTTCCTGATACTTATTACAGTATTTTTCGAAATAAACATTATTTTTATATCAGTTGAGGTATGAACTTGATGTATGATTATAGTCGTGTAGTGTTGCTATTCGGCAACAAAGCGTTTTTTTTTTTAATTAAAAAAGTGTTCAAAAATGTTAATTTTTTTTTTTTACTATTTTTCCTTTTATATAAACAAGTAATAAAATAAGAATAACAAATTTAAAAAATAAAAAAGTTGTCACACTTATACTTCAGTTTGCTTATAGTACGTTTCGAAATAAAAATTACTTTTCTATCAGTTGAGGTACGAACTTATCATATATTAGTATGATTATAGTAGTGTAGTGCGAGTAAATTGTATGCATGGTGTTGCCATTCGACAACAAAGCGTTTTTTTTATTCAACACATTTTTGATTTTTTTTTTTACTATTTTTCCTTTTATCTACACAGGTAATAAAACAAGAATAACTAATTTAAACAAAATAATAAAAAGTGTTTGTGCATTTAAGGGTACTCTTGATCTTATGGTATTTTTAAGATTTAAATGATGTTGGGCATATCCCTCGCTTACATCCGTTTCAATGTGCTGGATTGAATTTTCACCATTTTGCACAATATATTATAAATACCATAGCCTACTCGTATTAGAAAACATTCATAGTAACTCACGTTATTCTTGTTCTTCTAATTTATATAAATAATGTTATTATACTGTATATTTTGGCACAAGAATATATTTTACTGTTTTTTATTTACATTTTTTATAAGTTTTATTGTACGACACTTTTATAATTATAAAATTATAATTAACAGTCATATAATTCTGATGATGACACTATGTCATAAAACTGTCAAAACATTGATGTAAATAAAAAATAATAAAATATATTCTTGTGTCATAATCTATATATATAAAACTCAAAGTTTTATATATATGGGTATAGGTTTATAATATAAATATATATAATGAGGATTTATGGGTACTAAATACAAATTCACACCGTTACACCGATTGCCACCAAATTTTGCACAGATAACTTTTCACACAAGGCGTAAAATACTGTCTAACTTGGAATTTGATATTTTGCCCCGTTCGCACGATTTAGGCCTTTTTAATTATGCCTTTTCGTTGACGCGTATAAAGATGTCAACAACACCATGAAGACCAGACTTAATTCCCATAGTAACAAGTAAATAAACAAATGATATTTAGCAGCATCAGAACTGTACCTTTATCCGTTCCTTCAGTTTTTAATCTTTTTAAGAAGCGATTGTATCGATATATTTTGTAATTTTGTGTACAGATACGTCTATATATTTTTAAGTTGTCTTGAACGATTATAAAATTTATGTTTATACGTATTTCTGATGATACAATGAATAAGTAATGAAATATATTAAATACTACTACTAAAGACGTCAACAACACCACGGAGACCAGAATTAATTAGCACAGTAACAAATAAATAAACAAAAGCTATTTAGCGGCATCGGAACTGTACATTTATCCATTCCTGCAGTACATTTTCGATGTTTTATATAATATGCGATTGAATCGATATAAGTTATTACAATGTTGAAATTGTACTAATTGTCAATTGTCCTATTACTTAATGCAAAGCAAAAAATACGTGTTGTTTTCATTTGTGAGGTTATGTGACAACGGTTTTCGGTTTTTAGTTTACTGCTGAAATAAATAAAAGCCATGGTTGAAGAATACATAACGTTTAATGTGTTATACAATGCTTCTAACACAGTAATAAAGAATAAAGAACTTAGCGTTTTTTATTTAACAGGTACTTTATAAATATCTCCAAAGGCTTTATAAACGGGTACTTTTCAATCTCCAAAAGTTGTTGCACCAACATAATAATTTAGTACAAGTTAAAATAGTACAATTGTTGAAAACAGCTTTGGAGAGAATTTGACTAAAGAGTACAAAATTATTATACGAGCTGACATAACGCCAATTAGACATAGACAATAAAAATTATATTAAAATACTTATTAAAAGTCAAATATTCGCGTGCGAAGCCGCGGGTAACAGCTAGTATAAAATATACGCAAACACAAATTTTAACCAAAATGAAATATCTACATTATAAAATTTAACAAAAACCAACAACATAATAATAATTAATTAAATTAAAATTGAAAATATAATCGTAGAAACTGAAATTGCTATAAATCATTTTGAACAAAATATACAAGACAAAATAAGAACAAAAGAAATTGTAGAAATTACTAAATTGAATAACAAATCTAAAAAATCATCAAAATAAAAAGCATTCACAAACTATAAACAATATTAAAAATAAATAAATTAATAAAAATGCAACTATAATCAAAGGTGATAAAAGTACTGCTTCTATCGTAATATTAAAGATAATGAAATATTGGAAAACAAATCATTAAATTTTATAAATTCAATTGACTTTAAACTTCCAAAGATCCAACTAATAAATTTTGAAAACAAATTGATAACATAATAAAAAACAACTTAAATATTTTTCTAAAATACAATATATTTAATATACAATAAATATATAATAATTACAAACCAATACCTAATTTAAACACTCTAATTAAATTACACATAGTAGAAAAACCAATTACACTCTTAATAAATTATTAAACTTCACTAAATTATACAATTTCTAAATGTATTTCAAAACTTTTAAAAGAGCAACTAAACTTACAATACACATACAATTTAAAAAACTGCCATCATCTCTCTTAAATTCGTGATAAAATTAAAATTTATAAAAATACAAAATTTTTCCCTTCAATATATAAAACATCTACACAAATATTCCAATTAAAGAAACAACTGAAATTATTTTTAATAATACTCTCAGAAACAATAATGATAATTCTCAATATATTAAACAATTAACTAACATTTTAAATACTACTCTAAACCAAAATTATTTTTTATATAATAATAATATTTATCAACAAATAGATGGACTAGCAATGGGAGATCCTACTTCCGCAACCCTATCAGAAATACTTTTACTACATTTAGATACAAAAATACGTGATATTATTAAAAATCTAAACCCTCTAGGTTATAGCCACAATAAATTAGAGTACAATATATTCAGAAAACCTACTCAAAACTTTTTTAATAATTCCAAACAATTCAATTTATCCTCCTCAATACAAATATGCTGCATTTAATTCTGTGATATATAGATTGAATAATATGCCTTTAAATAAATTATAAATACAAAAAAAGGAAAATCATATATTATATTGCAATAAAAATGGGTATAATTACTAAATTATTGATAACATGACAAAGAAAATTAACCAAAAAATGCTAAATATATTAATTATATAAGTCAAAATATTAAATATATTAATTTCACATACGTAGGCACTATTAATCATAAAATTACAAATTTATTCAAAAACCGAAATATAAAAATTATCTGTAATAGTAATAAGACAGATTTTGACAGAATCAAACCTAAAGCACATAATTTAATTCATAAACAAAAAAAATGTTTAAAAGAAAGATTTATTCAACACCGTAATTCATTTTTAAACCCAGACATATATAAATCAAATTTAACTACTGTCTCATTCAAAAATAATTATACATTCCCAAATTTAAAGAATATCACTTTATTAAAACACGTGTCCAAAAATGACCTTATGGGAAAATCTAGAATATTTAAATATAAAACAAACAATAAATTAATACCAGACCAAATCCGGATTAATACCAAGAATAATAGTATTTTCAAAATTACTAATATAATAAAATAACAAATATTTATATTAAGCCTATATTTTACACTTAGCTAAATAACATATTTTTTATATACTCGTACATTAAATTTAATCTACATATAAAAGAGCTGTTATGAACAATTGATTTTTAAAATTTTATTAATTTGTAATTTCTGATGATGATGCTTCAAACTATCGAAACAATGTAAATTATTTAAAAATACAAAATATATTTTTGTAAGAAAGTTTTATTTATTATTTATATTACTAAATATACTATTTATAATAAGTAAATATACTACTTCACTTTCCTTTTCTAAGATACTAACCTAGAACTGTCTAACACATTACTTCTGGCCAGGTCCATTGTTTTTCTGCCTTAGAATTCCCTCCTGGCTTGTTAGTCCTCCTTTCTATTAATATTATCCAGGCCTATCTTCTTCGCCTGACGAAGAATTTCTTCTGCGAAACGGGCACACAGATTCAGATGTCCTTCCCACGAAGCATTGTTTCAACGATGTTATCCGTGTACATCTCCTTGCCCAGTGTCCTCTTACAACAATCTCCTGCAAATAATAATAATAATAATAATAATGATAATAATAATAATAATAATAATAATAATAATAATAATAATAATAATAACAACAACAACAACAACAACAACAAC
Organism: Magicicada septendecula; assembly: GCA_034769895.1. Lineage (NCBI taxonomy): Eukaryota > Metazoa > Arthropoda > Insecta > Hemiptera > Cicadidae > Magicicada > Magicicada septendecula. The sequence goes on from CM068367.1 coordinate 51,879,983, forward strand.
AACAACAACAACAACAACAACAAGAAGAAGAAGAAGAAGAAGAAGAAGAAGAAGAAGAAGAAGAAGAAGAAGAAGAAGAAGAAGAAGAAGAAGAAGAAGAAGAAGAAGATCAATTTTTTTTATTTTATAAAGGGGGATTTATTTTATTTTATTTTATTTTATTTTATTTTATTTTATTTGTAATAAAATAAATGCTTTTTGCACCGTAAGAGGATTCCGTGCTTCCCTTGATGTGTGGCACTCTCACCCACTAAAAACACACCTCTAATTCAAGCATTCATATCCATCCTGGAACCACTTAGCGTATTAATTCAGGACTTTTCCGCCCTTATCGTGTTCCTTCTAGTTGTCCCGTAACTTCTACTCCCCGTTGGTTGCGAGTTGGGTCTGTCTTTCCTTTCTAGTAGGACCCACTGAATAAATGCAGAGATGAGATCCCATGCCGCCTTGCCACGAAACATACACACAACTAGGCTCTCGGGCGTGAACTCCCCGAGCTCCAGTTCTAGTGCTATCCTCTCTCATGTGAACCTGCACCACTTGAAAGAGGTGTGCAAGACATCTTCATGGGGAGAGTCACCGTACTGATATGCTGGGCTCAATACGGGCTCATTCTCTGGAGGTAGGCATTAAAATTGCCGTGGCCACTGACCAACTGGGTCAGACGGTAGTTGACCTCACCGTGTTGGCGGTCAATCCATTCCTTCAAGTTCGATATGAGCCTTGCGGTCCATCTTCCTCTATCCTCTCTATTCCATCGATCTTGCCAGTGCCGGAGAGTAAGTTTCCTGGCTTCATCCTTTGCCGCTTCCGTTCCAATTACGTCTCATCTTTCGAAGAAATGGTTCCACTCTACAGCCAGCAGGTCTAAGTGAATCACTCCCACTATCACCAGGACTGCTGGCTCTGTCCGATAAGAGGCTGCTGCTCTGAGGGCTCCTTTTCTCTGCACCGATGCCATACGTTTTCTGTACTTCTCCGTCTTCAGTGCATCGGCCCAGATTTCTTAACCATACAGAAGGATGGATTCTGTGACCGCCATCAACAATCGCCTCTTGCTTACAGTGGGACCTCCTACATTGGCCATTAATCGGCTGAGCTTAGTTGTAATTTTGAGCCGCCTTATCAGCTGCATACTTGATTTGCTCCCGATAGGAGAGCTTCCAGTCTAGCTTTATCCTTAGGTATTTCGGTATTTCACTGCGTTCTTTGTAAGTATACTCTCACCTCCCACTTGCAGCGGTATGATAGTGGGAATCCCGGGTGAGCAGTATTATTTCGGTCTTATCGGTGGCTATATCCAGGCCGTTTTATTCAAGCCAAGAGCCCGCTCGCCTCATTACCTAATTTATGCTGCTTTGTGAATCCTCAGCGTTCCGTGCTACAATCAATGCCGCCATATCGTCTGCGTAACCTACCAGGATAGTCACTGGCGCCATCTCCATCCGTAAAATTCCATCATTGGATACGTTCCACAGGTCAGGGCCGAAAATTGAGGCCTGGGCAGCCCCGTCGGGTTAATAATAATAATAATATTCTTCTTCTGCCAATCAAGCATTAGGCTAATAGACTGTTGCGACCTGATTATTGCACCTCTATTTTTGTCTTACCCGACGATCTGCGTTTTCTATAATTCATAATACAAAATTTTCCGGCTTGAAATTGTTAATTAACGTAATTAATTACGGAATTTGGAGATAATGAAATTGATAATAATAATAAGAGTCATCATCATTATCATCGTCACTATTAACAAGTAGATAATATTTTTACATAAAATTTATAAATTTTATAAATATTTATAAAGTTTAAGTATATTTATAATAAGTCAAAATAAATTTTTCGTAATTATAATATACTACTTATATACTGTATATGGACATTTTTATAAATCCATGTCACTATACTAAACTTAATACATAATGTTTGACATCCCCTCAGTGTTCATTCTTTGTAAATAGTGTTTCCATTTATTCCTACAATAATAATCATCATAATGAGCAGCAGCAGCAGCATCATAAATGTTAGTAAAATAACTAATATTTCTTTCTTAAACATTAAACGTATTTTGAATAATAATTTTATTGAAATCATTTTAAGTAATATTAAATAATTAATTTCCGTCTACCTCAGAAAGGCACCAAATACTGTTTGACTGTATTTTTTTATAAAACTCACTTTTAAGAAAAAAACGAACGTACCTTAACTTATCGCCTACAATGAAACACCAGTAATTATTTTCTGTAGTTCATAATGCATAATTTTTCGGTTTGTACTTGTTAATTAACCTAATTAATTATGGAATTTAAACCTAATTAAATTAATATTAATAATAATCGTCATCATCGTTAACAAGTAGATAATATTTTTACAGGAATATTTACTCGAATATATTATTCTACAAAAACTTTATTTTAAATATTAATACGCTTAAACGATATTAAAAACGTGCAGTTTAGTTCGAAATTTAATTTTATTTACTTTAATAGAATTACAATAATTTTTAAATCGCAGTTAATAATAAACTATAGTATACAAGGAATTCAACATTGTTTTGCGGATATAATATTAAGTACACGTTATTAAAATTGTGTAGAGTTAGTCAATTGTAGGTGTAAAAATCAGTTCCGTAATGTGTTTTCATTGTTGGCTCATAGATGGCAGAAGCGTGCATAAATACTGGCATGGTAATTGTAGATTCTCTTATACACTGCATTAAGTTTAAAAACAATTAGTTCCTCCTTTTATTTTGCGTATTATTTAATTATCCTGTAATTATTTTATACTGAAAATTACCTTCGTTGAAAAGATTTTAATATTATTATTATTATATACATTTAAGGAACATAAATATTTATAAAATTTAAGTAGGTACACTTATTTATAATAAACTGAAATAAATTTTTCGATTTTACAGTGTACTACTAATATACTATCTACGTGCTTATATAGTTCATTTCACTGTACTGCACTTGTATAAAATATGCTGCTTATTACCAATATTGTGTACAAATATATATTGTTTCCTGTTTTCTCTTTGTAAGTAACTCTTTATGTTTCTTGCAGGATCCTTGTATAATACACAGGCACGCACACATTAAATTAAATTAAATATATCAAATTGTACTGTAAGTGCTGTGGACTGTTCGGCATTTTTCGCATCACAACTGAAAGCTTCGTTCGTATACTTTCGTTTCGTATCTTACCATAGCTCTCGTCTCGCCATCTCACCATGTAAGATACTGTCGTATGTTAAGCTTTGCAACTCAAGAAGGAATGCGGTGACGTATGCCATTCCACTGCACGTATCAAGGTACTACTACACATTTAAAATACGTTTAACACTGCCTCTCGCACTGTATTTTTAACTGCTTATAGGGATAGCCATTATGTTTTATGTATGCCTGTTTGATTTATTGCTTACACTTTTCAGATCAATATTAACTACCAATAAAAATGTTACTTTAGGAAGTGTAATTATATAGATACCTAAACGGATTTAATGGCAATATAAAGCATAGTCAACTAATAACAGAAATTATAATTAACAGGTAAGATGGTTGAGTAAGTTATTTCTTACCTCATGTAAGTGGTTGGGCCAATTCCGAATCTGTTTCAGAGTCCTCGCTATCACTGTTGTCACTGCCACTTTCACTGTCATCACTGATACCTCCTGTTTCAATTACAAAACTGTCAATAATGTCTGACGTAATGCCATCTTTATCCCAGTAGTACTCCTCCATTCGTATAACGTGGTTTTCATATCCTGTCCAATCGCAAGGTGTAACTGATTCAATTGCCATTTCAGTAATTTTCTTAAGCGCATCTAACGATAAATTTCCTGTTGTATTATGGTCCCGTATTATACGCTTCATTTTTGCCCATGCTAATTCAATAGCGTTCAGATCGCACATATACGGTGGTAATCGAAGAGGTGTGTGACCAAAAGCTTTCAAAATAGTGTCTATCTTAAATGTTTTTTCTTTTGGTCTATGCGCTTCTATAAGACAGTAAAGTTCTTGTTTGCGCATTTTTTCACCATAGTAGATGCCGTTTCTAAAAAGCCACTCTCTCATTTCTTCTTTTAGAGCGTATTTTGACGGTACCTTGTCAGTTTGGGTACAGTGGTACGGAGCATTGTCCATTATAACTATTGATTTTGCTGGCAAATTTGGTAAAAGCTTTTCATTAATCCATTTTTCAAAATTAACACTATTCATTTGCCCGTGATAATCTCCACTAGACAAACCGGCCTTGAATACAAGTTTCGCGTTAGGTATAAATCCATTTCTGCTCCCTGCATGCAATATTATTAGTCTCTTCGAGCCACTCTGATTAATGTGAATATTGCATTCGTCACTTCCCCATCCTCTCTGATGCGTTAAGTTACTGTCTACCCATGTTTCATCTATGACCACTATCTCTCTATTCTCTTTTCGATAAAGTTTAAGCTGTGTAAGATAACGATGCCGCCACATCACGATTTGCGGTCTTTGAATTAGTAGACTTCTTTTATTACTAAATATTTTCCACTTAAACCCTATTTCCTTAATTATTTTTAGTAAAGAACTGTTACCCCATGAAAAATATATTTTTTCTTTCACCACGGGTAGACGTTTTGCCACTGTCGGCACTTTTTTCTGCACTGTGTAAAAATCATTAATAATTCTTCTGATTACACACCTGTCAAACTCGTCCACGCTTACCACGGTGTGATTCGGTCTAGTTTTTCTCCGTTTCCCTGGGGTACTTAAACGCTGATCCGGGCAATTTTCTAGACGCGTATTGTGTTCTTTCCGGATTTTTTAAATTGTAAATTCTGAACCCCAGTGTAATACGCTGCTCTTGCTGTAGCGTTTTTAACTGTGAACGAATATGCCCCTTTCCTTGATTCTTCATCACACTTTTCAATAACAGACGATATAATTTCACGTCCTTCCGAATGAATTGTTTTGTTACTTTTTTGCGAAGTCATTTTAATATTATTTTTTAACGGAACTACTCATAAAATATAATTATTAATGTCAAATTCACTGCTTAGTAATTGACAACGAACAATAAAATAATTAAACGATAGGCTAATAGTTAATTTGTACCGATTAAGAAAACACAAACAAAATATTCAATAGATTACACTGACATATAATGTACGAACACTCAATCTAATACGCACAAGAAATAACAACTGAATACGTCTTCTGAACAATTCCATACAGAACAAATACGTACTGAACAATGTTTACAGAACCAGTAATACCGCACCAACACAAGCACGCGTTATGATTAAGTACTAAGAAGTAGACCCCCCGCTCTTCAGACGTCTCGGCAGCATAGCTTGTACGAACACAGTACGAGAGTCGGTTTTTATTATACCAGTGATTGAATTTTGTATTTATTTTTGTGGTGAAATTTTAATCAGACAACGTCAGTGACGTCTAACTGCGAGGATATCAAGTTTGCAGTGGAGCCAGACCCCATCATCAAGAAATTCCTGGCTCCTCCTCCTCCTTATTCTTTTCTTCTTCTTCTTCCATTCTAGAGTAGGTGTAGACACCTGTTCTGAATTCAGAAGCCTTATGTAAATTGCGGATTTAAATTGTTAATTTACAAAGATTTTAGGCTGAATTACAGATCAAACCAAAGTTTTGTGGGCCTTCCTACATTATGACTACCCTGTGGGTTGTACAAACATAAGGCATTTGTTGTAGAATCCTTTCCCATACGAATAACATGTTCCTTCTATCTATTCTTCAACTTTTTCATAGAAGGCGCATGCCGTAATCTCTCTTTGTATATTGCGAAGCTTAGGTCTTCTTGTAGGTTGTTGAGTCTTTCAACCGCCACTCTCAGCTTTTGAGGACAATCTCCGATTCTATCGATCGTAACGTCAAGCGACAAAAATATTACAAAGGAAGTCCAAATAGAGGATTTATCCGTAAGAAATCACTCATCGCTTGGAGGTTTTAAAGAATTGCAAAGCATATATAAGCGTGAGCATCCTCAGATCATTCTTAAAAACCTCATTTCTACTGTAGTGATTTTTTTTACATTCTGGAATTACTCTGCACCACATAGCAGAGTAGGTACGACCATAACCTCATTCAGAATTTAATTTCCATTTCTGATCTAACTTTATTTTTATCGTTCTTTGAATCGTCTCACAGATGGATCTCAATTCACTCGACTTGTTCTCCATATCTCTGTATAGACCCCACGAAATATTACATCCCAAATACTGGAAATCCAAATACAACTATTTCATTAACGACTCGGAGCACAAAGTTTTACCTTACTTTTTATGTTTTTACTCATAAAAAACTTTGTGTTCAGCGCCGTTAATGAAATAGTTGTATTTAGTTAAGTAACGGAAACGTCATGGACAACGAAATCCAAGACTGGAAATCCCTTATCTTTTCCAGTCATCTGCTCCACTGCTTTCTTCCGCACTGGATAACTGCCATGGGAATGCAGTCACTTTGGTTTTCGGCAGCAGAATTCTTGTGTTTATACTCCTTACTCATTAGGTAAATTCCTTTTTCCAGTAAAATTTCTAGCAAGTGTTATCCTAGAAATCGTGCATACAGAATAGAGATAACGACAAGGCAAACGGAAAACAGTCAATAAAGTTTAATGAATTCTAAGCTTAGACGATAGGACTAATACTTAATACTCATAATACGAGGATCAGCAACACCAGCGTAAACGTATCCACCGAGAAAAATTAATAACGATTTGTTTAAATTCTAATTGTTGGTTATTAGCTTAAAAGTTTATTTTATTAATGAGTCAGAATTGTTTAACGAAAAATAAAAATCCAGAAGAAAAGACTCATAGAAACATTTAAAATGCCAAATGTTACTATATCATACAGAAGAAAAAATTCCTGAAAAACAGCAATACAATTGTTGTTTGATATCTAGGAATAGTAATTATTTTTCTTATGCAAAAACCACTGTCTCACCCCTCCCACACACATTTATTCAGGCCGGGATGACCCTTGGCTTCCGCCACCACTCGCCTTCAGATCTCTCTCTCTGTTGACAACATTCCTCCAGTTTTGTACGTCCATTCTTCTTAACTCTTCTTCCACCTCATGTATCCATCACCTTCTTGGTCTGGCCCTTCTTCTTGTTCCTTCCATGTTGCCATTTAGCACTTGCTTGAGCAGTCTCTCCTGTGGCATTCTCTCCACGTTTCCCAGCCAGTTTATCCGCTTTGCCTTTATGAAGCGCACATAATCTTCCCGCTGCAATGTTTCATCAACTTCAGTATTTCGAAGGCATCTCCACTGTCCTGCTTTCATTATTGGGCCAGTATATCTTCTCACTATTTTGATTTCAAATAGTCTCAACGAATTTAATAATACAGCTGTAAGTGGCCATTTTCCAGCTTTTGTAGATTTTCATTGTGGTTTTACGAGACAGAAGCTTGGACTTCCACTTTGGACTTTTAAGATTTCCATAATATGCTCTATTGCCAGCAACGATTCTTTTATTTATTTCTTGTGAGATTACCTACGTATTTATTAACCGATCTAAATACGTGAAAAAGAAACTCAAGCGGGCTTATTGTTACTCGTGTAACATATAGGCCTACTTGGTGATAAAACATAGCTTTTACTTAAAAAGCTACTATCAGTGATACAATGTTACTAATTAGTGCATCTAGCCTGGAAGAAACCTATTTTATAAGCAATAAATATTTCAACTTCGATGTCTAAAGGAAACAAAACCGCAGTACAAAGTGTCATACACGTTTGCAACCTTTGAGCAAAAACCTATTACACGCGCACACAGGAAAGAAATCTTGAGCTTTAAAATAAAAAAAATAGTGTTGATTATCGTTTTAAATTTGAAAATAGCATACTTAAATCAATAAATATGAGTATTTCTTCAAATAATAAATACTTCTGCAAGTAAAATTTTATTGAATTATATTATTATATTTATATATAATTATTATATTATTATTACATAAAAATCTCTGAAGATACAGAATAATTCTGTGAATCGTGTGAATTCTGTGAATTCAATAAAATTTTATTTTTCGTATTATTTGAATTAGCAGCCATCATTACTATTTCTTTTATGAAGTTGCTAAACTGCTACAATTTTTTGTTCAGACAAAGCTTTTCGTCATCTCTGACATCATCAGGTCTTGAACAACCCAGGTTCAAGACCTGATGATGTCAGAGATGACGAAAAGCTTTGTCTGAACAAAAAATTGTAGCAGTTTAGCAACTTCATAAAATTTTATTTGCAGAAGTATTTATTATTTGAAGAAATATTCATAATACACAAAACCTGTTTACGTAGTTACTTATAAAAAATAAATATAAATAGATAAATATTTACTAATGTATTATAATATAATAATAATAATAACAATGACAATAATAACAACAAACATAACCATCATAAACATACAATAGTAATAATTACTATACAAAAGTAATAATTTTCACAGAAAATTAAGTAATATAATTGTTATTATTATATATTCTGCATAGTTATTAAATTTAAAGTAAATTAGAAATTGAAAGCTAGAAAATATATTCAACATAACTTACTAGAATTAAATTGTGTGCCTAGGAGATGATGAAGTGTGAGCCTATAGTACAGCTTATTCTGAGATTAATATTAGCCTGTTAACAAACATAATACTCTCTCTCTCTCTCTCTCTCTCTCTCTCTCTCTCTCTCTCTCCCTCTTGCGCACACACGAACATACACACACACACTCAGAGCAAAATTTAAGATCAATCAAATATGAAAGCTTGAAAATAATTTCGCAACGTGTTTGCGTCGTTCGCACATAGATGGCGCAACTATTGTTACGATACTATATTTACAGTTTGTCAATAGGTAGCGAAAACATACGTGTAAACATCAACACGATTAGGCGTAGATGAACAACTATGAATAATAGTAAATACGGATGTCATAATAGAACTTGATATTATAAAAATGTATGTCAATTTAAAATTTAACAAAAAGAAAACAGAATTTTAAAAAACATAAGGTCAGACATTCGGAATGTTAATTGGTGATTATAAATGTATCACTACTTACTCGGAACACTAATTTTTTATTGGTAAAATTGTAAAACTTTCACCTTGTAGCCTGAGCTGGTTTTCGCTTATTAAAAGTCTGTGATAAGCTTTACGTTTTCGCTGTGGAAGCTTGTAAGAAGCGAAAACTAGTTCAGGCTACAAGGTAAAAGTTTTACATTTTTACCAACAAAACGTTAGTGTTCCGAGTCAGTAGTGATATTTTTATAATTAGTTAATCAACGGACACGTCATGACCAACAAAATCCAGGAAGTTAATTAGTGTATAAATTAAGTAGTATATAAAACGAATGATTATAAGTTTTTACTACTGGAAAACATAATGTTTAAAGGTAGGTACAGCACATTCTAATAAACGAGCAATATGAAGTAAAAAAAAAGACAAAGAAGAAAAAAAGATCGTTAGTAAAAAAACAACAACGCTGAAATAAGCTGAAGCTTGAATACAATTCACCTAATAAAATAAGCTTGATGAAATGAGATGTTTTTTATTTTCTCCGAACAAATTAAAGAAAAAAAAAGACAGTTGACTAATTTCAAGCTTCTAAAAAAGAAGCGTTAAAAAATGTTAAAATGTCTGATTTAATAAACTATTTTGTTCATAATAAAAGAAAAGTTATAATGACCTAATGGTAGACTAATACTTCATTTCAGGTAATATTTATTTTAAATGAAGAACTGTGAAACAAATTATACTTGCTTAAACAATAAGTAATTTATTTTACAAAATAGTTCTACTTTTAAAAACACTCAATTGTATTCAAGACTAATAATATGAACTATAAAAAAAAATATAACTCCTCTCTGAACATTTTTATAAATCAGCCTGAGTGTAAAAAATTTATTTTTTAAGCTACATATATTTAGCTTATTTTTGAATATGTTATTAGTTATATAAAAACCAGTGTTATGCGGTAGTTGTATACATTTAATAGTAAAAAGAATTTGTTTTCAACTTTTTTTTCATTACGAACAACACTATGACCACCCCTTGCCTATTACTATACATATACATATACTATACATATAATACTATACAATGCCACTCCTTCCTGTGGCAGAACTCGTTTTCCACTAATACTTGGTTTTTTGTGCAGATTACTGGAAAAGCAACCAACTCGAAACAGCATTGTGTTTCAATGCTGTATTGCTATAAGTAATTACGCATTTTTTCGCAAGTTGCAAATAAAAAGTGCGACTCTTTCGCGTCCGCACCTAGTTTTGACCTGTAGTTTATGTAGAAACACATAAAACGCGGTTTTTGCAAGTTTTGTGGCTGCCAGAGCACAGGTAGTCACTCGGAACTATTACCTGTTCGAATGATGTTTAAATTATCTGCATAATAGATTGCAGTTATATGCAGATTCGCGTTGATATTTAATTAGGTTGTCACCGGCATTAAATTACTCGCATTTGAGATATGTAAAAACATGCACGAATACATATGCATGCAGTTGCATATATCAAACGTGATTTGCACTGTGTAGCGTGTTCGATCGCTGTGTATGCAATTTGAAGCCGAAGGAGAGCAAACATGAAATTAATTATTCACTTTCATTTCGTTTCTCTTACACAGATCTTTAAGATCCCTGTGTACTCTCAGTTTGCATGTTAACCTAATTTTGGCGTCACAGGCATGCACCTATATTATTGCTAGAAACATTTTTCGTGAAAAATGTATGACAATGAAAAACGATTGCAATCGTCAACAAGCTATATTATAACACACACAAATAAATTTTCACGATTTATATTATCTAGCAAAAATTATATGCGATATTCACTATATGCCGATACCAATAATCGCATAATCGAAATATCGGAAAATTGTAGGTATGGTTATTGGAAAAGTACCGCCTACGCAAAAAAATAATTTTATTTATTTCACATATAATGGCAGCGTACAATAGTTTCATTCATAGATTACTGACAATTCCTTTGGATGATAATGACTTTCGTGATGAGCTAAATGTCATAAAAAATATATCGCGGTTGCCAATGGTTACAAGAGTCTAACCATTGACAAACTGTTGAGAAAACATGAAAAAAGAATGCTTAAACGCCGAATAAACAGTAACACGCAAAAAATTTTTATATCTACTAATTACACTAGCTTTATGCCTAAGGTTTTGTCTTCTATATTGAATAATAATAGTTTCACTATTTCATTCAGGACTAATAATAAGTTACTGGATATTCTCAAATCGAAAAAACACACGCCTCCAGAAGAAAAAACTGGCATATATAAGTTAACATGCAATGATTGCGATTGGTTCTACATTGGACAGACTGGGAGAGGTTTCCTTAAATGATTTCAAGAACATTTACCTAAGAAAATAGGAAAGACTGACAACATCAAATCAAATTACGCCCGACACCTGACTTCACACAATCATAATTACACAGATTTTAGTTCCAATTTAATACCGTTACATGTGTTTAAGAAGGGCCGTTTCATGAATGCCTTGGAGGAATTTGAAATTTACAGTGCATATGCAAACCCAAGGAGTCGCGATATCGTGTTAAATGACCACCTGAACTTTGTATCCAACCGATTGTACGATACCGCCTTGAGTCTGCTCGCTGGGGCTACGATAAGGTAGCAACCGCTCAGTGGCAGAATGAACTTGAACGGGTGCGCACCCAAATCCGCGTACGGTGCACATGCAAATTTTGACATTTTTTACTACTTAACGATCTCGCAAGAGTGATAGTTTTATCTTTTTTAATATCTGATGATGGAGCATAAGCTCTGAAACGCGTAATAGACGAAGTTACAAGAAATCACACGGCGGATAATTTAAGGTAAATAATTTATTAATAAATAATTTGTTTCATAAACACTGAATCATCGTGAATCCGGAAACTAGGAATTGGAACAACTGGTATTCAGTCAGATGTAAGCATAAACACCTTACATTTTAACATGGAATTATTTGAAAAAATTATTTGTATAATTTTTTCTTTTTTTTTGCTTGCAGCCAGTCATTGTCTGTTTCCGGTTGTTCGATTTACTTGTGTGAAATATTGAGAATATAATTTTGGTTGGTAGTGAGAAGATAGTATTTGCTAGCAAATCATGTTTTAAAAGGAAATGTATTAATTGCTTCATGGCCTATAAACGTTAATAAATAATTGTTTAAATATAATAAAAATTTGAGTATTTATGATATATACAATTACAAATATTTAGACTGGCTACCTAATGTTTGTATTTACTTGTACGCTTTTGTGAATTTCATTTGCAAGAACGCAAATGCATTTCATTATCATCCAATGTAATAAAACACGCAAGCAGCCAATATGGTAAGTTGATTATACCTAGGTTCTGTATCATCTATTCGTCCACTAGAGGAGCTCGTCAGAGGACACAATTTATTGAATTGTACGAGAGTCATTCAATAATTAAAGAGACAAAAATAATTCCTGCCTACTGTAGAGGAAACGCTGTCGATAGGCGGAGTAATTATAGTATCAGAACAGTAAGCTGGCATGCCTATGACAAGTTCTAAACAGCTGTTTGATTTGAATTGTTTTGTTTGTAACCTAAAATTCTCATTTAATGGTGTGGCCAGTCCTCTTGAAGTTTCGGAATTTGCCAACAACGTGCAGTGACGCGTCTTTTGCTTTCTGAAGATGGAAACCCGGTTAAAATTTACTCTCGTACGATTAAACAATACGAAAAAGCTGTATGAATCGCGGAAATTTTTATAAGTGGGTAGACCAGTTTTAAAAATGGTCCAACTTCAGGGAGTAATGAGCACCGTTCTGGGCGTCCAGTTAAGGTTTCAACTTTTTTGTGATTTTTCAGAAGATCGGCGGACAATAAACAGTATGTACATATGTCTGCTACTCTGATATGCATATCAATAAAATAATGCTGGCAGGAAACGTCTTGGATATCTGCGCAAAGGCGTCATTCTTCTTCATGATAATGCCCGTCCAGACAAACACCTCAGTTAATACGTGAAACTACCAATAAATTGGCTTGGGAGACTCTACCTCCGTCTCATAGGCGTAACTTGGGAGGGCAAGGGGGGCACTCGCCCCCCAATGTTCCGAGAATTATAAAATTTTGTTTCCAGTTGTTTATAAATAAAAACTAACAAATAAACAGGAGACAGTTTCTATGCTTGCGAGCACAATAAGACAATAACCACTATTTATCAACGTCTGTACTGTTATCAGACGACTATTTGGCATAAATTTATTATTCTTATTTCTTTCGAAGAAACTAGTAAGGGAAATGTTTGACAGATTTGAATGATATACAACAAAATAATATTTCTGTTCGAAAGGAAAACAAACGCTAGAGACCTAATTAATTGGAATACAATGCGTGGTTTCACTACACACTTGAATTTATGAAGCTTTACCCCCCCCCCCAAGTTAGGCCCCAAGTTACTCCCATGCTCCGCCTCCCTATAATCCAGACTTGGCTCCATCTGATTTCCACTTGTTTGGTCCACTCAAGGAGGTGTTATGTGACACAAAGTTTTATGACAACGAAGTGGTCAAAGAAAATGTCCTAAAATCGCTCCGACATCAACATACCTCTTTGCAGCAGGCATAAAAATAAGGTTATTCACAGATGGGACAATTGTATTATTATTGCTATGGATTATGTTGAAAGGTAAAAAAATTGTCATACTGATTAAGTAAACCATTTTTCCTCCACATCTGTTTGTCTCTTTAATTATTGAATGACCCTCGTATTAACAAATTAAGTCAGTACTACTATTACTTCACTTATTTATTTATACATTTTGGTGTACAAAGCGATAAAATATATTCAAAATTATTAAATACCGCGCTGTTAGGCCGTGGTCGATTGCTGCAAAATCTCGACATCGTCGGCAACGTTTTGTATCCCCCCTCGGGGATCTTCTTCAGGGCGCAAAAAGCGACAGTGTTACGAAAACAGTTACGGTAGATCTTAGGGCGAACGACACCCGACAGCAAGCTTTTACGAATTGCTTTTACCCGAGACACGAATCGGGTATCGTTCGGTCTAACATCTACCGTAAGTGTTTTCGTAACACTGTCGCTTTATGCGCCCTGAAGATCCCCGAGGACGGATACGAAACTTTGCCGACGATGTCGAGAATTTTCAGCATTCGACCACGGCCTATCAGCCCAATATTTAATAATTTTGAAAATACTGACACCACCGGCCACGTAAGCTTAAGACAAAAATTAAAGCAATGTGACAAACTTTGTATATATTTATTTAAATTTGAAATATTAATTTATGCAAACAACTTGACCAGCCAATAGATTTCATGCAGTTTTACTGTCGGTATGTATTTCAGGTAGTAGGAATTCACTGCCGGATGGGCAGGGGCCGGACAGGAGTAATGGCGGCCTGCTATCTGGTGAACTTCCACAACCAGTCGCCGGAACGAGCCATCATCAACGTCAGACTGCAGCGGCCCGGATCCGTCGAGACGTACGAACAGGAGAGAGCTGTTATCGCCTTTCACGACGTACTCCGCGGAACTTATAAAATAGATCCGAATGTAGACCTGTCTGTTACTGATGACTGACGATCGTATCAGATTATATCTATTGATAACTGAATTGCAACGTGTTGTAATGTTATTCTACACCCTCTTCACCGATCCTCCATTAAGACGTAGGGAGACGTCAATGACGCTATTCTCATAAGAAATACTTTTAATATTAAGAAACATTTACCTCAGTACTGGAATGGAGAAATCCGAGGCGATCTGCTTCACTCGTAAGTCCACTTCCCGATGCCACCCCCTCTCCCTAGAAGGAAGTCCTATCACCTGGAAAGAGTCGGTGAAGTATTTGGACTTCCGGCTTCAACGCCCACGTGACTGACACCCTCAACAAGACTCGCGGCGTCCAAGCCGAACTGTCTCCCATGCTCTCGTGTCGCAACCGCTTGGCTCTGGGCACAAAAGTTACCATCTATCTCTTGTTTCTTCGGTCCGTGTTGACCTATCCTGCTCGCGCATGGTGGTCGCTTTTGTTGACCACTAACAAGTGTAATCTGGAAGCATTCCGGTCCCGAACACTCCGCTTCTTGTCGGCGTCTCCTTAGTTTGTAAAGAACGATGTCATTCGTGAAATCCTTCGAATTCCTTCTGTTGCCGACTTTGCCCGGTTGCTCGCCGAAACTCTCTTTGCTTCTGCAGCGATCCCGTCTTTCCCTTACCTGAGGACCATTAGTACGTCTGATACCTCCCCCTATCAGAGTCAAACGCTCTCGGGCGATTCTAGATTACCCCCCATAAGTCAACCTCGTTGCTATCTGAATAGCCCCCACTATCTTCCTTTCCTCTCTGCTACCTCCGTTCCTCAGGGACAACCTTCCCCAAGTATATTAGCGCACTGCTTGGTGTAGTTACCGTTTCTCACCGACACGGAGATTCCCTGCCTCGCAGGGAACGACCGACAAAGGCTGAGTGGTCCCAAAAAGTACCGTCTTATATGAATTTTGAGAGTTTTCACGATGCCAGCTGAAAATCACCATCAGATCAGAAGCAAGCGCAACCCTATAGATCGAGCAGCACAGGATGCCAAGTCCTATGTAATGCGAGGCTTTCTCCACGCCGATTCACTGCGACGGCAGCATGCTTCTGGATCTGAACGGACTCCATGTGCAAGCGAGGGAAGTAAGCATTCACCGAGGACAGGATCCTTAGTTTCCTCGAAGAGAACGCGATGATCAGTGTTATCGAGTGTTCAGCCACCGTAGACTTCTCCGGCTGAACCTCAGACGACAAGCGGCTGTGTTCACCAACGCGGGTACGGGTGCTGTACTTCGTAGTACCGATGTAAATCTCGCATGAGAATTTTAGCAGACCACGGCCTTACACCCCAGATAATAATTTAAATAATTATGTCGCTGGCCATGAAAGCCTACGAAACAGATTCTCAAGGCGTTTCAGTCGTAATAAGTCTCACGTCGTCCGCACAATTAAACAAAGTACAAAACTACTTTACAATATATTGTCCAAAAATAAAACGACATAAATATTGTAAACAGTGCGGTTTGAAATACCGGAGACGGTTTTCATGTTTCATTAATAATTTACACAGAGAAGCAGACGAATGTTGTGTTTTCTTCTGCTTTTTTTTTTCTTACAGCTAAGCAAGGCAGACGCAACGCACTGGAGAAAACGTCTTGTATAATTAATATTTTCTCTCACTTCGCCGAGTGACTGATTTCGACTTTTGCCGGATTTAGAAAATAATTTTCTTGTCTTGCAAACCAATTTCGATTAAGATGCTCTTAGTGTTATTACGAAAGCGCATTTACATTTTTAACGTTTAATTTGGAATTGCCATTACTACGGCGAACAATAAATAATATATAACACCTCTTGCGTCTTGTTGATGTACGTTGAATTAATACGAGAAATTGTAAATTTGTTTTGTTCTGATATATATTTCTTATCCGAATAGTTGTTGCTCTTACCCGAAATAAAGTTGACGGGTATTGCTCGGCCAAGATCTGCCGTGACTGTTTCATAACTCTCTGTTGCTTTTTTGCGGCCTGAAGGAGATCCCCGAGGGTGGGATACGAAACGTTGCCAACAATGTCGAGATTATACAGCGGCCGACCATGGCATAACAGCCCGGTATTTAGTAATTTTTAATATATTGACACCGGCCGTGTGAGCTAAAAACATAAATCTTATATATTCATATGCACACAACGCGCGCGCGCGCACTCCACATACACATCTTTACACCATATTAATGAATTATCAATTTTTTTTCTTACTTGAAATGTGTTTAGAGCATCTGTCAAAGTATCTGTGTGTTGGTTTACTGGTCCTGTTGGATTGTTTATGGTTTTTGTTGACCGCGGATTTTTTTAAGGGGGGGGGGGGGAGATTCGATTTCGTTTAAAATTTTTTCTGTGAGCACTTACAATGTCTAGTATTTTAAAATCTGTGTCATGTTTTGTATTGATTTGTGTCTAGTCAGGTAATAATTTGTTTTATATATTTTGTGTTTTATGTTTGTATGTGTTTTTCCATATGATTATTATATTCGACATTACTGGACTATTAATGGACATTCCAAAGTCACTGTATTTAAGTATTTAACAATTGAAAAATGTTCGTTTATACGTGTGTGTGTGTGTGTGTGTGTGTGTGTGTATATATATATTTAATATTTATAAATAAATTTACTTCAAGATATACCTTTCTTTTCCTTATATCCCTTTAATAAGATATACCTTTTACTTCAAGATATACCTTTTTTTCCTTATATCCCTTTAATAAGATATACCTTTTACTTCAAGATATACCTTGTTTCCTTATTAAAGGAATATAAGGAAAATAAAGGTATATCTTGAAGTAAATTTATTTATAAATATTAACTATTATATACATCAAGAAACGGACTGTAGCAGAAAGTGATTGAATATATATATATATATATATATATATATATATATAATATTTAAAATGTATATTTACTTTACCTCAAGATATTATTTTTCCGTTATTTGGAACATGCTTCGGGACCCTTAGTGTTCCCATCATCAGCCTTCCTAATTTTGAATCGTGTGGTGTGCTGGTTGGCTATTGTTATGACTAAGTTTTCACAGGTACTCCACAAGATTCAAAATTAGGAAGGCTGATGATGGGAACACTAAGTGTCCCGAAACATGTCCCAAACAAGGGAAAAATAACATCATGAGGTAAATTAAATATACATTTTAAATATATTATATACATCAAGAAATAGACTGTAGCATAAAGTGTTTGAATATTATGTGACTAACATAAAACACAAAATATTGACTATCTGAACAAATACAAAATATAACTCAATTTTTAAAACACTAAACATTGTACATACGTAAAGAACAAAATTATAATGCCTGTGTGTGTTATATGTTTTGTCACTGTCGTATTGATCCCACACATCAACAATATGATACCAATAAAACATAGGGTCTTTTCAAGAAACGATCTCATCTGGTATTCAAAAACATGTCCCTGAAAACCAGGAAGAAACTCATAAAAGCTTCGTTTGCACATATGGGTCAGAAACTTGACCCCTGAAGAAATTGGAAAGGAGTTACTTTGAGACTTCAGAGATGTGGTGCTGGAGGAATGCCTTAAGAATACTGTGGGTAGAAAAAGTTCTTAACGATGAAGTTTTGAAGATAGAGAATGAAGGACGGGTTATGACTGAAACCATTGAAGGAAAGGAGAACCACTACGGTTGATCACCTGCTATGTCATTGAAACTGGTTCACCACCCTGATCAATCTGTCGTGGCGAAAGTTAAATCCCCGTATTCAGGAGCATGAAAATTGTCCTGTTCATCGGTCTGCGTTTTGGAATGGAAGGAATTGGAACTTTCTTTAAACAGAGGTGGACTTATTGATGGTGGGGCGTCAGTATCACAAAAAGGATAAGAAAGAAGCGCACGATGCCAGGGAAGTATGCAGACGACTCTGCATTAACCGTTTAGCAAGAAATGCGACGTTCCCTAATAGAAATTTTGGACAAACTGTCAGTTGAAATTTCAAGCCATTTCTATAACATAAAAGAGTTAGAAAAACGCTTTGGGTTCCTCTATAAATTTGAGGCGTACGTAAATAATGGGGACATACATTTTAAGGAACAGCTTTCCCAAATCAATATTAAGTGCACAATGCTTGCAAAACTGTATCCACATGACCTAAACAGTAAAAAACTGTTCAGTGACTTGAAAGATGTCGTACTTTTATTAAAAAGTGCAAACGTTAATGGAGAACAAATGGACTTTACACCTCAGGACTGCTACAATACATTTACTCAATGGGATTAGAAGCCTACAAAACACTAGCAACAGCTTTAAAATTTTTCTTACTTTACCAGTGTCTGAGTCTTCTTGTGAAAAATCGTTTAGTAAACTGAAATTGATTAAATCGTACCTACGATCAACAATATCTCAGGACAGGATATCAAATCTAGCGATACTCTCAATTGAAAATGACACTGCTTCGTCTTTAGATTATACGATTTAATAACCGACTTTATTAAATATTAAAAATAAATATTAATTGTTAATTAATAGAAGACGGAACCATTAACTGAAGTAATGGTAAGTGATTTATTCTATTAATTTTAATGTAGTTCTTTGTTTAACTTTATGTTGCTTTAGGATATCCTTTGACCTTAGACCTACAAGGAATTTGCATACTTATTATAACTTTTTTATGTTATAAATTTGTTATATTACTACATTTTTGTAGTGTACATGTATTACTAATAAATGTATACAAACTGAATACCGGTAATATTAAACTTATAATATGTAATTTCCGGACAAGGAATATGGTGACGTGTGCTATTCCACTGCACGTATCACGGTACTACTACACATTTAAAATACGTTTAATTGCATATTGCCATTATGCAAAATATACTGAATAATGTTTACAGAACCAGTAATACCGCACCAACACACAAGCACGCGTTATCACTCAGTAGACCCCCCCCGCTCTTCAGGCGTCTCGGTAGCACAGCTGGTCCACGTACAGTACTTGAATCACTCAATTTAGAAGAAATTGCACAAGACTTCGTTAAGTCAAAATCATTTCACTTTGTGAAGTAGATCTCAGTAAGTTGTAGTAGATGCTTGGCTGCTGCTGTTAGTGATGGTTAATAATTGAAAACAAAGCTCTCCTGTACAACGCCATCATGAAGCCCAGATGGACTATGCCATACAGATGTGGGGTTCTACCAGTATATCAAATTTAGAAAGTCCACAGCGTTTCCAAAATAAAGTTGCTTCATGTCTTGGTGAACGCTCCCTGGTATATTTCAAAAAACGTTTGCACAGTAACTGAGCCGTTAAGTGGAAAAGGGGGAATAACTATGTGGAACTATACTATTCAGAAAACAGAAAAACATTTTATAGCTTTCTCTGTTGGTAAGATTTAAATCTTGTCAACAGAAAAAAATGTTTACCATTGTTTACAGAATACAACTTCACACCAAACTTTGCTTCATACCCTATTGTGTGCTGTGTATGACTGTTTTTAATTTTTAGACGTTATTCCTTTTCCAAAAATCAATAATAAATTTTATTTTATTTTCTTCCCAATATTTTCCCTATATACCATATTTTTTCTTTAAAAATATATTCAGAAGGTTAAATAAGTTTATAACACTCATCCAGGCATTCTTTTTCAGAGTACACCTAATGACAAAAAAGTCAAACACGGAAGGATACCCGAATGAAATTTTATAAAACTGTCGCTGTCTCCACATTCCTGTATGCTAGTGAGACATGGACTCTTGGTAAAAGGGACGTGCAGAGGATTCAGGTAGCCGAAATTAAATTTTCTAAGAGGGACGCACGGTTGTTCTCTGTTGGATCGGAGAGGGAACGAAGATATTAGACGCTATTTAAACATTGTATCATTGCACCAGTTGAGTGAAGACCACAGAAGGAGATGGTGTGAATACCTGCATCACATGCCTGATATCCATCTACCTGAGGCTGCCTTGGTTTATCACCCTACTGGGAAGAGAGATGTCGGTAGGCCAAGGAGGAGATGGGTTCCGGAACAGGTCTAAGGCGAATGGTGACGATGATATATTATGCAAAATAAACCATCTCATCAAGATAAAAATCCCACTCTTCTGCAACAAGCAAATAAAATTACTATTTATTTGTATTTTACCATTTATTTGTAGAATGAAGTTGGTGTTAAAACAACTGGTTACCAAGTGTTGAAATTTGCTGAATTTGAAGCAGCTTTGTAATAATTTTTTAATGGTTTGAAAGTGTGTTGAAGTTATAGGCATAATGTTTGAAGTTTGCACAACAGCTATACTTTATTTCAAGTTGTTTCGACAAGTATAATCATGTTTTTCTTTCACTTAATTCATAAAGTTGCTATGTCATATCTGTTATAAAAAAGAGTAAAAGTTTTAATAACACTAGACCTATAATCCATATAAACTTGTAACTTTGTGAAACTGAGGTTATACTATTATCTTCTTTTAAAAAAATGATCCTAAAAATATTGTCTAACAGACATGAGACAATTCTGTGTACAGAATGTGACAATATGTTTAAAAAATTTCCCACGCGTGTTATTAGGCCTAACTACAATATACTTGTTTGTTTGTCGTATCATGGCTCCAACAAACAGAATGGCAACATGTAGACAAAATAAGAAGAAAGATCCTGAAAAATTGAAAGAATATTTAGAAAAAGACAGATAATGAAACAGATTATACAGAGAGAAAGAAAATAAGGAATGGGAGACCAACAAACACAAGTTATTAGAAAAAAGATGCAGGTTGGAGAAAGACAACAATTGTACAGGGAGGAAAAAAAGTTGAAAGATAGTTAAAAATGCAGAAAAAAATGAGTATAGGTAAAATAGTATCATTTAAAAGCTTGATGACCTTTGAAAAAAAACAATAAAAAAATTTAAAATACACTATCTACAAGTCAATCCAAGAAAAAAGCTGTAATAAAATGACTAACTACTTCATAAGAACTAGAGATGTGAGTAGAGAGCAAAAAACAACTGGCCTAAGAAAACTGACACACACATGTACCAACAAAGTCAATTATTTACAATACTGATGAAATTACCCACTAAACTCCAAGAAAGACGTTAACTCAGTTAAAGACCCTAAAACTGGGAAATGTAATTTATATCAGCTGTTCAGCATGGTCAGGTGTATTTATATCAGTTTGGTCCAGGGGTCCTGGGGAACCTATTAAGGAATTTAATTTCTGTACCCTAATGTAATAATTTACAGATCTACAATTGCAGCCTGAACATAATTTACCTGTAGTTGAAATGCCTCACATGGTGTGTATGTGTGTAAAACAAGCAAATTTTTTGTTTTGGTTGAGACACTTGTAAAATCCGTATATACTTTTCCAAAGACAAACAAACCTGGCAGTATTTCATGTGACGCCAGTAATGAAGAATGAGTGCGTTAAGTGTATTTATGATTTGAAAACTCTCCTCCCTTAAGATGGGAACTTAGACAGAAAGCTTAAGTGGAAAGAGTAGAAAGTGATAACAGGCCAAAATTGCCTGAAATCGTTTTTGCATAGGATTGTACAATATTGCATATGGCTGTACTCAATTCTCAGTTGTGTGCTTTTAAAATTATTGTTATTTAAATAAATTCAATCTACATATTCTGATTCATGCAAAGACTTTTTAGAGGCTACACCTAACAAGGCAGTTAAGCAAATTGACTTTGCATAAAATTACTCAATAGTCTATGAAGATTAAATCCAAAGTGTTCTTCGGAGCTGTTATCAGGTTGCAATTTTTTCATGTTGTGTGTGGCACAAAAAGAAGATTAGCTTTTCTGTAGTCAGTGATGACATAAGCCACTCAAAACCTAACTTTGGGTTTTTACCAAAGCCATTTTAAATGACATTAAAAAAATAGTACTTAAAATAAACTATGTACTTAAGAATTTCTGCAGAAAAAAGCAAATTCCTCACGAACATTAAAAATGCCACAAAATTCCTCCTAACAGACATTGGTCGAATAGAGAGGGTTAGAAAAAGTTAGAAAGTTTAAGTATCTAGAATCTAGGGAAAATAGTTCAAGAGAATGGTTTAGAAAAATCTGCTAAGGATTCATAAAATGGAAAGAGCATATGGTATAACTAAACATACTTACAATAAAAAGTGCATATCTAAAAATGTGAAAATAATGCATTACAGTACAGTAGTGATGCCAGAACGCCTATATGCAAGTGAATGTCTAGCAGTGAATTATAATTTAGACAAACTAGAAATATTGGATAGACGAATTATTAGAAAAATATTAGGCCCACGATAAAATTCAGAAAGTTGGAAATTAAGAAGTAATGATGAAATATATCAAAGTATAGAAAATATAACAGAAACAGTGAGAAAAAGAAGACTAGTATTTTTTTGACATTTATATACAATGGACGACAATAGGTTAACAAAACAGATCTTCAAATATCTGTGGTGAAAGAAGTCAACATCAAGTTGGATTAAAGAAATAAAAAAGGATTTAGAAAAATGGCGACTCCAGTCACATTATTAGATTTGTTCGCATCTTGCGAAATGTGTTCCAATGTCACGCTTACCCGTTCTTTGTTTTCCAGAATCGTGTAACATAATTTTTTAGCCTGTTTTTCTTCAATTTGTTTGACGTCTTCCCGCCACTTTTGTCTGCAATCATCTGTTCCTTGATTCAGTTTGTACGATGTTAGTTAATTCCAGATTTCGTGATTAGTATTCTGTCTGTCCAACGGTGTGCGCAACCGTTGACTCTTCTCAGGAAACGCCGCTGACCGGAAGCGTTCAGCACATGAGTTCAGCATCAACGCATTTTAAGTTTCAGCGATTCGAGCGATGAAACTGCTTAATCTTAAGGTTAAGGAGGAAAGACAACTACAGTGTCTTACAGCACTGTAAGATTTTTCTTTTTTGTTACAGAAAACTTTAATATATAGAATATTATTTTAAACTTTTCATTTGTAATTATAAGTATAATACTACTGACACAAAGTTTTTCGTTGGTAAAAATGTAGGCCTAAATTTTTACCTTATAGCCTGAACCAGTTTTCGCTTATTACATGCTTCGTCAGACGCTTCTACTTATTCTACATGTATTGTATTTGAATTTAATTTATTTGAATGTAAAAACAGTCGTTGAATGATAGTGCCGTTTTGTTTGTACTGTATATAATGTAATCATTGAAAATGATTGTCAGTTTTTGTTGTATTGTTGCATGTACTACAGGAATAATACAGTTACACTAATAATTTAACAACTAATGAACTATTTTAAATAAATTAAAAATTTTTAATACTGTAAATTAAACTGTATCTACTTTATAGAACCTAATCTACAGCATTAAGAAAAATAAAATAGTAGACGCCTCTGGCGAAGCTTGTAATAAGCGAAAACTGGTTCAGGCTATAAGGTAAAAATTTTATATTTTTACTAATAATAAACTTAGTATTCCGAGTCAGTAGTATTATACTTATAATTAGTTAATCAACGGACACGTCATGGACAACAAAATCCAAGAATTTGCATTTGTATATGTGTACAAAGTACACATAAGTAAAAAAAAAGTAAAACACATAACACAAAACACATGAAAAAGATGTACGGTCTCCTCGTGGTGTTTATTTTTGGTTAACAATAAGAATCAGACATCCAATGGATAGAATCATTACAAATTATAAGATTTCGGACATTAGCCATCGTAAGTTAAACGTTTTGACCTCTGTAGAATCAGAGGTCGCCTTCAGACGAACGATAAATCAAAACAAAGATAAATCTATCACTAACAAATACGTAGATATTGGTAAAACTCCAAATCTTAGTTATGGTAACCTGGGGTAAAAGTACGCATGGGGCAAAGGTACGAATTAGGGATTTTTCATCTATCGCTTACATGTTGGCAGCTCTGCTACTACAGCAGTAAGCTGCCATTGTGGTGTGTCCTTGTGCATAGTTACGTTACACTTCGTCATTGCTTTGCTTCAAAATGAGGCAAAAATTACTTTTAATCTCTTCAACTCTAGATGTTAAGCGATAGTCTGATTAAAAAAACGTAGTGCTTTGAAACGTTCAAGATCCTTCAAATGTGTTATTATAATACCCGTATTTTTGTGTGTAATTAGAACAGTTTATACTTCCAAGTTAACCTATAATAAGGAGTGGGCAGTATCGACAAACAAACGTAGCGTGCGTACCTTTGCCCCATGTTGGTACTTATCACTATAGCCTCGTCGTTTTTCTTTTCTGTTTTAGAACATACAAACGGAAAACCGACGCTGCTCCTATCACCGAAGAATTATTAGAAAAAGCTAGGAATCTAAGTGAAGGCTTTTCACGTAGGCAGGCAGCTACTAAAAAAATCCCTTAGAAAACGATTAAAATTGTTCTTATGAACAAGGAGATTTTATCTGTGACTATTTTCTTTAGTATTAGCCTTAACTGTTGTGTTTAAGATTTGTAAAATGTTTTTAACGTCATTTTTTTATATTTACTATTTTTTAATGTTTGTTGTTCATAACATTTTTCAATTATTATTACACGTTAATAAATATCCAATTTATGATAATATCTTACTGTTATCATATCATGATATCAATTTCTTACTGTTAATAAACATATATTATTAAAATAATTGTTACAGATGTTCTATGTAAATCCTACAATACCAAATTAAACTCGCTGTATTTGCCTCAGAACGTTACAAGGTATGCGCACTTTTGCCCCAATCACGGGGCAAAAGTACGCATTTGCATTACGCTGAAATATTTTTTTTCATTAATTACTGTGTGCTTCTGGCCAGACTTTTTATACATCATAATGTAAAGCACAGACGTAAGTATAGCGAAGAATTTTTTTTATTAATAAGAATTTCAAATTGATTTGGAAAATATCCATAACGTAGAATTTTCGCACCTTTACCACAGGTTACCCTATACAAATATAGTGCTAACATAATAATAATAATAATAATGAAACAATACTCACCATTCTATCAAAGGATTCCTCCCGTGGTTGTTTACGTTGCAACCACGGGAGGAATCCTTTTTTGATGGAATCGTGAGTACTGTTTTTTTATTATTATTTAAGCACTGTATTTGTATAACTACGATTTGGAGTTTTCGTTAGTGATAGATTTATCTTTGTATTAATTTATAGTTCGCCTGAAGGCGACCTCTGATTCTATAGAGGCCGAAACTTCGTGTTTATTAATTTTAACTTACGATGGCTAATGTCCGAAATCTTATAATTTGTAATGAGTATATTGCGCCATCGATAAATAATAATTTTAAGAATGAATAGAATATAATATAAATCTTTATTTCCGTAGTACAGACAAAAATACAACTAAAATTGACAATAATTTTCAATAATTAGGTAAAATACAGTGTAAACAAAAAGGGACTGTTATTTCAACGACTGTTATTTACATTCAAATAAATTAAATGTTAACTTGTGAGTTATTTTCAAACACAAAAAATTAAGTAGGCCTATATAAGTACTGTATATGTTACCGGCAAAGTATGTAATCCAGGCATTTTATAGAATACCTAGGCATTTCATACAATGCCTGGAGCTTTTTGGCAAAGTATAGAGTAGAATACTTTTCAAATGTTTTTTTTTTATACTTTTCCCAGGTATTCTGTACATTGCCTAGGCATTCTATATAATGCCAGTGATTCTTTAGGGAAAATGTAAAATAAGCTTACTATGTTGAAAATGAAAATATTTTTTGATTATTAGTGTTGATGGAACTTTCACTTGTAAACTTACTTGTTGTTTTTACTAAACAAGTAAGTTTACAAGTGAAAGTTCCATCGACACTAATAATTATTAAGTGCTGTAAACAAAGAAGAGATGAACAATCAAAGCAGTATAGAAAATATTTTATTATAAAATCACACACAATTGTTTGATTTTACACAAAGGAGGACTTTGTATGACATTTTGGGATTATCTGTTCTCTACTTAATTATGTTCAGATACTATTTTGTTAAAAATACTGTATAAGAACGTTTTTTAACCAATCTGGTTAAAAAAATACATTAGATATTATTGGTGCTTAATAATTCTAAATATATATGGAATATACTCTACTTATTACAACTAGAGTATTAATATTGTAGTTACTTATTTCAACTTTGTATAACTACGATTTGGAGTTTTTGTTAGTGATAGATTTACCTTTGTATTAATTTATCGTTCGCCTGAAGAATACCTCTGATTCTATAGAGGTCGAAACGTCGTGTTTATTAATTTTAACTTACGATGGCTAATGTCCGAAATCTTATAACTTGTAATGAGTATATTGCGCCATCGATTAATAATAATTTTAAGAATGAATAGAATAGAATATAAATCTTTATTTCCGTAGTACTGTACAGACAACAATACAACAAAAATTGACAATGATTTTCAATAATTAGATAAAGTACAGTGTAAACAAAACTGGACTGTTATTTCAACGACTGTTATTTACATTCAAATAAATTAAACTCAAATACGGGACAGTATAATTCAACGACTGTTATTTACATTCAAATTAATTAAATTCAAATACAATATATGCAATACTACAGATAGGTACGTTTTCAGCAAAACTGCGTGGAGGTTACCTTCCAGCTTTAGCACACGTTACAGCTGCTCAAACAAAAGGAAATAATTTAACACTAATAAAATACTTTAAATAAATTAAAATTCTTCATCATCATCACCACTCCAAGGACTAGGCCTTATACCTGTTCCGGAACCAATCTTCTTCTCGGTCTACCGACGTCTCTCTTCCCAGTAGGATAATAATAACCCAAGGCAGTCACAGGTAGACGGATATCAGGCATGCGATTCAAGTGTTCATACCATCTCCTTCTGTGGCCTTCAGTCTTATGGTGCAATGGTAAAATGTTTAAATCGCATCCTCGTTCCTTCTCCGATCCAAGAGAGAACAACCTTGCGTCCCTCTTAGAAAGTTCACTTCGGCTGCCCGAATCCTCTGCACATCCCTTTTACCAAGAGTCCATGTCTGACTAGCATACAGGAATGTGGGGAGAGCCACAGTTTTATAAAATTTCATTCCGGGTATCTTTCCGTATTTTATTTTTCAGGTACCTGTGAATCGTTCCACAGATATTAAAATTCTTAATAGGCCTACAGTAAATTAAACTGATTCTACTTTATAGAACTTTATCTACAGCATTAAAAAAATTAAAATGTATTAATTGATTTTTAACTAATAGGCCTAATATATGTATTTCGTTGAAAACAGTACGCGAGTTCTGCAGCTAAGGGAGTTTAGTAGGGTGCGTTGGATATCAAATGCATTACAGAGGAAGATAAACCCGCCTGCAGCTACAAACACAGGCCAAGTGTTACTTAGGCAGAAACGTGTCCAGAATCGGGGTACAAGCGCGTGACTAGACTCAAAGTGAAGCCAGCCTCTGCCCGCCCATTGAGTTAACTTACCTTATCAGCTGTAATACTCTGATTACCGTGCGGCACGTCTCTAACACGACCATTTTGTTCTTCGTAATCTTAATTTTAAGAGACTTTAATAATAACAAAAGAAAAACGTGTGTTGAAATCGTAAAACAGTGCGATGTAAATTGTAATTGGTAATTTAAATTATCTACACTGAGGAGATTACTTTAATGACCACTGAAAATGTCATCAAAAACGACTTCGTTTTTGACACAGCTAACAAGCTGAACTATTTCCTTATCTGTCACTTTAGTTTGCTATTGATCCATTCGTCAACATCTTACGTTGTAGCTCCCTCACATCCAGGAATTTGCTGTAGTAATGGAAGAAAACAGTCACCACCAGGTTCTGTTGTTCCAGAGTTCTTATTTTCATTACAGTTATTCTCTGATATTTAGGAACTATGTCAATTAAAACGGAATGTCGGATAACGGGACTCTACTGTAGCTGTTTTCATCGTATTTTAGTAACAATTTGGTGATGAACCTTAAATTTACAATTCACATACCTTAAATTAAACCCATTTTATTTGCAAGAAAGGGGTTGTACCTTTTTATCTGTGCTAAATTTTTTATCGAAAATATAGGCTAAGTTTTCCTAAAAGTATGGTAAAACAGTGTGTACTTTTCTCCCCTCAACAGAAAATCATAAGAGAAATCCTAAATAACTGGCACGAGATTAAGTCGGTAGCCCAATATAATTGTTTGTAAGCAGACAAAAAAAAAAATATATTTGTTAGAGTACTAATTCATGAAAATTAATGCACAAATTTAATTTGGAGGGAAGTAAAATATTTTTCCAGATTGCAGTTATCTTGGCTACAAATAAAGAAATTTATAACATTCTTTTCTTACATTAATTAAAAAGACAGTTGTGATCTGTATTGAGCATTGTGGCACAGACTGGGAGATATCTGTTGCGTGATTTCCCGACGTTTTGCGTGATTGTATCATTAGAGCCGAACCAAAATACACCAATTATTTCTCGGAACGGGCTTTCTGCGGCAAACTACCAATTAAATAGTTTTTGGTTAGGCAATATTGGAGACGGAAGTTTGTTAGAAGAACTGTCTAGTTCATCATAATCGTCATCATCTTCTTTAGTAAGCATTAAACCGAAAATAGACCACTTTCAGACCCAGGCAGATAAACTAGAGATGGTCACTGAGCTAAATGTCAGACTTGTACTGTTGTTATAATAAATTATAAAAATTGTTTGCGGATACTTATTGACTTACCCTCGAAAAATTGCTACGGACGGAACGTCTGGAAGTAAACGTGGGCAATCTTTAGGCCACGGCCTAAAAAATTGTGATAACCGGCGGTGGAAGCTTACTTACGTTCACTTAGTAAGTTTTTCCTTAAAGTTTTTCTTTCTTTCGAAGCTTGACACGTATTGTGTGCTTTTTTACTTTCGTATATGATTTACGCCAAGGACGGTTCCCTGTTTCCCTTTTAAAAGTCCGTTCAAAATGTTGATTTCAGTTTCTGCGATGCTCTGTAGTTTTCTTTCAACAAATACCGAAATCGCCATAGCTATAAGCGCAGCAGGGTCGGCTTTTGAAATGCGCCGCCACTAGACGCAATTTTTATGGCCGAACCTCCCTCAAAAAAAAAAAAAAAAAGTCTTTAGAGATCCTTAAAATTATTACTAATCGATGGCGCATCTACTCACTACAAATTATAAGATTTGGGACATTAGCCATCGTAAGTCAAAATTAACAAACACCACGTATACGTTGTTTACGTTCAAACCACGGGAGGAATTCTTCTTTGATGTAATGGTGAGTACTGTTTTATTATTATTATTATTATTATTATTATATCACTACTATATTTTACAACTAAGGTTAGGATTTTTGACGATATCTATTTGTTAGTGATAGATTTATCTTTGTATTAATTTCTTCTTCACCTGAAGACGACGTCCGATTATCTGATTCTATAGACGTCGAAACGCCGTGTTTATTAATTTTAACTTACCATGGCTAATGTCCGAAATCTTATAATTTGTAATGAGTCTTTAGAGATCTTTCCTCCGTTACAGACAAGAATTATAGCCTAACAGATTACGTTCTCGTTCCTTGGACTGTCACTGGCTCTTAATGAACTTATGAATCTATTTATTTTTACTGTAAAAAAATTTGAAAACAACAATAATCTGTTTTAGAAATTAATAATAAAAACAAATAATAAATTGAACATTAGGCGTTTATTTATGAAAACAAAACAATAATTTATTAAGAAAGTACAGTGTTATTTATGGATTATTATATAATGTCTTACTATCACTATGACAACCAAAGTTCATCTTAGGCAAAGGTTTGGTTCACAAGCGTTTACGCATCGCTCTATTCGTGGCAAATTCATCAATAAGTTTCTTGTACTCAAATCCCTCTTTATTTAAAATATCAGCTTCAATGGAAAGGATTGACGGGGAATTCATTTTTTTTCTTTCATAGTAGAAGGAAGACATGATTTTATCCTCTCAAACCAGAAAATAATTTCTCAGCAGAACACTTACTAATAGCAGTGCATAAATACATCCCGAGAGCTGTGTCTACATTATATGGAAACATCCGCTGGGGATTGTTTGTCTAAGTAATGTGTTCATACATACTTCCGGGATTGGGCAAAAGCAGTAGAAAAATCGTTCAGTAGGTAAATAGGTGTACCACAGTAAAATGTCCCACAAATTATATTAAATAATAAAGCTTTTACTTTAGTATCATAAATAATTTTTATCATGAGAGCTATTTTTTTAAATTTTGTTAGAATATTGTCAAAAAAAGT
The DNA here is from genome assembly GCA_034769895.1 of Magicicada septendecula. Classification (NCBI taxonomy): domain Eukaryota; kingdom Metazoa; phylum Arthropoda; class Insecta; order Hemiptera; family Cicadidae; genus Magicicada; species Magicicada septendecula. Next base: position 51,910,841 of record CM068367.1, read on the forward strand.
TTTTATTTGTGCCGCCCCCTCCCCCTCCCCCTCCCAAAAGGTGCTGCCCCTAAGTTACAAAGCCGCCCCTGACAGTAACAGTAATAATGAGTTACCGGTACTTCAATTATTATTAGAGCAGGTGATAATAGATGCAAACGTTGCCACCTGTAAACGGCTCATTGTACATTCAATTACCAATGGAAATGGGACACTTATATAGCGTTGGGCAAACTACAGTGCCCCAACCTCGGTGCTCCAGTGGTCCCTTATTTCAATTTCAGGTAAGCTAGAACAATAACGACGTAATTAACATTTCACTTGAGTTTATTCGACACTTGATCACTTTTTCCCCGCTTCCTATATTGATTTAGGAGATACTTATGTTCACAATCAACTTCACTATTGTAAAAATGATCAATCAGCAGAAAAATCACTAATAGCAGTGTATAAATACATCCTGAGAGTTACGTCTACATTTGGAAACGTCCGTTGGATATTTTCTTGTCTAAGGAACTTGTCTCCAACTTTTGAGTATTTTATTACATGTGAGAAACGAACACATACATTTGCAATGATTGGCTCTGAATCATCCGTACACAATACTTGAAGATTTCCTGCACGTTCAGAAGCTTACTCAATCTCAAAAGCTGTTTGATGGTTTTGTTTACTGTTCTTTCCAATACACGTGTATTTCATCCAATAATATTTTCATTGCATTTTGTAAAAGCCTGTTGAAAGCTACTATTTAGAGTCGTTTCTACAGTTTCATAGACCTAAGTTTAACACAAGAGATCAACGGTGAACAGTTTTTAAAGTGTACAATAATCTACTAGAGTCCCTTTTCTGCTGTATGTATGTATATGTGTGTACAGTATTGTATAACAGTATATTTTAATTATTAATAATAATGCAATATTGTGAAAGTGTATTTCTATATCAGTGTGGGGTTTATCGTTATATCTCTGTCATTGAATTACTGTAAATGATGAATGTTATAAACAGTGTAATATTATATTATCTAATTATAGCAAAATAGTGCTATTTTATGATTTTAAACACTGCAATAAACATTATGTCAGCACATTATTAGAACACTGTGTCATTATGTCAATGATATTGTAAAATTCTGTAATTGAAACACTGATTTATATCACAACATTATATCACTGTTACGCATTAAATCAATGAACACATGCTTTCGTTATGTTATTGTAACATCACAGGCCTATCATTCTATTATTGTATCATTGTGTCCATCAATTACTGCAATATTATCACTGTATTATTGTAATACTCTATTGTAACATCATGTCATTGTCTTATTGAATCATTTCGTTCATCAATTATTGAAAATTATCACTGTGTTATAAAAAATATTCGTCACTCACTGTATCAATTTATTATTGTATTATTGCATCCACGAATTATAGCAACATATCATTGTATTATTGTAATACTCTGTTACCTGTATCACTGAAGTACTGAAACAGTATATCATTATATTATTGTAAGACTCTACACGTATACGTTTTATTACTGTATCATTGTGGCCATGAATTATTGAACCCTTATCACTGTGCTATTAAAATATCCCGTCACTGTATCAATATAGGATTTCATTTATTTATAATTTACGAAGCAATGATATAATAATACATCGATAAAATTTAGATTCTTAAAACAATACAATAATAAGTTACACTGTTTCAATTCGGACTACCATAGACTACTTTACAGTTACTTCGCCTTCCTTCAGCTTGTGGACATTTCGCGTAACCCAGTTGGTGGAGCACTCTATGCATATTTAGTTATAAAAGAAATGTAATATCTCTGTTACTTTTTGTCCGAATTCCATAATTAAAGTACCATTGGATTACGAATTAAAATTTTTTATCACAAGTAGGCCTACTGGCTTTTGTGAAATTTAGAATTAAAATATGCTATTTTCAGAATTTTTAAGATAATACTTTAGTTTGTTTTGTACTTATAAAACATCATAAGCGCACTGTTTCTACCACATTTCAACTCCACACTTCCTTCCTTTTGGTAGTATTTTTTTTTTTTTTTTACACCGAAACAGAAAAATACACTTAGCTTTTCTCGACTTACGTAAGTTTATTGGATATTTTAAGTTCAGTTTAATTATTATTATTCCGGCTGTACAATGTTTACATATTTTCCGCAACCAAAGATTACAGAAGCTATTGAATTCTCATCTTCCACTGCTGCTTGTCCATCCAAAGATCTTCAATTTCTTGTTCCCTCAATATAATCTGAATTTCTTCTATCCAGGTGATAGGTGGTCTTCCTCTTTAGGTGGGGTCCATTGCATAACTCTCTTTGGCAATCTTTGCTGTGCCATTCTTTTTGTGTGTCCATACCATTGTAATTTTTTTGGTTGGATAAAATCAACAATTGAATTTTTCAAATTCATTTTGTCCTTAAGGACTTAATTTCTAATTTTCTCACGTCTGGATACTCTTGCCGAACGTCTTCAAAAGTCCACCTCTGCTTTTTTTAATTTTGTTCTAGTGTGTTTATTAGTAGTCCAAACTTCTGAGTCGTAAGTTATGATACTTCTAACGATGGTTTTTAATATTTTGGTTTTAGTTTCTGCTGTAATTTTCTTATTCTACAGGATTTCATTTAATGTAGATATAGCCATCTTTGCCAAATTAATTCTGCTTTTGTAATTTATTGTCTTGCTTCCCTATCCGTAATTTCCCCCCTTACTTATTTATATTCCTGTGAGCCTATATGAAATATAACTTCAGTTTAATGAGTACAATTATTTCCCTAGGTTTTCCACCGTCTTTTATGAACTCTCTGTATAGACCTATTATTTATCCTACATGTTTTGTATACGTAGGCCTGCTATTCCCATTACGTTTGAACTCTTCCAGATTTGAAATTTCCTTACACAACCAGGTAACTTGTAATCTTCAGATATATAGAGAGGAATTTAGGGTAATGGCGCACTACGGCCATGACCACCACACCGGCTGGATTTTTCAACTGAGCGAAAAATGACACTGAAATATCGCTTCTTCTTATCAATAAAAACTACATTAGTTACTAGATTTTTTCTTAATTTCCTATGCACGGCCGCATTGGTGTGTATGGCCATTATGACGTCTCAGTTAGTGGCGCATTCTATGTATGTTGAGACGACGACGACGACGACGCTCTGGGCTGTGCGGTTGTGCGTCGCAGAGGCGAACCGCTCGGTATCCGAGTTCCGAGCTACCTTCTAATGTATGTTGAGTTATAAAATAAATGTAATATATAAGTTATTTTTTGTGCTAATTACATAATCAAAGTGCCATTGGATTACGAATTAAACAATTTTTATCACAATTAGCTTTTGTGAAATTTATAATTAAAATTTTCAACCGCCCACTATTTTCAGAATTTTTAAGATAGTATTTGGTGTCTGTAATTAAGAATATATCTCTAACATGACGTGTTGCGACCCTCTAATATGCCTCCTTCTTTCTGATTGGCTGGTGGTGATTTCTGACTGCATCGTGACACTTGGTAAATATATGATTTCTGACTGTATCGTAACACTTGGTGAATTTATAAGTACGAGTGGTGTTGTTTCTCAAATTTATAAGAGTCATTCTTCTGTTCCTTATGACCGATTTTCAGATTAGCTAGCAACGCTGTCGTCTCTTCGTGTACTTCCTTTTGCTCTTGTAATCTAAATTCTTCTGCCATCAAGCGCTCAGTCAAATTTTCGAGATTCTTCTTATCGTCAGATACCGAATCCCAAGCACTGTGAAAATGATTAAACTTTTGTGGCAAGGATGTTAAAACACGAGTCATCACCATAGTCTTTTCAATTTTTCCCCCGAGATTTTTCATTTTTCTAGCCAACTGTTCTATTTTTGAAATATTATACGTAACACTTTCACTCTCTGTCCACTTAAACTCAAAAAATTGTTTTTGAATCATCGACAGATTTTCATCAGATTTTAGATCATATGCTGTATACAATTTGTCCCACATCTCCTTGGCAGTAGAACAACCCATTATAAGTTCGAGAGGCTTTCTCTCCACTGTTGTAACAATTAACTTTCTGGCAATATTTTCCCCCTTTTGAACTTTTCCAACAACGCGTCACGATCTTCTGCACCTGCAGCTGGCTCGGCTAATCTTCCTTCGCAAACATCCAGCATATCATCATCCTCTTCCATCAATGTGCGTACTACGAAGCGCCATTGATGCCAATTATCTTTGTCTCGAAGTTTTTCAATTTTTATATTCGGTTCCATTTTTGCACAAATATTTTATACTTGCACTCCAATTACACACTGCACTCCGATTTTAAAATGCCACTGGGCCCATAACCTGTTGAGGTATGGGTAAAAATAGTGAGTAATTTAAGTACAGGAGCAAACACACGCTTTATTGAAGGAACAGTTTAGTAGCAAGTATACATAAAACGGACACACGAAATACACATTACAAGAGCACATTTAAAACTGAACTGTACTTGTCGAGGGCATCTCTATTTATATAGAAAAACAGCTTCCAGATCTTTCCTTTTATTTAAAACTTCGAGAACATTACTTTTCTAGACTCACAGTAAACGGGCATGTGTGCGTGTTGAGGCTCCGCCCAGGCAGCTCGACCGCCCACCGCACAATACAAACTTTCACTTCTACAATGACAGGTACATTTACTTAAAAATGAATGTAGAGTTTTCTAGTATATTCTCAACACGAGCTACCTTCTAATGTATGTTGAGTTATAAAATAAATGTAATATATATGTTATTTTTTGTCCGAATTACATAATCAAAGTGCCATTGGATTACGAATTAAAAATTTTTATCACAATTGGCTTTTGTGAAATTTATAATTAAAATTTTCAACCGCCCACTATTTTCAGAATACATTGTTAAGATAGTATTTGGTGTCTGTCACTAAGAATACTCTCTACCATGACGTGTTGCGAGCCCTAATATGCCTCCTTCTTTCTGATTGGCTGGTGGTGATTTCTGACTGCATCGTGACACTTGGTGAATTTATAAGTACGAGTGGTGTTCACGGGACTGCTAGCCTTAACCACTCCGCTGTGGTCTCTAACGTGTAGCACCCTAGGTTAGTACAGCTCAATTTTTCACTGTCGATGATGGCAGTCGATGGTACTGTCGAAACGTCTGTTTTAGAACCAAATATACTGGACCACGGCCAAACAGCCCGGGAATGGATTTTAATAACATTGACTCCGGCCGTGTAAGTCTACGAAGGATTTTAATAGGTTGATTTGTTTTGTAATTATAAAACATCATAGGCATACTGTTTCTACCACATTTCATCTCCACACTTCACTTCTTTCAGTAAAATTAATTTTCTTTTAACTTCTAGAGGGAAAAATACACCTAGTTTTTTTTGATATATGTTAATTGGATATTTTACCTTCAGTTTAATGAGTATAATTATTTCCCGAGGTTTGCCACCGTCTTTTAGGATAACTGTGTGTGTGTGTGTGTGTGTGTGTGTGTGTGTGTGTGTGTGTGTGTGTGTGTGTGTTCAATCACTTTCTGCTACAGTCCGTTTCTTGATGTATATAATACATTTAATATTTATAAATAAATTTACTTCAAGATATACCTTTTTTCCTTATTAGGAACATGTTTCGGGTACTATCTTGTACCCATCCTCAGCCTTCCGTTTTTTTTGTCTGGTGAAGTACATATGTGTTGTTGGTTGACTATTATTATTGTGGCTTCCTGTTGGCTTCTGGTATTTCAAATTGGTTTTATTGTGTGTGATTGTGGTGTATGTGTTAGTTTTTTGTGTATTTTCAATGTTGAGTGCTTTGAATATTGTGTCATGTTTTGTATTGATTTGTATTTGTTCAGGTATTAGTTTGTTTTCTGTTTTCTGTTTATATTTTTGTAAATTTTCCCAAATGTTCATTATGGTGCCTTTGTGTGGTATATGTTTTATTAGTGTTACATTGGTTATGTCTGGGAATTCATGTACTGTGTTTATTGCATGTTTGGCAAAATTGGATTTATATATTTCTGGTTTTTTGTATGCATTTAGGTGTTCAAAATAACGTTTTTTCAGCTGTTTTTTTGTTTGTCCTATGTAACATTTATTGCAATCTTGGCATTCAATTTTGTATATACAAATACAAATCAATACAAAACATGACACAATATTCAAAGCACTCAACATTGAAAATACACAAAATACTAACACATACACCACACTCACACACAATAAAACCAATTTGAAATACCAGAAGCCAACAGGAAGCCACAATAATAATAGTCAACCAACAACACATATGTACTTCACCAGACAAAAAAACCGGAAGGCTGAGGATGGGTACAAGATAGTACCCGAAACATGTTCCTAATAAGGAAAAAAGGTATATCTTGAAGTAAGTTTATTTACAAATATTAAATGTTATATATATGTATATATATATATATAAATCGGTTCATAACGTTATCCTACGTCTTCCGATCCCCAAACATTTTTGGATTTGGGATAAAATAACTTCGTTAATTTGCCAATAATCAAACAAAAATTTTCTAACTAACTTTGTAGAGAATTTAATTATGAGAAAATCAATGTGTATAATGTCTATTAAAAGTAAGTACAAATTTGAGAAATTTGACTTCGATTAAAAACAAAACAGACCAAAATGCGCCAGTAAAGTGTTACAATTTACAAGAAACGGCATTGAAAACTTTCGAAACACCTACACTTGGGCAGACAAAAGCCCACGAGACTGCTACAAGACATGACCAACATACTTTTTGATTTAATGTGTGGTGCGGTCTTCTTGGTGATATATTCTCTTAACACCAAGGCTTAATTTGGCTTATAAATAATGGTATAAATACTTTTACGGGAGCAACCTTAAATATCTCACTTGTCCTGAGGAAAATGGGGAGTCCAACCTACAGGGTAGTCTCATCCCCTCCCCCAGTATCCACCTAACTCCTCTGGCCCGCGAGGAGCAGCTCCTAGACGCCACTCATTAACATACAGCAACTTTTGGTAATGTTGATCCAAAGTAATGCACAAAGTCACTCAACGTGCCAACATAAACCAACCCTCTCACTCACTCACTCTCTCTCTCTCTCTCTCTCACTCTTAAACGAGATGCTTTATAGATACAAACACTTTTTTCCATTAGAGCATTACATCCCAGGCTATTCAGTTTAGCATTTTTTGGCTTCACAGAATTCGCATATCAAGTTACATTTTGCCAATTGTAACTTTTATGAACAACAATAAGGTCTTTTGCGTTATACGACCACAAAGCATTGGCATTGGCATTTTGTTCATCTTTCATTAAACTGAGTATAGTTCTCAGAATTTGCTATCTCTGTTTACTGATTAGTTAAAAGCTGCGTCCAGTCTCGCCTCTGTGTGTGTGTGTGTGTGTGTGTGTGTGTGTGTGTGTGTGTGTGTGTGTGTGTGTGTGTGTGTGTGTGTGTGTGTGTGTGTGTGTGTGTGTGTGTGTGTGTGTGTGTGTGATTTATACGAGTTGATTATAGAAACAAAAGCGAGTAATGGTAAAGGCAGTCAGCGGGTTGAGTAATGGTAAAGGCAGTCAGCGGGTCTTTTCTGTTTTGTAACAATATCATAATAGTGAAAACTTACCAAAATAATGATGTAGATCTGCATAGAAGACTTTGAAGTAGTTTTATATTTTATTCATCAAAAACACAAATTTTATACACCAAAAACACCTAACCTAACCTAACCTAATTTCACGAACTGGAAAGTTATTGTTTATAATTCAGGAAGCCAAAAGGCATTGATGTCCTGTATAATTTGTTCAAATAAGTCAGTGCAAATAAGATGAACAAAATGCCAATGCCAATGCTTTGTGGTCGTATAACGCAAAAGACCCCAACAATAAAGCAACAACATATTGTTAATTACACATAGTTTAATTATGCCAGCTATTGTTGCTTATACAGAAGCAGAGAGACGAAGTAATGGTTGCGCGGTAATCAACACGGCAGTGGCTTTTTCTCCATTACCCTGTCATCCTCAGTGCCTCATATTGGTAGCTATCGTGTAAGCTGTGGTTTTTCTTTAGAAATATGCCATCTGGATTCCATTTCTATGCCTAATCTATCAAGCACGCAGTGGCTGTTTCTTTTTTTCTGGCGAGTTACCACAACTGCAAACAGTGACCTCTTCTACAACTCTCGGATAGTATTCTCTCTGTTTTTCCAGGTACACTCCAAAACAGAAACCGCTGAAGAATATTATCAGGCATAGCGTTACTACGGTATCGAATGGAAACATTTGGTCGCCGATATTCTGTTTGACGATACTCCTGGCAATGAAGATATCTTTGAATGTCAATGACAAGAGTGTTGTCAGGCTCATTGGAAATTTATACTACCATAGCGCCAGTACTCTTTGAGTTACATGTTGAATAACGTGATGACGATGGGCTGAACTCGTATCACAACGTGGAATTTAGATATAAAATGCCTAATACATTTTAGAATGTTAAATACGAATAAAGTGTTTAAATTATCGTTTCCATGGTTACGTTTGGACATTGTTTAATATACCGGATCGTTATCAGACCGCTAAAATGAACGAGATTCTACAGCGCGGTACTTGTAGTAGAAACCGAGGAACGGTTTAACAGCTCTACAGAGGTACTCTTAGAAGCTAGAGAAGATAAACGTCTCTCAGTCAACACGGTGAAGACAAAACTGCTTGAATTAACCGAACCATAGGGGTCATACTTTTACTGCTCATCCGACAAAGAGCACAAGACATCATCTTCACAACACGGCATGATCGGCCTTCAAAAATCCTCCAGCCATCTCTTCCTGGGTCTGCCCATACACCTGTATCTTACAGATTTGTATTTCCAGACTTGTTCGGCCAGTCTAGATCTGACATTCTTTCTAAGTGATCTTGCCACAGTTGTTTGCAATCTTTTAATTTTCCATTCAAGGTAAAAACTTGCAACTCTTTTCTTGTAGTCTCATTACTTATACGGTCAAGTTTAGAATACATTTTAACTCCTCTTAAGAATGCCATTTCGTGAAGCCTATATTTTACTGCCTTGTTTTTTTGTTGTTGTTGTTGTTGTCCATAATTCACACCCATAGGACAGTACAGCGACTGCCATAACTTTGCAAACTTTAATTTTGTACCTGGACGTACTTTTCCTAAATTTGATTGTTTCACAGATCGTCTGGAACTTACCTAACTTAACATGAATGTCATAACATCTGTCATAGACAATGTCGTTTCCCAAATAATTAAAGTGCTTCAACTGTTCTATAATTCGATCACTAATCATTATTTTTGGCCTTAAGAGTCATTATACATTATTATACACGACATATTTAAGCAAACATCTCTGCCAATTCTATGATATGTGATACTTTTCAACAATTCAGAGTTATTGTTGTATTGGAGTGTTAGTGGTCTCCAGTATTTCTACTAGTAATTTTGTACAAACCACTACGTTGTTGTCTTTGGTACTGACGAGCGCTTTCGGCAGTCAAGCCATCTTCAGGTCATTTACCAACAGAGAAATATGAAACTGTTCACTTCTTATATACCGTTCTACCGTATATACCAGTGGCGGGGCTGGATAGGTCCGGTAGAACGGTATATAAGAAGTGAACAGTTTCATATTTCTCTGTTGGTAAATGACCTGAAGATGGCTTGACTGCCGAAAGCGCTCGTCAATACCAAAGACAACATAGTGGTTTGTACAAAATTACTAGTAGAAATTCAGAGTTACAACAAAATTATTCTACTTGATGCGGTTTGGAAGCTCTTGAAGAATCGCGAGTTATTCCAAAGACGCTAATAAGGAAAGCTGGTTTGTTTGTTAGAAAGAAGTGGACTGTATTTGAGATATTGAACATGCGTTTATTGAATAATTTGGTTTGTTAGTTACGATCGGCACGTGCGGAAGCATTTGAGGCGATAATGCCCGAGATTAATTTTGAATGAAATCGTGGTCCATTGCAGATGGACGCAGGTAGACGATTAAAGTGAAATGTTATAAATGCATGCTGTATAATAGCCAAAAGCCGCGGCTGTAAGAGAAGTGTTTAACGAGAGTTGCGCTCGGAGTCGTGTTATGAACTAAACTAATACTGGCTTGCAGTCGGCTAGGCTGGCCGATTGCAAGGTTTGATAAAAGCGTGACGTCATCCGCGCGTGCCGTGCAATGTTAGTAGGCTGCTTACAACTGACAACACAGTACAAAGTTTAAACATACTGCCCGCCAAAATCGGGACGATTTTGTACATTAACGGTTAAATTGAACAATATAATAATTAGACTTACATGTCATAAGCGATACAATAATTGGCGCACTGGCCAGAGAGCAATGACATAATGGACATAATGTAAATTCAATTAACAATCACCAAGCATACAATAAATTGATAACACCATAAAAATACAATAATTTCCCCATGATATTGACATAACAACCCCAATGAATTTCATAATGTTTTGACCCTTAGAAAATACAATACATATATAGAATAATTGCCACTATAACTGACACTTGTGGTTCTCAGAATTTGAATCACACAAACACATTAACGATACACAACATTCATAATAATTGATAGTACATATGAGACACAGTCACTATTTCTGTAATAGCTAGCGACACTTAACAATGTTACAATGCTTATGATACAATTGACTTGTATGCTCGCCCCGGGAATGTCCCGGGCGTGTTCCATGTAATGTGACACGCGCACACCCATGCATACACACACACACGCACACACACACCGTAAGGCACGCAAACGACTAGCTTGTTGCCACCGGAAGGGGGCATAATTTGTGGATGGGTCGGCGTAAGATACCTAGCGCGGTGCGTACTTCTGCGACGCGTACTAAGGAATCTTGACCCGGAAAAACATTGGTAATTACCCCACGCTTCCATTCTAGAGGGGGGGAATTGTCATCCAAAATGAGGACAAGTTGTCCGACCTTCAAATTTTTAAATGGGGTGCGCCATTTATTGCGCTGCTGCAGCTGGTGAAGATAATCCCTAGACACACACACACCTGGACACACACCCACACACACACACACACACACACACCTCGTGTGTCTCGTATGGCACGCATACGATTAGCTTGTTGCCACCGGAAGGGGGCATAATTTGTGGATGGGTCGGCGTAAGATACCTAGCGCGGTGCGTACTTCTGCGACGCGTACTAAGGAATCTTGACCCGGAAAAACATTGGTAATTACCCCACGCTTCCATTCTAGAGGGGGGGAATTGTCATCCAAAATGAGGACAAGTTGTCCGACCTTCAAATTTTTAAATGGGGTGCGCCATTTGTTGCGCTGCTGCAGCTGGTGCAGATAATCCCTAGACCACCGTTTCCAGATGGTCTGCGTAAATTTTTGGAGCAGAAGCCATCTGCCCAAATGAGTATTATTGCCTTGTGTATAGTCGGGTTCCGGAAGTGCCGTCAGTGGAGCACCGACCAAAAAATGAGCGGGTGTTAAGGGTTCAGGGTCTCTAGCATCGTCGGACACGGCGCATAACGGGCGTGAGTTAAGGCAAGCCTCAATTTGAGAAAGAAGGGTAGAATATTCCTCAAAATTCAAAATCGTACCGCCAATTACGCGACGTAAATGGAATTTAACACTCCTTACACCACTTTCCCACAAACCACCGAAATGAGGGGCTGAAGGGGGGATAAAGGACCATTTGATGCCGTGGAGACCGCAAAACTCCAGAGAAGATTGTTCAACTTCCTTGGAGGTTAAAAATTTGTACCAATCATGCAACGTGTGGTTGGCACGACGAAAATTCGTGCCATTATCCGAAAATTTTTGCGCGGGAATACCTCTGCGCGATATGAACCTTTTTAAAGCCGCTATAAAGGCGTTGGAAGTAAGATCCGACACCAATTCTAAATGGATGGCCCTAGTACACATGCATATAAATAGAGCGATATATGCCTTGGTCGTGGACTTAGAGCGCTGCCCGCCATGGCGCAAAAACACTGGACCTGCGTAATCCACGGCCGACTGTGAGAATGGCCTTGACGGCGTGACCCTAGAAGAGGGTAATTGACCGAGTAATTGATTCGCGCCTTTAGCCCGGAAACGAAAACAAGTGACACACTTATGTATCACTGAGCGGATATAGGACTTATCGTGTATGATCCAATACTTACGCCTAAGCGAAGCTTGAGTTGATTGCACTCCAGCGTGCAACAAACGGATGTGTTCGTATTCAATTATTAATCTCGTGAGATGAGAGTGCGGGTGTAAAATTATTTGGTGTTTAGTCTCGTAGCTAAGTGGGGAGAATTGCAAGCGTCCACCCACTCTTAAAATGCCTGATTTATCCAGGAATGGGTTGAGAGCAAGAATTTTACTACTGCGTGGAAGGCACCGGTGTGCCTCAAGTTCCCTAACCTCTACGTCGAAATGCAACTTCTGAGATTGCCGGACAAAAACCAAGAGCGTGTCAGACAATTCTTGAGCCGACAAAAAGGACGTGTCTCTTTCAACCACCGCGAGCCTAGAATTGCGAAGAAATCGACGGCAGTATGCGAAGACGCGAATAAGCCTCGTAAGAGATGAATAGTTTTCAATGTAACTATGTGTTGAGGACGCGACAATTAGTGAGGTTTGAGCCTGCTTGTTACGCTCCTCTTCAATGTCGGGAAAGGTACAGGGAGTATTAATGTCGAACGCGCTGACCGGCCATGAGGCCGCATCACGAGCCAACCAGGAGGGACCATGCCACCATTGAGCATGACAGTGCAGACTACGAGGGAGGCAACCGCGCGATAAAACGTCGGCAGGGTTGTCATTCGATACTACATGACGCCAAATTCCCCTGCTGCTAACAAGACGCTGTATTTCTGCGACACGGTTAGCCACAAATACCTTCCAGCGGGAAGATTGCTGATGTATCCAGTACAACGCTATCATCGAATCCGAATAAAGATATAATCCGTCAAAATTGTAATCGACGGCATTTAAAACCTTGGACGTTAATTGAGCCAACAATAAACAAGCACAAAGTTCAAGTCTAGGAAGCGTTATCTGTTTCAGCGGAGCGACCCTAGATTTAGCACACAACAAGTTTGATGATATGGCGCCGTTCGAATAGACCGCCCGCACATAAATGCAACACGCGTAACCTTTAACCGAAGCGTCGGCGAATCCGTGCAGCTGCAATGAACTAACTGGGTAACTGTTCGAACTCTTAACCGACCTCGTAATCTCAAAATGAGTGTCGGAGACTAATTGGGTGTATAATTCCGACCATTGATTGGCTAGTGACCCGGACAAGGGTTCGTCCCAATCAGTGCCCGCCAACCACAACTGCTGCACGAAATGCTTGCAGCAAAATGTGATGGGAGCAATTAGACCTAGTGGATCATAGATCCCGGCAATGATTGATAACACGCTTCTCTTGTTGAGAACGGTTAGATTGTCATCACCCCTAACGGTGTACAAAAAGTTATCCCCCTCAACATTCCACTGTATGCCCAAGGTACGCACGTTTTGACCCTTGCTGAAGTCACGGGTTACTTGGGCGCGAAGAGTCATAATCTTATGGTGGTTAGAGAACCATTTGTGTAACGAAAAACCATACCTCCTCAACAACTTCTCGATCTCGCCTTTCATTTCAGCTAAGCTGTTCGGATCATCCGAACCCGTTATGAGATCGTCTACGTAAAAGTCATTTGCTATGGCCTTAGCAGCGGTAGGGTAGTCGGCTTTATTTTCGTATGCTATTTGAGCCAGACAACGCGTAGCAAGGAAGGAGGCACTAGCAGTGCCATATGTAACCGTCCTTAACGCGTAATGTCGCAATTCCTTATGCGGTGCATCACGCCAAACAATGCGTTGCAAGTTTGAATCCTTAGGATTAACAATGATCTGGCGATACATCCTTTCAATGTCCGCAATAAGTACGTATCGGTGGGTGCGGAACCGAACCATTATCGAAAACAGATCCTGCTGGATCGTAGGACCGACCATTAAAGTGTCGTTAAGGGACAAATTATTGGTGGTTTTAGCGGATGCGTCAAATACCACGCGCAATTTAGTGGTTAAGCTAGAGTCTTTGAAGACTGCGTGATGGGGCAGATAAAAGATCTCTGACCTGTCAAGCGACAGATCGTATTCATTAAGCGGCGACATGTGGCCAAGTCTTAAGTAGTCATTCATGAACTCACTATAATCCTTATAAAGGGTAGGGTTCTGTTTGAATTTGAATTCTAACGATTGGAATCTTCGTATTGCTCCGCGGAGAGAATCTCCCAAATAAGATTTATCAGATCTGCGGGGCAGGGCAACCACGAATCTCCCGTCGCGATTGCGGCTAGTGTTTTTCACGAAATGCCTTTCACACGGTGAGTCCTCAGATCGGGTTTCGCGACTAGAGATTTCCTCCAACTTCCAAAATTCCTTTAGTTGCGAGGAAACCTGATTATCATCCTTACAGACCATAAATGAAGAAACCGTTTTAGTCATGTCGACGTTGAATGGTAAGTCACCGGCCAAAATAAATCCTAACTTGGTTTCCTGAATTATAGGAAAGTGTGGTCCGCGCGTATATTTCACAGGTTCAATTAATTGTAGAAAATATTGAGCGCCGATTAATATATCGACTTGCGAGGAGCAATGTAGGTGAGGATCCGCCAGGAATATGCGCTTGGGTAAATTTAAAGAGGTAAGATTGAATGACTCCGCCGGTAAATTATTAGTTATACTGGGTAATACGGCACAATGTACGTTTAACGTGAAGGGTTTATAGCGTGAATGTAGCCTTACATTAGTGCTGAATTCAGCCTGGGAAAGCGAGTTGTTTATACCCGTGATGGGCAATTGCGATTTAACTAATTGGAGGCCCAACCTGCGGGCGAAATCCATTGTGCAAAAGTTCGCTTGAGAACCGGAATCCAGTAATATCCTAACGGGAAATTTTTTGCCGACCTTATTGTATGTCATACAGACGGCGGTAGATAACAATACCGATTTATTGGTCTGTGATTTCAGTGAGCACTGGTTGTTAACAGAAGTTACGTCCCTGTTGGGGACATGAATCATGGTGTGGTGACGCCTAGAACATTTTTTACACAAAAATTTGGAGGGACATTTTGAACCCTCGTGTCCCGAACGGAGACAGTTTAAGCAAAGTTTGTTTTTAAGTAACGCATTTTTTCTATCAGGGATAGACAGCGATATAAACTGTGGGCAATCGCTAAGTCTATGTTCACCGTTACATAGCCTGCATAAATTATTTCTAATATGTGAGTGGAATGCGCCCTTTGGATTGCTTATCTGTTTAACTGCCTTGCGATAAGGAGACTTATCGCTTTTGTTCAACCTGCTCGTAGGGCTAGTCGCGTTATCGATATTTTGCAGTAGTTTCCTACGTGAATTTAAAAAATTTATAAAATTATTAAAATCAGGGAGTTTATGCTCCGATAAACTCTCTTTCCACAAACGTAAAGTATAACTGTCAAGTTTTTTGGCTAGGTAATTTACGACAATAATTTCAAACGTGTTGACTGGCAGTTTGAGATTATTTAAAGCGTTTATATTTCCAGAGATTTGATCAATAAATTGCGATATGCTACCTTGGGATTCCTGCTGAACTAATGGTACGTCTAGGACATTCCACACGTGGTGAGCGGAGACAATCAGCTTACTATCATATCTATTCCTCAACAGATCGATAGCCACCGCGTAATTTTCATGTGTTATGGGTAATGATTTTATTACGTTAAGCGCCTCGCCATGTAATGACGAGTGCAAATAATGAAGCTTCTGTATATCTGTCAGGTCTGTTCTGACATGAATTAGTTCCATAAAAATATGGTAATAATGTTGCCATTCCACAATACTACCCTCGAACCGTGGTAATTTTATTGGTTCCAATTGAATGGGGGTTGTTTTAGGCTGTTTACCATCAGTATTAATTAGTGGTTTTTGGTTCAAGTGCTCAGATTGCTCCAACAAGTGTTGCAATTTACATTCTATAGCACAGAGATCGTCCTCCGTTTGCACTCTATCACTTGTTGACGCAACGTCTGCTTCCTCAGCCTCGATTTGTGACTGTATCTCGTCATATTTGGTGGATAATTCCATCAAATGACGCAGTTTTATTTTGAGCGCATGAGGATCGCTGTTTAACAAATCAAAATTATCCGCGAAGGTATTTATTCGGGATATTGAGGCCTTAATTGTACCTCATTTTTTTATCAGAGCCCTTACATCGGCCATTATTACAGTTTGAGATAAAAAATGGAAAGATATTTAGAAACAATTGAGCATCGAGCATGTGAACCACAAACTTAATTTTGAATGAGTTTAAATACGTTTGGTAGCTAGCGATCGTTGGTTTGAACATAAACTTACTCTCTCTAACTAATCAAACTCGTTGGCAGTTAAATTATTGAAATTATAAATCTAAATGATTACAAAGTATAGCTTTATCTTTAAAGTTCTGACTGATAATGAGCTGCCAACCATCTATTAATTTATATTGTGTAATAAGTTAATTGTTTATATAAATATGTCAAAAATACACACTGAGTGAAATATTATTAAAAATAAATCAAATATAGGTAAAGTTTATAGTCACGTGGCCGTCGATCCATTCGTGATGAAGCTGGCTTCGATCCCGTTTGGAGCTGCTACACCTCCTGTCTCTGCCGGTTAGCCGTTGCCTCATGTTGTACCCTCCATCATTTAAAGCTGTGGAATCTCGAAAATGTTGTCCTGTTTCGTCCCGTCGTCTCTGGTCTACTGCTTGGCTGAATCTTGTCGAGATGACTGCTACGTGCCTCACGATAATGGTGTCGCTCAGGACGAAAATGATGCCCGTCTGTCGTGATTAACTTCAGATTGGTTTTTCCAGAAATGATGTATATAAATAAATGTTGTCGCCTGTATACTCAGGTATGAGAAATCTGTGCCGTTGGGACCAAAAATGATGTAGTTTGTTTTGGCCTGAAAATGTGAAATCCTGCCTGATTGGACCAAAAATGATGTCGTTTTTGGCCTGAAATGTGAAATCCGGTCCGGTGGGACCAAAAATGTTGCGGTTTGGAAGCTCTTGAAGAATCGCGAGTTATTCCAAAGACGCTAATAAGGAAAGCTGGAATGTTTGTTAGAAAGAAGTGGACTGTATTTGAGATATTGAACATGCGTTTATTGAATAATTTGGTTTGTTAGTTACGATCGGCACGTGCGGAAGCATTTGAGGCGATAATGCCCGAGATTAATTTTGAATGAAATCGTGGTCCATTGCAGATGGACGCAGGTAGACGATTAAAGTGAAATGTTATAAATGCATGCTGTATAATAGCCAAAAGCCGCGGCTGTAAGAGAAGTGTTTAACGAGAGTTGCGCTCGGAGTCGTGTTATGAACTAAACTAATACTGGCTTGCAGTCGGCTAGGCTGGCCGATTGCAAGGTTTGATAAAAGCGTGACGTCATCCGCGCGTGCCGTGCAATGTTAGTAGGCTGCTTACAACTGACAACACAGTACAAAGTTTAAACACTACTAGAACTGATTTTATTCTATTTTTATCGAATTTGTTTTTGTTTTGTAATTTTAAATATCTATTTTTTCAACCTTTTTAACCATTTTTTGAAAGCACTGGAGAGTCTATGGTTCAAGACTTGTTCTATAGAAGGGAAAACCATACGATAACCTACCCGTGGTAGAGGGGGGGGGCAACGTTTGATTCACAAGCGGCTAATGAAAGCAGGGACCGAGTATCATTCAGAATAGGCTAAAGGGTATCACTGAAACAGGGTTTGGTTCCATTGGACTTGGCTCTCAAGTATTGTAGACCGGAGAAGCGTCTGGGTTGGGGCCTATATTGCGTAGAAACTGTCTCCAGGTAAGGATCGTAGGGGGATATATGGAAGGAAAGAGAGGGCGGAGAAGAAGAAAGGTTGGATTGCTTGAAAACATCACAAACGTAACGAGCTACACACGGATCCACGGCATCTAAAAAAAACCGCATCCATTTGAAATATGTTGTAATAGTTTCACTAAAGAAGAACATAGTCTTTAAAAAAGATTATCATTATCATCATCTTCACCAACGATTAAAAAAAAAAATAGTTCGTTTCGGTCATAAACAGACGGACTAGAGCTGCTCACTCCAACGTTTCTTCGGGCGCCCCACATCTCTCCGCTCATTTGGCTTATAATTCCATAGTTGTTTGGGGATGCGACTGTCATCCATTCCGTTTAAGGTGTTCCAACCATTTTAGCCGATATTGGGCAATTCTTGACGCTCAAAAACCTATTTGTTTGCGATCTCAGCAAGTATATGCTGTCATGTGCCTGAGAAATTCCATTTCGGCCTCTTGAATACAATTAAAAAAAAAAAAGAAGATAATAACACAATTAGTAGAAAGAAACTCAGCAGAAGGTTTTGCAATACGTAGAAAGCTTAGCTTATAACCGAAATGACTATTGCTCAGTTTATAACTGTTGTAAGACGGGATATTTTCATTCAAAGTCCAGATAAAAATGGACCCATTAGACAGAGAGACGGAACATCTTCTCATTTACTGAACTTGAACTTTGCTGCAGAAGGCGGTAGATTAAGTCGGCTCCAGCAGCCCAGTAGGCCTAGTGCAGATTGATGTTGGAATCTCGGCTTTGCAAATGGTGTGGCTTCCGTGACAAGAAATTCAGACAGTAGAGAGTGCCGGGTAAGTATTGTTTAAAACAGTTGACCAAGCTCGACTGGATATAAACGATGAAAAACTAAATTCGTGGCAGCAAACGGGAAATCTGGAACAGACAGCTGTCAAGGAATAAAAATCAAATAAATACTAAGTGTATAGAAAAATTGTATAATTTTAAGTACTAACCAAGATTCGAGTCTATCTAACGCAGCGTGTCAAAGTCAGGCCCACAGTACCGTGGTGAAGGCTAAAGATGGGCCTGATCCTTATGGAATGTACCAAGACATTGTGTAATTTTTTTATTTACTTAATCAGCAATCAGAATACAATGCATTCTATAAGCTAATGTTATTAGATAATATTAGCATAATGAAGAAGACCAGTGGCAAAATCTCTATAAATTTGTGTAATTTGTCACGAAAATTAGAATTACTGTATGTTTAGGCCTATCCTTAATACCGTATTTAAAACTGAAATCGTAGTTTTAAACTGAAATTTGTTATTTGTTATTATTACTTCATGTTCGTAAAAATTCCCGCATAATTTACACGCCTTAAAGTCTGTGATAAAATTTGGTAATAAGAAGTGAGCAAATTACGTGAATAAATACGGCCGATACTGGAACCGTGAGACTAGTAGAGTCACGTGACCGCAAGAGTCGTCTTACGCACCACGGCCTGTCTTTTTCGTCGGCCTCGCCCTTGTACAGAATGACTGCCGCGGTGACGTGGCCCGCCCACGGATACGTTGCATACACTGCGTGGTAGAAGCTCGCAACAACTAGTACACGTCTTCTTTCCTCAAAGCTTCAAATACTTGTGAATAATTGTCCTACGCCAAATAGTGGACAATAGTGAAACTTTGTTCGATCGACTCAGGTGGTTGTCAGTAAAGGCTAGTTCGGGTCCAAAGTAGCGAAATGAAGCTGAATGAAGTAAAGTACAGCTTACATTTTTTCTACTGTTCAGCTTGTAAATTTCAAGAAAAACCCGTTGTTGGAAACTTCAGACACACACTGTTTTTCAGAAAAATATCCGTTACGCGCGCACCAAACAAACTGCATTGTCACCAATGGTCTACAGTTCGTCTCCGTACTAGGCACAAACTGTTTCCACCGGCGTCCGTGAGATAGCGCCACCAACAAATACTACAGCATTCAGTACCCCGGAATGTCCGATTACTCTGTTTTGACCGGGCACGTTTGTGTTGGGCCCGCGGTCAAAACATTCCCCTGTGGATTACCGTCGATCACCGAAGGGTCGAGGTCTAGTTGCGCCCCTGTTCAGTGGAGTAGGTTTCTCCATTTGTTAATGTTCGGCCGCTCGTTTTTATTTGAATGTCCTTCTTAATATTAACAAGTATCAAAATTACATTTTAATATCAATTAAAGACAGTTATTGAAATTATTACATCCCCATTTAATGATTACCATAATAACGTCTTAATTAAAACGTCTTTTCAACAAACATGAAATAAGGTTAAAACAAATTTTCATTTATGATTAAATCATTACTTAGTCACTAAACAGAATCCATGCTAAAATAATAACCAATTAAGTTACTACAACAAATCCAAACGTGTATAAATTACTTTTGGTGCATTAGGCCTTTGTTAAGGATGGTTTCTTAAAGGAATTTGTTAAGAATGGTTGCTCGGTCTTAAGCGTGGACATAAGTTTTTATTTTTTACTTGTAAAAACAAACAACAAAATCAGCCCTAAAAATCAGTAAATAGTAAAAAAAAAATTTATTTGAATGATTATTCCAATAACAATATATTTTAAACAGTAGTGAAGTCGTACCTGTTATTTCCCTTTGAGCGATGAACTCGATCACCTGAAGTGCCCATTTGAAGTGTGAAGGCTTCTGTTCCGCTCATATATAAACCAACTGTCCCAATAATAACACAGGACAATATGGCCAATATAAGGGCCTTCCGGCCTTGTCAATTTTTTGTTAGTTTTTGTTTTTGTATTTTTTTTAGTTTTGTATTTTTTTGTTTTGTGTGTTTTATTGATTTTTTCTTTTTATAGAAAAACTATATTTGTTGGTCCTACCTTGTAGATGGGCATTTCATGACGAAATCTAAGTTGATGGTCCTTTCTTGTACTGATAACAGACGCATTTTATAAAGTGCAATCTAGAAACGTCTCCAGAGGTGTACTAATTGTACAGAGTTTCCCAAAACTGAAGTCTCTTCTTGTACCGTCCGTTAGTGATTTTTAGAGTACTTGCTGCACTCCGAATGCCAATGTAGATATCGATCTGGACGTTCTTAATTACCTCGAAAAAGACGAAGATATTAGGATGGGGATGATAGAAATTTCTTCCAAATTTGTCATGGAACGACTCACATACATTCGTTGTCCTTTCTGAAGAAGTGGACGATGATGGCCCATAGACTTGGGGGAAATGAAGAGCTGCTATCAATGTAGTTCTCTACTAGGTAGTTAGAGAACTCCTCGACGCTCGGGGGTTGTATGGACATTAATTCCTCCACAAATGCGTCCTCCACCTGACCAGTGTCCAACATACTTAAACCAAACACCCAGTGCAACCATTTTCCGGCTTCCGATGTCTCATTTTTGTATTCCTGGCTCAATCCAAGCTGTTGAATTTTTCTCCACCAGGCCTGGGACAGGTGGAACCTGCAGTCTCTCACATGTACTGAAGGCCAAGATGATCGGACAGCATTTTGAAGCGCTATCTCAAAGTCAACTGTTATGTGTTTTGGATTGAAGTGCAACTCATACTCCTCGCACTTTGATTTCAGATGATTAAATAGGCTTTTGTACGTTTCTTCTGTCTTGTTGGACAATAAACAAAAAACAAGCGGAACATAGTTGCCATTATCTACGCCGTGAATAGTAAAAAATTGATAAAAGTACTTTGGTGCATAGGTAAAAGTACCATCCATGAAAATATTATCAATTTTTGCAAGATATTCCGAGTTGCTTTTGGGGCAAAAAACAACAATGTTTTCCTCTCTTAAGTTTAACAGCATCATTTCCTCACCTTGAGTAGTCGTGATCGGAATGCTGTCCAAAGCGTCGTGGACGTCACTGATGCATTTAGGAAGAGGAGGAAGCTTACTTTTTTGGGTGGTTGAGGTTTCTTCGCACTCGATCCATGTCATCACGTGTCATTTGGTAGCTAATATCTTCAGGCGCAGACACAATTTCTTGTTTTATCACTTTTGCGGGCGGTTCGGATAAAGTTTCGGTCGCCTTGCACTTCGCACTGTTGGAAATGTACTGCCTGTGTAAGTTCGGGCACGGTTCATGGTTATGCTCACCAACGGCTTTGAACAAAACATCACCATCTGTAAATAATGTAAATCTGTAAATCTGTAAATAAATGCGCGGAACAATTTTTTTTAACACAACGCCACTTTTAACCGCACTGTATACTTCTATTTTTCGAAAACTTAAAACCCTCCAAAACTACTAACTTGAAACCTTTCTCACTTAGCATAGAAAACATGTTTGCACTGCTGTCACTCATGGTAAACAGACTGAATGTGAAGAAATGTGCAAGGGGTTGAAGGGAGTGTGGGGACGGCAGTTCTGGGAATTCCAACGGAATGCCACTCGCCCGGTCAAAACAATGACAGCAAGTTACCCGGGACTCCCCCACCCCTGCATGGAGGCTTGAGATACGAAGTTTTGAGTACGGACTCTACACCGCATTTAAAACTTATTTTAACTGTATATTTTAACTGATTTCCCAAAGTTGTGACTACTGGGGGCAGTTCCATGGGGGCAATTCGACCCTCACTCCGAGCTGTCCATGGGCCCAACTCAACCGTCCTTTTTATGGACATCACTGACCGTGGGCCCAACTCAACATCCCCCTTTTGACCAACATTACCTACCGCATACATTTGGTTTTTAAGTTTTATTTTATTTTGCAATCAGTTGCAAGTATACACTTGGTGACATTAAGAAAAAAAGAAGAATGAAAGCAACGAAAATACATGTCAAGTGGAAAGTGCTTCAATGGAGCACTCCTCTTTTACTGTACTCTAAAATCTTCTTCTTCTACACTTCAGAGATTAGGCAGTGTGCCTCTTCCCACTTCACATTATCAGATCCATTTCTTTCTTGGTCTTCCTACATCCTTTCTTCCAGAAGGCTTGTACTTGTTTACAATTTCTGGTATTCTATCTTCATTCATGCGACTTAAATGACGTCTCCATTTTTCCCTGCATTCTTCAATTTTCTCATTTAAATTATTTACATTGAATTCTTCCTGTATATCTTCATTTCTTGTATGATCCCTTTATGCGCATGCTTTACTCCTTCTTAAAAATCTCAACTCTGCATATTGTATGTTGCTTTTATGTCTTTGTTTTGTAATCCATGATTCGCTGCCATATAATAGGACTGGAACAGCCATTGTTTTGTAGAATTTTAATTTGCCTCACGTCTAGTTTTATTTTTCAGTGTTCTATTTATAGTTCTACATATGTGTTGAAATCTATTGACTTTATTTTGTATACCTTTGTCAACGTCAAAGGTCAACATTATAACCTTAATAGTAAATATTTGAGGTCTGTTCCAATACTTTATCCTCAATAATAAACTTTGAGAGTACTGGAAATTTTTTGTACGACTAAAATGATATCAGAAAAGTCTGTTTGGACAAGCCAATAAAATACAGGCCTTGGAAATGGCGTTATTAAGAGGAATTAAAAGGCGTTCTAAATTTGACCTTATAATGAAGGCATAAGAGAAGAGTTACAGGTTTCTAACTTGAAAGAAAAATTAAAAGATCACAAACAACGGTGACATTCTTGGAAAGAATGTCAGATTTAAGACTGGCCAAACATGTCTCGAAGTACAAACCTATAGGACACAGGTGTGTGGGTAGATCCAGGAAGAAATGGGTGGAGGATCTTTGAAGGCGGAACAGGCAGAACCTTCCCTATGCTGTGTTGTGAAGATGATGGCCGTCTGTCTAAGGCGTTTCAATCATCTTTTGTGTCCTGCGCCGTCCAGCGCCTTCCTTGTCAGCTCGCCTTGGTGCACTGTTAGTCTCCTTCTGTACCTGATGTAGTCTTGTTTAATTTCTTTTTGTACATCTCGAGGTCCTTCTGCGTAATGTGATTTGGGACGTACCAGGTGTTACTGACCACTGTCCTGAGTAACAGGTTCTGTAAGCACCGTTGCAGGATCTCTATGTTTGAGTTACTCGCTGTCCCCCATATTTGAATGCCGTATGTCCAGATTGTGGCTTCAAAATGGTCTTATAAAGAGGGAGTTTACTCCACATGTACAGCTGTGACCTCCTTCCAAGCAACCAGTACAGGTATGTCTAAAGGTGTACCGAAGCTGTTTATTATTTGTTACACTGTGTGTTTTTGCCAAGCAAGACGTCTGTCTGTATGCGTGGCAAGATATTTGGCATCTTCCGCCTGTGCCAATTGAGAGTTGTGTAATGTCACAGGCGAACAGTTGTCTCATCTCGAGGTACATGAGTCGAGTTGTACCATGAGAAAAGCTATCGTTGAATAAACTATTCTCTGACTGTCCAAAACAACCAACTAACCAAACCAACCAAACATAAATAAATTTAAAACCAGCTCTCCCATTACAGTATCACAGTAAAATATGACCGGTATACTGAGGGACTTTCCAGCCTTGAAAATTATGCTTATACTTCCTGCAGTCAGTGTTGAAAGCACTCAGTTAGTTAATGGAGAAAATCATTTACAATATGTTTACATTAAATATTTATACCCGGTGGTGAGGAACGATTTCTATTGGTTGTTATCTGTTGTGACTCAAACTCTGGAAATACCTGCGGAATGTTACGTCGCTAACTGTGCGGGCGCTTCGTTTCCGGTTCTTTACCTGACCGCACTTTGACCGTCGGTGCACTTCGATCACTACCCTACACTAACCTCCGTAAAAATTTCTTGATCATCGGCACACCTCGACTCTACCCACTCCCACGCACATACACAATTACTTATATTCTTCTTTCTCTTCTCCTTGCTGTCTCCACTTTCCCAACGGCCGGCCTTCACTGACGCTCGTCATCTCCATAAACTATATCCACCATGGCTGAAGGGGGGGGCTTGTACCCATCACAGCCTGAGACTTGTCCAATGGGACGAGCGCCTCAAGTAGTGCATAAAGAATAGATACTAATATAATTGTTTTCAAGTTGTTTTGAATGTTCATCATCTTTTTTCACAGCACTACACTTTATATAATACTGAAACTTTCACTTGTGAACTTACTTGTCTTTTCTCGTCGAACGCGTTTCGGCGTAGTGTTCGCCTTCGTCAGCTTAGAGAGACTGCCAGACTTTGTAACGGTTATTGCTTGGAAGGTATAGTGGGGGTGGTGTGTGGAGGAAGGGGATGGGCGCGGGGATCCAAATTATTGTTAGTTTTTTGTATAATTGTGTCAAAAAGTGTGTGTGATTTATACTGTAATTGGTCGTTAAGTATGTTGTTTGGTTGTGTTGTGTGGTGTTTGTATATTTCATATTGTTCTGCTGTGTTAAGTTTTCGACCTTTGGGTAAGTAGTGTAATATTTCAAGATTTGTATCTATGTTGGTGTAGCTGTGGTTTTTTGTGTGTATGTGTGTGGCTACAGAACAAACAATAGTATACAGAACAAACAATACCATCAAAAAACACATCAATGATACAAACACGGACATAGACAAATACAACAAAACAGGTGTTTACAAATTAAATTGTAATAACTGCAATAGTTTCTACATAGGCCAGACGGGAAGATCTTTTTCATCTCGTTACTCTGAACACCTAAAAGCTTTATCCAACAACAATATACATTCCGCGTTTGCCACACACATACACACAAAAAACCACAGCTACACCAACATAGATACTAATCTTGAAATATTACACTACTTAACCAAAGGTCGAAAACTTAACACAGCAGAACAATATGAAATATACAAACACCACACAACACAACAAAACAACATACTTAACGACCAATTACAGTATAAATCACACACATTTTTTGACACAATTATACAAAAAACTAACAATAATTTGGATCCCCGCGCCATTCCCCTTCCTCCACACACCACCCCCACTATACCTTTCAAAATAAAAACCATAACAAATTAATGGCAGTCTGTCTCAAAGCTGACGAAGGCGAACACCACGCCGAAACGCGTACGAGAAGAAAAGACAAGTAAGTTTCACAAGTTGAAAGTTTCAATATTCTATAAAGAACTAATATAAGGATAACATATGAAATAAAATATCCACATACAACAACGATAGAAGTTCTTTGCTTACGTTTTATCTGTTTTGTGAGTAATAACATTCAAGAACATGTAAACACATACTTTAAACTTCAACCGCGCTCAATAACTGAGAAATCTGGACCGTATAGTAATGAACACAGAGTGCCGGTAAAACTTTAAGGCGTCATAAACCACGTGTCTATAACAAACTATGCTCAGCTGGAGTTGTTACGATAACGAAATACTCCTCCTCACTTAGTTTACATGGTTTGTGTAGTTAAAGAATCAACAGATAGCCGAGAGTAAACACATATTTCAGCTTCACCGGCTGGCGCAGTTTGTCCACAACTAAAGACAAAATAACTGCAAAGTTTCCCTCCCAGACACTTTTATAGCCACGCTTGTATTATTAAGATGAAAAGTTTAATAATATTTAAGAAATATATTTGTTATGAAAACGTAAAAATAACTTGGTTCTTAAGAAACAATTCTCTAACACGAAAATCAGTCTTTTGTAATATTTATAGCTTGAACCAACTTTAATATTTGTTTCTAACTTTCAGTTTTTTATGCATGTAATTTTTAATTTAGATTATGGTGTTTACGACAAATTGGCTAAGTTTCAGTCGATATGTTACACACTTCACCGAGTGTTATTGAAGAAATCAAGGAAAGAGATTCGAATAAAATTTTATAAGGTAATGGCTGTGTCAGAGATATTGTATGGTGATGGTTGGGTTCCGGCGTAAAAACATGTGAGTAGGATTCAGGTAGCGGAGAAGAGATCCTTACTGTCTGTTGAAGGCTGCGCACGAAAAGATAGACTCTACAATGATAGACTCTTTACAGTGTAAAGAGTTGAACATTTTTAATATCCGACATAGTATTGCAGAGAACAAATAGAGATGGATGATTGCTCATCTGTATAGGATGCCAGATAGGATGCTAATTTGAATAGGTTGCCTAAGGAAGTGTGGCAATACAAGCCCGTTAGACAACGAAATATATATGAAGACGAAGGAAGCGTTGATGAAGTATATATATTCAATCACTTTCTGCTACAGTCCGTTTCTTGATGTATATAATACATTTAATATTTATAAATAAATTTGCTTCAAGATATACCTTTTTTTTCCTTATTAGGAACATGTTTCGGGTACTATCTTGTACCCATCCTCAGCCTTCCGGTTTTTTTTTGTCTGGTGAAGTACATATGTGTTGTTGGTTGACTATTATTATTGTGGCTTCCTGTTGGCTTCTGGTATTTCAAATTGGTTTTATTGTGTGTGATTGTGGTGTATGTGTTAGTGTTTTGTGTATTTTCAATGTTGAGTGCTTTGAATATTGTGTCATGTTTTGTATTGATTTGTATTTGTTCAGGTATTAGTTTGTTTTCTGTGTTATGTTTGTATATTTGTAAATTTTCCCAAATGTTCATTATGGTGCCTTTGTGTGGTATATGTTTTATTAGTGTTACATTGGTTATGTCTGGGAATTCATGTCCTGTGTTTATTGCATGTGTGGCTAAATTGGATTTATATATTCCTGGTTTTTTGTATGCATTTAGGTGTTGAAAATAACGTTTTTTCAGCTGTTTTTTTGTTTGTCATATGTAACATTTATTGCAATCTTGGCATTCAATTTTGTATTGAATACAATACAATTTTCAACTAACGGCATATACAAAATTGAATGCCAAGATTGCAATAAATGTTACATAGGACAAACAAAAAACAGCTGAAAAAACGTTATTTTGAACACCTAAATGCATACAAAAAACCAGAAATATATAAATCCAATTTAGTCACACATGCAATAAACACAGGACATGAATTCACAGACATAACCAATGTAACACTAATAAAACATATACCACACAAAGGCACCATAATGAGCATTTGGGAAAATTTACAAATATACAAACATAAAACAGAAAACAAACTAATACCTGAACAAATACAAATCAATACAAAACATGACACAATATTCAAAGCACTCAACATTGAAAATACACAAAACACTAACACATACACCACAATCACACACAATAAAACCAATTTGAAATACCAGAAGCCAACAGGAAGCCACAATAATAATAGTCAACCAACAACACATATGTACTTCACCAGACAAAAAAAAACGGAAGGCTGAGGGTGGCTACAAGATAGTACCCGAAACATGTTCCAAAAAAGGAAAAAATAACATCTTGAGGTAAATTTAATTATAAATATTAAATGTAATATATATATATATATATATATATATATATATATATATATTCCTTTGGGACTGGAACAGGTGATTCGCTTAGTCTCTGGTAGAGGAAGAACAAGACTTTTAATTCACTTCTAATCCTCAACCAAAATACTTTAAATATTGATGACCAGATAGTCGTGAATATTCTGTATCTTTCTCGTGACTCAAGTCTACATCATGTTTTTTCACTGACACCAAAGTACAGTAAAGTCCATGATATGTGAATCCGGGTTAACCAAAACTCGGGTTATCCGAAGCGAATGAAAAAAAAAATTGATACTACATCTTTTAAAATAAATAAAACGACTTTAGATAACGCAAGTTAACGAAGAGAAAGGAACAAATTAATTACATGACACCTTAACGAATTAATTAATTCCTTGACAAATTAAGGAACAGGGTGACTTCTGATGAGGCATTCATTTCTTTAGAGCAGTGATTTCCAGTTGGTGGCCCGCGACCTTATCTTAGAAAGGATAAATTTAATGATTGCTTTAATTTTTTTAGTAAGTGAATGAATAATAAAGTATTATTTAAACTGAGAATGGTATTGGAGGAGAAACCTTTGGAAAAAATGTTTCACTTAACCACTAATGAACGTATAGTAAATATCATTTAAGTGTTTCGTGAGATGCACCTTATATCTGCTGTAGTCCTCTTTTATTTTCATCATTAGCCAAACTACTTCTTTCCATCCCTCGGCTTGACATAGCAGACGCTCTTGTCCTCTATGTTCCTTCCTTCATTTGCACTCAGTCACGTCTGTTATTCAAAGTTACGATAAGTGTATACACCTTAATGATTCCATTTCTGATTTAGCGGCTGTTGCAGATTCACCTCAGTTTTCAAGATTATGAGTAAATATACAATGTTTAATTGTTATTTTATATCTTCACTATTATAGTACCATTTAAGACGTGCAGTAAGTCGTGTGAAATATATAAATTACCTCTGTTTACTTATTTACAATTAAACACAGCCTTTTTATTTTTACGTTAATTGTAGAAAACTGACCGCATAAATCGGTGATTTCTAACCGATAATCGTCTGAGAGCCACAATTAAACTCGATTTACCATATCGGCGGGCCGCATCATAACCCAACAGTTTTCGACAAACAGGCCTACCATAAAAATAAAAAGGCAATATTTAATTATAAATAACTAAATAGACGTAATTTACACATTTAACATATCTTAGTAGGTCATGCATAGAAGGATCTACAGGACATGTTGACAGAAGGAATAATCGATCCTTTGTCAAGTGCTTAGTCTTCTCCGGTAGAGCTGGTAGCGATGAAGGACGGTGGATTACGTTTCCACGTAGACTACTGGAGGTTGAACGACGTGACAAAGAAAGACTGGTATCCATTACCTCGCGTTGACGATGCACTCGACACGCTGTCTTCATCAAGAAGACAAAGAAAAGACCGCTTTCTCGAGCCCGAGTGGCTTATTCCAATTTAACGTCATGCCATTTCGACTCTGTAATGCACCGGCAACATTCGAAAGATCGATAGGATCTGGTACTCCGAGACCTGACAGGGAATACTTGCCTTGTTTATTTAGACGATATCATAGAGATAGGGAAGACTTTCAAGGGCCATTTGGAAAACCCTAAAGAGGTTATAACTAGAATTCACGGTGCCCAACTGAAGCTGATAGCGAAGAAGTGTTCACTATTCCAGAAGGAAGTACAGTATCTGGGGCATCTGGTTCCGGCAGCGGGTGTTAGTATGGGTCCCAACAAAATAGGGACCGTAAGAGACTGGCCAGTTCCGAAGAGTAAACACGAAGTTTTGAGTTTTCCTGGGGTTATGCTCGCATTACAGACGTTTTGTAAACGGTTTCGCTACTATTGCTAAATCACTACATAAGCTAATGGAAAACAAACGAAACTTCCAGTGGTTGATCAAGCATTCAGGACTTTGAAAATTGCATTATGTTCGCAGCCAATTCTCGCTTTCCCAGCTTCCGAAGGAAAGTACATAGTAAACAGATGCAAGGAGTACTGTTTTACGAGCAGTTTTGTCTAAAGTGTAAAACGATGAAGATCGAGTAGTAGCGTATTACAGCAAGACGCTTTCTAAACCAGAGAGAAATTATTGCGTTACAAGGAGAGAGTTGCTGGCAATCGACCAGGCTTTAGAGCACTTCCATAAATACATCTATGGGAGAGTACGCACCATCCATGCCAGTACGCACCGACCGTGGCTCTTGAGTTTTAAAAATCCGGAAGGGCAGTTGGCAAGGTGGCTCAAACGTCTCCAACAGTACTACCTCAAGGTACAACATAGGCGGGGGCGCCTACATGGCAATGCAGATGGTTTATCTCGAAGACGGTGCTCGGAAGACTGGCGACATTGCCACAGAAAAGAAGAACAAGAAAGAGAGTTTATTAAATTATTGCCTGGTCTTCAGAAAGTGATAAGCTTGTAAACGACACAATTCTAGTTGAAAATCCTGAAATGTATCTTTGAGTAACCAGATGAGTGACTGCGAAACAAGGACGAAACGTCGGAAAATCGCGTTTTTTCTGTACCCGAAGGATGAAAGAAAATAGACTGGGCTTGAGAAAAAGAAAAGAGGACAATTGCAAATTTAAAATTCAGTTTTTGAAATTTTATATAATGGTGGCAGTCTTTATGGCAGTCAGAACGCAAAGACCCAAAGCCGCATACAGGCTAGTGAAATGAGATTGTTACGATCAGTACCAGAAATATCACGGAGGAACCGACTATGAAATAATGATATAAGGAACACCCTTGGAATATACAACCTAAACGAAAGGATAAACCAATACACGCAGGATTAGACAGACCATATTAAAAGGATGCATAAGAACAGGATACCAAAACAAATTTTGGTTTATAATCCGAATGGATGGCGGAATATCGGAAGACCAAAGAAAATAGAGTCGGGCCAAGGAGTACGCAACGGATCGTACGGTTCATGGCCTGAAGAAGAAGAAGAAGAAGAAGAAGAAGAAGAAGAAGAAGAAGAAGAAGAAGAAGAAGAAGAAGAAGAAGATGATGAAGACAATCACAAATACAGTTTCTATTAAACAAAGTGAAATTACTGTAGGCCTACGTTTATTAGTGAAACAGTAAAACATTTTTTCATACATTTCTCTTCCAAACCATTCTCAATTAAAATAATATTATATTAATATTGTAGTCCTATACATTTCATTATTAAAATAAACAGGACAATTATTAAATTGGTTTTTCAAGAAAAAGTCGGGGGTCGCATAAGAAGGGGTCGGTGGCCGGCAGTTGGAAATCACAGGCTTAAATCAATGTCGGCCCCCACCGGTGGGCTGCTGAGTTGCAGTGTGGCACTCGCAGGCGCTTTTAAGTTGTAAACGCCAGCTTTAGAAGTAAGAAGTTACTAACAAATAATAGTCTTAATTTATACTGTATAGTTTGTTACCAAATTATTTTAATATTGTATTCAGGAACCAAAAATTACAAAAGTCATTGAATTCTCATCTTCCACTGCTGCTTGTCCATCGAAAGATATTCTCAATTTCTCGTTCCCTCAGTGTAGTCTGAATTTCTTCTATCCAGGTGATAGGTGGTCTTCCTCTTTTCCTTCTTCCTGGTTGGGTCTATTCTATAACTCTCCTTGGCAATCTTTCCTGTGCCATTCTTTTCGTGTGTCCGTACCACTGTAATTTTTTTGTTTGGGATAAAATCAACAATTTAATTTTTCACATTCATTCTGTCCTTAATGACTTCATTTCTAATTTTCTCACGACTGGATACTCTTGCCGAACGTCTTCAAAAGTCTACATCTGCTGTAATTAATTTTGTTCTTGTGTGTTTATTAGTAGCCCAAACTTCTGAGCCGTGAGTCATGATACTTCTAACAATAATTTTAAATATTTTGGTTTTAGTTTCTGCTGTAATTTGCTTATCCTACAGGATTTCATTTAATGTAGATATAGCTATCTTTCCCAAATTATTTATGGATTGTATTTCTTTGTCTTGCTTCCCAGTGGCCGTAATTTTCACGCCTAAATAGGCTACTTGTATTCCTCTGTATATGAAATCTTCCCCATGTCTTCCTCCAATAACCAAGTCTTGAAAAAAGTCACCTATTGCCATGTATTTTGTTTTAGTCATATTTACCTTTATACCCCATTCCTGATATTCCTGTATCAATTTTGCTTGTCATGTACTCTATGTCTTCAAAATCTTTAGCCAAAAGTAATTGGTCATCAGCAAACTGTAATGAATAAACTGTATCACCATCAAGTGGAATTCCCATGTTTCTGCACATTTATTTCCAAGTCTCTATTGCTTTCTCCGTATAAATTTTGAAAAGCGTTGGTGATAAACAACATCCCTGGCGTAAACCGTTTGCCGTTTGAAGCCCTGGTGACAAATTCATTCCTATTTTTATTCTCGATATTGAATTGTTATAGAAATTTTGTGTAGCTTTTATGATAATGGGGTTGATACTAGTTGATCTTAAAGCTGTCCACAGATTGGCTAACAATACATTGTCACAGGGTTTTAAAATGTCAATAAAAACTAAACAAAGAGGTTGTGATGAAATGTAATGTAAATGAATGTAAATGCAATGGCCAAATCTCCATTCATTGGAAAACAATGTTAAAAAACCAAATAGATTGTAGCCGGATGGATTCTACTGTATAGACATTTTAAAAATATTAACACATTCAAATTTCTCTCACGGAATTCGTTGTTTCATTACGCTGTTCATTACGGTTTGTCAAACACAGATCAATCATCTACCGCTGATCTGCTGTTAATTACACATTCACGTGACATAACCGCGAGAAAACGGAAGAAAAAACAATCTCAAAAGAAAACTTTAGATTTTTTAAAAAGAAAAGTTAATTAGAATTGTGTCATTACTATTTTTTTTAATCATATTATGTCACGCAAATAAATAGTTTTATGAATAATTATTATTAAGTATATTATAAAAGTAAACCTAATATAATTTTCTAACTTAAAAAAACAAATACAAAAGATTCTCGTTCGATTGCTTTTCAATATTTTTTTGTATTTTATCGGCCATCTAAGGACCACATGCCAATTTCAATTCTTTACTCTTTGTTCTTTTTTTTCCAATATTCTTTCATCTTCTCATTGTGTCTCTTCTTCCTGTCTTCAGTCCACTTTGAACCTGCGTTATTATCTCTCCTACCCTGGACTCCCTCCATTTTCAACACTTTTGCCCGAAAAACCTGTCTGCCAATTGCTTCTTCTGCGTTTATATTATTTTTTTCTAAATCCTTTTAGACTTCTTTAATCCAACTTGATGTTGACTTCTTCCCCCACAGATATCTGAAGATTTGCTTTGTCAACATTTTGCCGTCCATTCTATATAAATGTCCAAAAAATAATAGTCTTCTTTTTCTCATTGTTTCTGTTGTATGATCTGTACTTTGATATATTTCATCATTACTTCTTAATTTACAACCTTCTGAAGTTTTTCGTGGGCCTAATATTTTCCTAATAATTCGTCTCTCCAATATTTCTAGTTTGTCTAAATTATAACTCAATGCTAGACATTCAGACATTCACTTGAATATAGGCATTCTGGCTTCACTACTGTACTGTAATGCCTTATTTTCGCATTTTTAGATATACACTTTTTATTGTAAATATATTTAGTTATACGATATGCCCTTTCCATCTTATGAATCCTTTCTTCTATAGCAGATTTTTCCAAGCCATTCTCTTGAATTATCTCTCCTAGATACTTAAATTTTCGAACCCTCTCTATTCGACCAATATCTGTTGCCAGGAATTTTGGCGCGTTTTTAATGTTTGTGAGAAATTTGTTTTTTTCTGCAGAAATCTTAAGCCTGTTCTACTGGCTATGTCTTCTAAAAAATTAACTTGTGTTGCTACAGATGTAAGATGTTCAGAAAGTATAGCAAAGTCATCTGCGAATGCCAAACAGTTTATTTCAATACGTTTGTTCCTTTTTCCCAACATAATTGGTGATATCCTTTGCAATATTAATTTGTTGCATGCCTCCTTGCTTGCATGGCCCCAAAAGCGCAACACACAGAATACACCAAAAATAACATAATATACCACAAAATCAACCAAATTACTTATTACTATTTATGTCTCTCTACACATTATAACATACTGTACTTCTCAAATATCCTTAAAGTTTAACATAATTCCCAAAAGAGGGGAGGTGTAAGTACAAAAAATTTTGAGACACCAGTTAGTGAGCAGAGTCGAACTCGACCTGTTTATTTCAAAACAATATGAGCCTCGAAACTTTACGTAATCATAAGTCAGTCAGCAAAACTTAATTACTGAGTTAATCCAACTCGGAAATAAGCTAAATATTGAAAAGATTAAATGCTGAATAAATGGTTTACTAAAATTCAATAATTGTATAATTTACATACTGGTTAAACTGATTGCTGGATATGGAACGATCGCATAAATCAATACTGGTTTACAGTTAATAGTGTTTAACGTACAAGCTGTGATCGGTTCATGAAAATTCCAACACTGCTTTGCATCACAAAATATTCGTAAAAGGTTTTGGTTCATGTCACATAAGGTGAGGAAACTAGTTTATCTCTCTTTTCGTGATTAATTGTACTGGAACTTCCACTGAAAGTTGTTAACGGTTAGTGTTACGTGGCAATCCGGAGAGGTTCGCTCACAGCCTGCTGTAACTCTCCAGCTGGTCGCAACGGGTGCGTGTTTCTCAGCTCACGCCATGGACCGCTGCTGTGTTCACGCTGGAAGAACGTGTGAAGAAAGCTACGTCGAGTCCATATACTTGTATTCTCACTCCTGTACGTCGAACCAAGTTTTGAACTGAAAATTTCACTCTTTTAGTATACTTTATGCACCCACACAGCTTAATTAGTACGCCCACATTCATTCATATAGTGCGTAGTCACAAATTTACAAAATCACAGAATTACATTATAAAATTACAACTTCAAAGTATACATACAACAAATACTGACAATGAACTTTACATATCTATTTTTTTTTTTTTTTTTTTTTTTGACTGACTGAAAATTGGTTTTAGTCGAGGCTAAGACACGTCTTGGTTGGTTATGAATAGCAAACTTTTTACAGAAATTACAAGTTTTCTTTTATTTTCCAAACGTAAAAGACGAAAATTATTCGTCCCCAGCATTGATTTATGATAACCAAAAATCATAGTTACCTTGGTAATCGAGGCTTCTTATTTAATGTGCTGAAAGGACGGCTCTGCTCACAAGGGCGGTCTGGTGTTCGACTGGCGAGATTTAACTGAACAACGGCTCCGTTAGTAAAGGGAACGGCGTGACGTCAGGACGTCGGGACGCAGCCAACGAGAAAGACAGGCCCGGGCGCGACGTCATAACAGAGACATCACGTGACCAACCGAGGCGAGCTTTCTCATCGTCTTTTGCGTCGGCTGACAAATGAATTTCAAACGAATAAGATTTCGTTTGACACATTGTAAAACATTTTAGACACATGTTTTAAAGCAGCAACATTTTTTTAATTCATTAACTTTAAAGCTAATTTAACATTTTGTTTTTGGATTGATGATGGGTACAATACTTTATACGATAACAGGTGGCCAAACTTTGCTAAAGAGTTTTTTTCAGTTTCATACAACTTCTCAAGATGTCTATATTTTGCTGTAAAAAGAATATTATCATTGTCCGTATCAATGAAACACAAAGAACCATCATCATTTTTTTTGCTCTGCCAGTTATTTCTGATACACTTTAAAATATGAACAGTATCAAAAATAAAAAATAACTACCTAGAAGGGTCAAAGGGATGTTGAATGTGGGCTTTTAAACTTTTATTGGGGGTAAATAATTTTTTATATATCCAACTGACACAAACGAAAACTTTGTACAAACACAAATAACAAAAAAACTTAAAGCAACTCCACGTGCAGCGAACGCTAAACCAACGAAGCTCGCTTCACAACTTCGACTCGGATGGTCACGTGACAACCGCGCGCCCGGGCCTGTCTTTCTCGTTGGCTGCGGTCGGGCAAAGTACGATTCGCCGATCGTTGCATTCGGCCGATGCCGAATAATTGCAACATTATTAATAATATTTTATTCAGTTTTGTACAAATATTGGTTACAAATTAGTTGCTCAGGGTATTGGGTTCACTGTTATTATTTTGGATACTTAATTCAACCCAACCTTACGTTTGTTTAGTTAGATTAATACTTTTTAAACCGCATAATGTTGGAAAATTGTATCACATTAACTATGTTTAGGCCTACAATATTTTAACACGTTCTCTATGATATACTATTTTTTTACATGATTAGTTTCTTATATTTAGGAGAAAGAATTCCCTTTTTAAATTTTATTTACTCTGGCTTTCATATGCAATATTATGTTACATTACAATATCCACCATTCCTTTGTAAGTAACTCGCCAAGTTTTTTGCAGAATTTCTATGTAAAGCTTTCAAATAATATATAAATTATTCAATTACCTTAGATCCGTCGTGTGACTTTGTTTTTTACTTAAAATAACGCGTTTCGGAACATTTGTTCCATCTTCAGATTAATTCACTCAGTTCAGGTCGCACCTCAAACGGCATCCTACGTTGGCCCATTCACAAATTATGCCTACTTCCAGTGGCCTCAGATTAATCCCACTACAACGTTCAAATGACATGTACTATTGACTTAAACTTTTATCGCATTCTCGTGCTTCATGCCCGGGTCATACCCCGGGTGATCGCATGCTTTCCATTTGTTATTGTAATTATCATATCATTATGTATTATTGAATACTTTTGGGTTTTATTATTCTATTATTATGTCATGTCAATTATGATGCCTTTTTATTATTGTATTATTATGTATCCGTACCATATTATTATGTCTTGACACTTATGATGCACTATTCATATAATAACACAAAACGCAAAATCGCCCGATTTTGTGCGGGCAGTATGTTAAACTTTGTACCTTTAATAATTGCATATGTAAACAGCTGGTTAGTGCGGTGACGTTCATGCCCCCGCTAAACTGCTACCAGCGTGTCTCAGTACGCTCGCTCGCAGTTCAAGTTGGTTAACTGTTAACTCTGACCGGACAACATCCTTCTTAACGCCGCGGCTAGGTAACTGTTTCAATTCTGAAGATTACTTCAATTTATTAACATATTTTTCAGTATTTATTTAATTCTCACTTTGGCAATGTATGCCACGCGACACTGCACGGGCCATGCAATCATTATTACCAAAATGCAAATAAACAGTTAATTCAAAATACAGTCCACTACGTTATTTCATATTATCCAACTTATTATACCAGCATCATGTTGTAAGACTAACTCAAGAAATATTCGAGAGGGTTGAAGACGTAACGGAGAGTATGCGTTCCAAGTCCTTCAACACTTCTCACTTATGTTTACTTATAATTATTGACAAAATACAATTCTTATTCTAACATTGGTATAGCCTAGGAGTCTACTAATTACATTAACAAATTATTTATAATAAATAGTATTTGGGTAATTTCTATATCGCCCCAATTGTATACACAGAGTTGTTACAACTACTGGTTGTCTTTTTTTATTGGAATATATTGTTATTCCTTGGTATTTTAGTCTATAAGATACCCTCTGTATAACACTATGAAGTGTACCTTTATTTTAATTCTTGTTTAATAATGTAGTGTCCTTTCAGTCCACTATCTAGTTTAGAATAGTTCATTATAATTAGTACCCTGATTACCAATCTGGTGTTTTAATTCACTTGTCTGCCCTTTGGATTGAGAACTGGATAATAGTAGCTACATCTAGTGTCACATGACAGATTTGCTTATTTATGCTTATTATATTTTATGTTATTGTTTATTATTCTCTTACACTATCATAATAGTGATATTATATCTTATTTACCATGTAGGTATTCTCATTTTATTCCTGTCTAGTTTTACAATATGGTTTTATCAATGTTTTAGATTGTGATTCTCATTTTGACTGTTTTGTTCACCTTGTTTACTTTAATTCTTATATAAAGACTACTCTTGGTATCTGATTTTGGTATTGGTAGAAACTTTATTATCTCTACTTGATTCAGTGTATAAAAGATTTCAGTTTAGTCATGTTAACATTAATCGATGTATATTCATCTCGTCAAATATTAAAAAACAACACATACATTGTACAAAAATAATAAATAACACATATTAAAACGAAATAACAACGAAATAAAAACGACATGCGGCCGTAACGAACCTGCACAGGAACGCTCCCACGGTAAAACTAATCAATACCGGCTTGACCTTCGTTCAATTTTATCGATCTGATATAGCCGATTTCCCGTTCTATATGATCGATTCTATTAAACAAAATATTATTTGTATGTATTGCTTTTTCGTTTAGGACACGATTGTAATCCTCCTTCATAGCTTTATATATCTCGAACCGTTCGAGGGTGTCTAGCCTTAGTGACTTTTTACATTTATGTAGCATATCTAAATTATCACTAATACTCTTTATGTTATGGTCATGTAAGCTTAAATGTTCTGCAAATGTAGATCTTCTTACATTTGACTTGGAGCTTGGGATATGTTCTTTATAACGTAATTTGAAGGAACGACCCGTTTGTCCTATGTAGAACTGTGTGCAATCCGAACAATTAAGTCTATATACACCAGTACCGTCAAATATATCGGAGGGTATATTTTTGTTTGTAAATGTAAGTTATTTCTCAAGCTTATTATTCGCCTTTGAAGCCAAAGTAATATTTTGCTTTTTTAATTGGTTTTTTAAAATATGGTGTAGAATTTCACCATAATCTATTGCAATATATTTGTTTACTTTTTCTTTGGACACATCAATATTTATTGGTTTATTTTGTTTTTTATTAATTAATCTATCTACTATATGACTTTTTTATCCATTGGCTATCGCTATGTGTTTGATAATGTCTAGTTCATTTTTATAATCTTCCGTAGATAGGGGCAATGCCAGCAATCTATGAATCATACAATTAAAAAATGCCATTTTATGTGAAATAGGGTGATAAGATGAGGCGTGAATAGCATGATCTGTGATTGTTGGTTTTCTGTAAATATTGTAGTTAATTTTATTATTTACTTTTGTTAAAGTTAAATCTAAAAAATTAATTTTATTATTCATTTCCGTCTCTAATGTGAATTGCAAATTATTTGAAATACTATTCATATATTTTTTAAGGCATCTCCAATTGCCTGCAATTGCCATTATAAATCATTATTGTGTCATCCACATATCGTCTGTAAAATAATTTTTTTTTATAATGTTTGTTTTTAGTTGATAATATTTCGTTTGTTTCAATGTGATTTAAGTAAATTTCCGCCAGGATGCCTGATAATGGGGATCCCATCGCCAATCCATCCCGTTGTAAATAATATTTGTTATCGAAAGTAAAATAATTTTGTTCCAATATTACTTTTGTCAAATTGATTATCTCATCGAGTGTTTCATGATTTAATGTGGATTTAGAGAGTAATAAACTTTTTGCTATTTCTAACGTTTCACTAATTGGTACGTTCGTGTATAAATTTACTATGTCGAATGAAGCGAGGGTGTGTCTCGGTTCGATTGTAATTGTTTTTGTAAGTTCGACCAGTTC
This sequence comes from Magicicada septendecula, assembly GCA_034769895.1. Classification (NCBI taxonomy): domain Eukaryota; kingdom Metazoa; phylum Arthropoda; class Insecta; order Hemiptera; family Cicadidae; genus Magicicada; species Magicicada septendecula. The sequence goes on from CM068367.1 coordinate 51,950,625, forward strand.
TAAACTGTTTTTCAAACTATAGTTCTTATTAAACATTATATGTTGTCTAAAAATTTTTTCGAGTTTTTTGGCAATTTTATATGAAGGTGCAGACATGAAATTAACTAAAGGACGGACAGACATATTATTTTTATGTATTTTTGGAAGGCCCCTAAGTCTAGGTGCCTTGGGATCTATCATTTTTAAGTATTTTTTCTCATCGTTCGTTATGATGTGTTTGGTTTTATTTAATACTGATTTCACGTTATTATTAAATTTAACAGTGGAGTCACTATGAATCTCAATAATGTTATTGTTTTTAATAAAGTCTTGTATCTTGTTTTTATAATTTTCATAAGTTAAAATTACGAGAGTTTGACCTTTGTCCGCTTTGGTGACGATTGAGTTATGGTCTATTAATTTCGCCTTTATCTCATTAAACACCCTTGTTTCGTTATTGTAAATAGTTTTTGTATTATTTATATTTTCGGCCTTCATAACTTTTTTTATTTTATTATCAATTGCATGTCTTATTACTGTTTTTGTTTCTTCGTCGGATATGGAATTTATTGCAGTTTCAGCGTTCAAAATTTCATTAAAGAGTGATTGTTTGAAACTATTATTTTTAAAATTGTATTTTAAGCCTTTGTTCAAAAGGTTGGTTTCTTCATTATTGAGTTTAATTCCAGTAAGATTAACAACACGAGGGTAAAACTGATGACTTATTATATTGTTCTCTTGTGTGTCGTTCTGTTTTTTCAATAAGTTACGAATTTTTGTATTTTGTATTTTCTTTTTCTTAATAATGGTATTGTTTATTTGCTTTTCTATCAAATGTGTTACATTGTGGATTTGTGATGGATGCAAGCTTTGTAACAGTTCGAGATGTTTTTTCATGAGCACCGCATTGAGTAAGTTCTTTTTACTATGTAATTGTGTTATTTCGTTTTTAATCCATAATTTTGTGGCCATTTCTTTAGTTTTTTTAGCACTATAAGATTTGGATGTTATTTTTATCTGGACATAATTCGGCACGATTTGCAAACCTAAACATGTATTGTTATATCTGATGTTTAGTGCTGTTTTTAATAGTTTTAACCTGACATTCATATATTGAAAGGCAATTTTTACCTGACTGGCATCCAATTTAAACATTTTTTTTGTCTCCAGAAACGGTTAAGACTATAAAATAGGTTAATTACCTTCTGTCAACGTTTCTCAGAATCCTATACGGGATTACTCGAGTTTCGACACCAATGGTGTCATCATCAGATCCAATATGATTAAGGTTAAAACATTAATCGATGTATATTCATCTCGTCAAATATTAAAAAACAACACATACATTGTACAAAAATAATAAATAACACATATTAAAACGAAATAAAAACGACATGCGGCCGTAACGTTCTGATCTAAGGCAGCGAAATGTAAGCTGAGTGACGTGAAGAACTACTTACACTATTTCTACTGTTCAGCTTGTAAATTTCAAGAAGAATCCGTCGCGTCGCTGGAAATTTCAGACACACACTAATTTCCAGGAATTCGCGCGCGCGCCAAACAAACTGCGCTATCGCCAATAGTTTACAGTTCATGTCTGTACTAGGCACAAACTGTTTACACCGGAATCCGTGAGATAGCGCCACCTACAAAGACCACTGCATTGGGTACCCCGGAATGCCCGATTACTCTGTTTTGACGAACAAACCCTACGGCAGACACTTTTTTAAGCTTTTTATTTTATTTTTGCTATCACTTACAAGTATACGTGGTGACATTAAGAAAAAATAAGAATGAAAGCAAAGAAAATACATGTCAAGTGGAAGGTTCTACAATAAGTACTCCTCCTTTGCTGTACTCTAAAATCTTCTTCTTCTTCTTTTGCGCTTAAGGGATTAGTCAATGTGCCTGTTCCGACTTTACATTATCAGATCCGTTTCTTTCTTTACTTCCTACATCGCTTCTTCCAAACGTTTTGTACTTGTTTACAATTGAATCAGTGGTTTTGAAAAGAGTATCAGTAACATTTATTGAGAAAATGACATATGTGTTGTTTTGCATTCTATATGCCTAGATTTACCATTTTACATGAAAAGGGCACCAGTTCAATGCGGCTACACTATGCAATTCAATATTGTGTTTGTTTTGAAAGTGGCATCAGTCCTGGAATCATGCCCTTTTCAAAACAACTACGCTGGGGCTGCTGGGCGGCCGTATTGTTAAACACTGAAAATCCCACAATCCTACACGCTAATGTTATTTTTTGTTGTTGATGGTGAAGCACAAATCAAAGAAATTTTACAATAAACTGCAGGAGGTTAGTGAAATGTGTAAGAATCAAGATGTTATTGCCAGTATCTGTTTTGATTACATGCAGAATCTCCCTCTACCCCCCAAATACCTGTTTAGGAAGTTAAGGCAACTGTGGGTTTATATTTTCTGTATTCACAATATAAAAATAGGAACATCACAGTATCACTTATACCATGAAGGTTTGGGAAAAGAGATCCAAATGAAGTTTGCACTATCCTTCATGATTATATTTCTAATAATATTCCACAAACTACAAACGATCTTCATTTGTTTTCGGATGCCTGTGGAGGCCAAAACAGGAGCAACACTGTTATCCACTATTTGATGACCCTGGTTTCTTCTGGACGATTCGAAAAAGTTATCTAATACTATCACATAAGGGGACACTCATTTCTCCACTGTGATCATAATTTTGGCGGTACCAACAGACACATAAGACGAAGTGATCGCATTTACTCACCTACAGAATATGCAAAAATGGTGGCAGAATCAAGTTTAAGCTTTAAATTTACCAGTGTATTACATGAGGAAAACTATTCTGTTGATTACAAAGCGCGGTGGACAAATTTCTATAAAAGGAATGTTTTATCCATAGAATCTTTGGGAAAGAAAATCCCTGAAATGAAAAAGTAGATTTTACTATTTCTAAGTACTACATGTTTGAATAAGAAAAAAGAAGTCAGGCGTGTTGAAGGTATACAATTATATTGAAGGTTTGACTTCTCCATCACTTTAGACTTGCTAAAAATCAGGTAAAGCTAAAAGTAAGTTAAAAAATTGCTAAAAACCTTTTCCGACTAGAAAAACATACAACGATAAGTGGCCAATGAACTGCCAGAAAGTAGAGGACATGAAACAACTCAAAAAGTGCATTCCTGATGAGCACTTACTCTTTTATGATGAGATATGTAACTGGACAACAAAGGGTGAAGAAGAAATCAAATAAGTTTTCACTTGACGTTAAGAAATTCACCACCTACTTATAGTATATTTCAATATAAATACTAGCAGTTATGTTCTTTTTAGTAATTATTTGTTTAATGAAAAAATATACAATGTATTTGACATTTTTATATCATAAATTTTGAAAAGGACATGAGTCCAGTAGTTTCAAATTTTTTTTACAGGCATACCGTAAGAGATAGCAACCTAAAAAAATAGTGTATAATGCAAATTTATAATATGTAATAACAAAAAAATAATCATAAAAATAAAGCTAAAATGTTGCTCATAAAACAGTTTTTTACTGTTTTCCAAAACTTAGGTCTTGGGACTCATGCCCTTTTTAAAACCACTGATTCAATTACTAGAATACTATCTTTATCTGTGCGACTTAAATTCTGTCTCCATTTCCTCTGTATTCTCCAATTTTATCATTTAGATTATATATGTTTAAATCTTCCCATATATCCTTATTTCTCATATGATACCTTATTGTGCATCCTTTAACCCTTTTTAAAAATCTCAACACTGTTGATTGTATGTTGCTTTTATCTCTTTGTTTTGTAATCCAGGATTCACTGCCATATAATACCATTGGAACAGCCATTGGTTTGTAGAATTTTAATTTTGTCTCACGTCTCGTTTTATTTTTCAGTGTTATATTATTTATAGTTTCACATATATGTTGAAATCTACTAACTTTATTTTGTATATCTTTGTCATCGTCAAAGTCAAATCATTATATCACAACCTAGATAGTTAAAATTTGAAGTCTGTTAAAACACTTTATCATCAATAATAAACTTTGAGCGTACTGAAAAATTTCCGTAGTGACTCTAAAATAATAGGCCTAGCAGAAAAGTCTGTTTGGACAAATAGTAAAATACAGACCTCAGAAATGGCGTTATTAGGAGGAATTAAAAGGCGTTCTAAACTTGACCTTATAATGAGGCCATAAGAGAAGAATTACAGGTTTTTAACTAGAATGAAAAATTAAAAGATTACAAACAACTGTACAAGAAAGCGGCAAGTTTCAGAGTACTGAAATGCAGTTTCTTCGAAATACTTTAAATTATACATTGTAAGATAGAATAAGGAATGAAGATATCAGAGCAGAACTCAAAGTAAAGGACATAAATGAAATTATTTCAGTTTACAGAAGACAATGGTGGGATAATCTGCAAAGGATGACATAGGATCGATTGCCGAAAGCGGCACTAAACTATAAAGCCATTGGTAGAAGAGATGTTGGTCGTCCGAGGATAGTAGGGTGTCGAAACAGGTTTATATAACCTAATTCTTGAAGAAGAAGAAGAAGAAGAAGAAGAAGAAGAAGAAGAAGAAGAAGAAGAAGAAGAAGAAGGAGAAGGAGAAGGAGAAGAAGAAGAAGAAGAAGAAGAAGAAGAAGAAGAAGAAGAAGAAGAAGAAGAAGAAGAAGAAGAAGAAGAAGAAGAAGAAGAAGAAGAAGAAGAAGAAGAAGAAGAAGACTTAAAATAAAATAAGATTGTAAACATAAATAATCAAAACAAAACAATTTTTCTCGACATTTGAAATCTTTTTTTATTAATCATGTGAATACCTTTATTATCCTGCATATCGTTAATAATAATTTTTAACGACACGAGATGCTATCACTAACAGAAGAAATTTAATTTGTGTTTGTATTTTGTTTGTAAAGAGTATAGCTAGAGTTTGTTGTGATGTAAAAGTATTTGTGACCTCTTTATTACTAAAAATTGCTAACAGTTATCTTAATAATTAAATTTAATTTGCAAATATAATAACAGATTTAATTGGATGTAAAATTGTTGATTTTATGTTTAAAACTGTCACAACTGCCAAATAATAGGTTAATTATTTTATATTATTAAGAATAATTATTAATGCTACATGTTAGTTGAAATCACTAATTTCTTAATGTGAATTAAGGTTAAAAAGGATTATTTGCGTTGAGGTTAATTTTGAAATGTTAAGTATCTATTTTTTAGTAGCCTAGGCCTATATATTTTTTAAACATTCTGAAAACGAGTTTATATCGTATAAATGTCGTTATACGAAAGTAACGAAAAATCACTTTCTGGAGAAAGAAGATTTCTACCCTGAAAATTTTGGAAAGAGGACTCATTTCAAAGTACTGCCGGAAGCCTCTAAAATTTTAAATACACCTCTAAACAGAAAACATAAATTGTTAGACCTACCCTTTAGTTTCAAGGATAATGTGTAACTTGTATTGTCTCTATTGTAATGCCTGTGTTATCTGTATTTTAAAATCTGTATCTTTTGTGCTCATGTCAACATTATGTGTTAATGTCAACCAGTATACCTGCTTTTTAGGCACAGTGTTTAATATATTGAACAGTGGTGGATTACCCATAACGCTAGGGTATGCTAGAGCACCGGACACCAGAGCCTCAGCTGTCAGAGGGGTCACCATCCAGCTGAATTGACTAAGTGAAGCAAAGCTTATGATCACATCATGCCATTGTTTGATTTTCTTACGCAGCTATTAAACATGGAGAGTGTCGAGTTGGAAAATCAAGCGAAAGCTCATATAGAAGTTAACTCGAACGATTTAAATAACGATCTTCTAATAGAATTGAAGCACTTTGTGCCAACGAGTAAAATTGCAAGAAAGAGGTTTTTTTTAAATCGTTCGAATGAATATGATAGATTCCATGATAATACAGTTTGTCTGTTTAAAACATTAAACTGGATTATCGATTGTAAAATGATTGATTTATTGCAGAATATATACATTGCTTATCATCTGCTTCTATTCAACTATGGGAGATGAGATATTATCTTTGTTATCAAGCTTGAATATTCGAAGCGAGACACTTGAGTCGCTTGATTTAGAAGAAATTATACAAGACTTCGTTAAGGCAAAATCTAGAAAAATAATGGTTTGATTAGTATTTTCTAAGCTTAAGTACTACTATGCTCATTGTAAATCACTATTTAGCTAAATAGTTGATGTCTAATTTGAGAGTTTAATCAAATAAATGTGATTGTGTGTATAATCAAATAAATGTAATCAGATAAATCTTTCAAAATTGTGTATGCCACTCTATCAGTGTAAATAATGGTAATCTGCCCCTGATATTGAATTATTGTATCATGCCAGCAGCAAGTGACTTTTGTTCAGTTGTTTACATGTTTTGCTATTTAGTCTCTTAATTTGTGTATCTGTTTATTCTGGTAGACAGTTACAAGAAGAACTGTCAATGGTCAACTCTTCATAATCATGTAGCCTATGTGTTTTGTCAGTCAATTTGTTCGATGTTCGCTTAATCGAACAGTTTACAAACCTGCAATAAATTTAAAAATATTATTCGATTCCTGCCATTACGAATTTATATTTGCATTGTGTGCAGAAATAGCAATTAAAAAGCGAGATATTCTTAAAAATACTAAGTAGAGTTTGTCAGTATATTTGCTAAAATTGAATGATTTATTCACAAATTAATTTGCTCAAAAATATCATATCTGTGTATAGTGTTGAGTAATAAAATATTGCGTCCATTACTAAATCACGTATCTTATCTGTAAACGTGGAAACAACATTCGGAGGGACAACAACATCGAGGTTCCTTCGTGCAGTCACTGAAACCTTTCTTGCTCTTGAAGGTCCCGTAAGGAGGTTGGGTCTCGTAATAAACAAAAGCGAGACAAAATAAATGGTCACAGGACAGAAAGCTAGTGAAGGAGAACACGTCCAAATTGGCATCTATTCCTTCGAAAAAATCAACAACTTTGTTTATTTAGGATGCCAAGTTAACTCCGATGGGGGAACGACAGAAGAAACAAAGCAAAGAATCACCTCAGCTAATAGGTGCTTCTTTGGTCTCAGACCCCTGTTCCAGAGCAGAACAATTGCAAGGAGCAGCATCAAGCTGCTTCTGTATAAAACGCTGATCCGCCAGTTCTCACCTATGGTTCTGAGACCTGGACCATTTCTAGAAAGTTTGAGTCAAGCCTGCTGGTTCGCGTTCGCAAAATGGTTCTCAGCAGTATTTTTGGTCAAATATGTGTGGGAGGTGAATGGAGGACAAGGACTAACCAAGAACTGAACACTCTTCTGAACGAACCAGATATTCTGAAAGTTATAAAACTTGGTAGACTCAGGTGGGGTGGACATGCAATCAGAATGGGGTAGAATGGAATACCCAGAAAGGCACTCATGGTGTAAATTATGATGCGCGCCATATCCTTGGGACTCGGAACTGGAGAGCAGCTGCACTTGACCGAAACAACTGGCGGGGGGCTGTTAAAGGTAGTCTTGACTCGGTAATGGTTTTAATAATAATATCTGTAAACGTGGAAAGCAACATTGCAAATTATTGAACATATGTCGGGCGTTAGTAAGTACTGCATGTTTTTATTCTTTCCCCAGTCAGAAACTATATGGTAGAAAAACGCGACATGTCAGGGAATAGAGGATTAAGCCCTGTGTAAAACGTCTGACTTTAGCTACAAAAACGGGGGCATTAGTTACATATAATAACTTATAATAGTTATAATAACTTATTCCTTTGTAAGTAACTCGTTGAGATTCCCGCAGGTCTCCCATGTGATTTACAATAATATACATTAATTAATATGATATATACTAATATATAATTATATATATAATATATATTAATATTAATATATATTATTTTAATATATATTAATAAATTAATTAATGTATATTATATTACTTAATATGTACTCAATGTACAGAAAACCATCTCAAAGTAATTTAATAATTCCAAATAAGTCTAATGATCCTCCCTAACATAAAATGGAAGCATTCAATTCATTAATGTACCATATGTATAGAATCCCATTAAATGGACAAGAAAGAAACAAAGAAAGAAATATTATCAAACGAATAGCAATAGACAATGGATACAAAATGAAAGCTATCAACAAATTAGAAAATAAAATAAAACATTAACTCACTAAACAAACACCATACAAACCTTCATGTACAAATCCTTCCACTAATTACAATATAAAATATATCAACTTTAATTATCACGGAAACATAACTCGTAAACTAAGCAAACTATTTAAAGATACAAACTTAAAAATATCTTATAACACAGATAATATTGTTTTTAATAGAATAAAACGTTAAACTAAATCCAGCATTCATAATAAAAGTGGAGTTTACAAAATAGAATGTCCAGATTTCAAAAAATTCTACGTAGACCAGACGATGAAAAAACTGCCTGAGAGATTTATTCAACATCGCAATGCGATTTTAAAACCTAACATTTACAAATCTAATTTAGCCACACACTGTTTAAACAATAAAAATAAATTTCCAGACATTCAAAAAATGTCAAATTAATTAAAAACGTACAAAAAGGTAACAAAATAAATGTCTGGGAAACACAATAATAATAATCTACTAATTAAAGAACGAATTCAAATAAAAACAAAACAAGACGATTTATTTAAAATCATATATTTATTAGAATAATAAAATAAAACATTAAATATATAATAAATAGCTGACTATATAAACATTACAACAATCGAAAATATGAATCGAAGTAAAATCGATTATCCGTTGACTATATTGTAAGCGAAACTTTCAATTAAAATTCAAAAACCTCTGAAGACACAGAATAATTTCTGTGAAACGTACGTTAGGCGAAAATAAACCTACTTGCAGTGTATTTATTTGAAGACATTACATTACAATAACTGTACATAATTGTAAAAGTTCTCTTCTATATCTCCACTTTTTGTTCGAATACCGGTACGCCTACAAAAATGTGACATAACAGAAACGCTGGACGTGAATTTTAAAGTCTAAAATTACATTTGACCGTCTTATATATTAATTTAGTGACGTAAATGCAGTAGCCTTTTGGTTTCGTTTTGTGTGGCGTATGAAAAATTACAAATGTAAGTGTTGATTAAGAAAAGCTTAAATGTTAACATCTAAAATGTGTATAGGCCTATTAGAATAAGAAGTACTATAGTAGATTAATGATAAGAAAAAACTGAAACTGATAATGAGGATTTACTGAATTATAAGATAAGGTAGATTACAATATAGGTACAATTAAATGAAGCACACGGTAACATGTTCTAATCCATTATTTTTTACAACAATATCGCTTCGAATTTCATAAATAACTAAAAATTAGTACAAACCTCAGAACATTGTCCGAACAAATTAATTAATACCAGAACACCTCAGTTAGTCGTGCAACACTGCTGCTTATGTAACGTCTATCGTCTATAATAGGTACTCTGTATATGACATGCCATGCCTTTTGTAATATTATGGAAGAAAATTTATGAAAATGCTTCAAAAGTATCAATTTATTTTTGTATAACTTATATTATGTTTTGTGCTTCCATTATATTTTTCTTTGGAGACAATACACACAATACTAAACAGTCAATTAAAATGTTTTGAACACAGCGTGAACAAGCATATTAATTCAAAATACATGAATTACTTTTGACGCAAATATAAAAAACGGTGAACAGAATTTTAATGTGTGTATCACCGCTTAAATGTTCGTAAGACCCTAATGTTAAACAGTTAATAATATCCGGTTATAAAGTTATCCTGACAAAACGCAAACGTACCTAACAAGCGGGGGCAAAAGAAAATTCCAGGTAATTTCTGGTATGAAAACTCTAGGAAAAGTTATCGTCACGGTTGACATTCCGGACGCTATCATGAATTCCGAATCCTGCGTTTTAAAATCGTAAACTTGTTAACTTGAAAAGCGTACATTATAAATGTAACGCTATACATTATAATTAGATACCATTATAATTTAGATTATAAATGTATTTTGTTCATATGAACAGTTTAATCCTCTCGCGTAATTGCCCTACAAATGTCTGATTTCGTCAGAGTTAGATTACAATACTTTCCTGCGACGTTGACTAGAGCGCGCCCTCGTGGCTCGTGTCAAACACAAGAGTTACGTGAACGCCACACTACGGCAGACTGGCGAACTAACGCAGTACGTACTCTTCTGTATGGCATATGAGAAACAAAAATGGTCAAACTTTTGTATAAAGAACAATTTAATATGATATAAGCAGTATATGATGTCAAACGTTAATGCAAAGCTATTGAAACACAGTCAGTGACAAGAAAACAATGTGTAACTGTGTACACTTACCTGAGAAACAGGGAACAGATGAGAACAAACTCGCAGAGCATTAAACGACGTCAGTTTAAATGCCCTGTGCCGTATGGCAATCATAGTTCGACACGCGCATATTTTTTTAGTAAAATATTTAAATGTAAATTTTTGGAAAGCTGCCTCGTTTCAGCGAGGCAGCTACTAAGCTTTATGAATTGAGTTATCCGTTGTGGGGGCTGGCGCAGGAAAATTCTGAAGCTTGTAAGTCTGCGGACTATTGTAGACTTGTGAGCAAGCCGCAAATCTGGCACGGTGGGGAACTTGACTTGCGTCTGCCAGTAAGATCGTGCTGAGCCTGTAATCTGGCGACTTGGTGGGGCGAGAACCCGAGAGAAAGTTAATGTGCTTCATTGCCCGATATAAGTTCAGTAACAGCTGATCTGATTTTTAAAATTCTTTGACCACCGTGTTTATTGAAGTTTGAGGATGGTTTTAGGCATACATTTTAACCGATAGTTTTAACAATTTTCAAAAACAGAGTCTTCAGACGATTCCACGTCATAAAGTTTCTTTTTTAATTTTCATGTAGTGAAATTTTCGGCATGCGACAAACTCGTTTTATGAGAGATAGCTATATGGTGTCAGCGAGTGAAAATTACAGAAAATTCCAAATTTTATTTTGGTTTTGTTTCAATAAAATCGGCTTTTTCGTTTTCGAGATATTGGCGTTTTTGTAAGAAATTTAGTTGGCGGTTTTATAAGAAATTGGTTGGCACATACAGCGATTTTTCTTAATAATAAATATTACCTTAACATAATCGTATTTTAACATTTATTATACCGGTATTATTCTATTTAATAATAAAAATTTCAATTTTCATGTAGTACCTTAATGTAATTTGATTTCCTGGATTTTGTTGTCCACTGATTATTATATCACTACTGACTAGGAACACTAATTTTTTATAAATGCTCCATGAAGTTTTAAGAAGACTGTTTAACGATGAAGAAACAAATTCATTTTATGAATATTTTATAAAACAATATATTAATAAGAAACAATACAGATCATGGGCCTACTGTTATCGGATTCATTTAGGTATAAACACTAACATGTCAATAGAAAATTTTAATAAAATATTAAAATATTGTTATCTAAATGGAAAACGGATTTACTGGTTAATGAGTTATTCACAGCTTGGATGGACAGGTGTATCTTTGCTTGAAAGATCTTAGAATAGTGACAGTGTTTGACAAGAGTAATTGTGAAATGTGTATAATAGGGTACCGGTACAATGCATAAATGATAGTAAATAGTACACTATAATAAGTAGTACTAGGAGCCTGGCAAAATCTTTCTCAAATGCAACTTACACATATCCCGTTTCTTGCTTAAATGTCATGTGGGCAAGCGAGAGCACGCGCGCGCGCACACACACACACACACACAACATGTATATAAAACTTACCTCTGATCTGACTTAACTAACTTTTAAAGTTTTTACGAACAAATTATTCTTATAACTTTAAATTGTTTTGTTACTTTTAATTGCTTTTGTTTTTTATTTTTATATTACATTTAATGTTTAATTCACTAATTTTTACTATACTGCTAAGCCACTTACTAAATTACATTTATTATAGTACGCGTGCGCGCGTATGAAAGAATGTGTGCGTGTGCGCGCGTGCGCGTGCGAGAGAGAGAGAGAGAGAAAGAGAGGGGGGAGGGTGAGAGGCGAGCGCGCGTTTGCTACACACCTGTACATATGCTAAAACAAAACTATATCAATACATGAAAACAATTATTTCTACTGGAATTTAAAATCGATTTTTTGTAAGGATCGCTTCGCCTGATATTAAAGAAGTAAAAATACGGAATTGTATTGGCTGCCGTAAAACACACAAGATCCGTTTTTTACCTACAGAAATTTATAAAGTCTACCTACGTTTGAATATTACTTATTTTGTGCTAATAAAATAAAACAATTCTTACCTTTAAGCGCCTACAGTGTTTTTCTCACAGCAGTTTAGGCTATATTAACCATAAGCACTAAGCACGACGAGAATAATAAGCGCGGTAAATGTTCGAAACGTCTTCGTTAAAATTCGTACCATAATCAGCTAAGCTCGGTCATCGCCCCACCAAGCCGCCAGATTACAGGCTCAGCACGATCTTATGGCTCGCTGGTAGACGCAAGTACGAAGACGCCGGAACATTTTACCGCGGTTGTTATAGCCAAAAGTACTGTGTCATCAGCTGCATACAAGTGATGTAAGAGTTGTTTTATTTTGTTAACACAAAAATGAGTGACATTCAAACGTAGGTAGACATTCTAAATTTCTGTAGGTAAAAAACATATTTTACTGTGCTAATGAAATGTAGGTAATTAAAAATATCAGTAGCATGATGGTGACATTAGTTAGCGCGAAAGTCTATTAATTACAGCACTAATTAATAAATAAGTCTATTAATTACCACTGAACTATTATGTTTTAGTTTATCGTAACTTAGGAACATTTTCAGATAATAAAGAAAAAAGTTATTTATACTTCTCTAACATCAAGCGAAGAGATGCATAGAAAAAAATATGCTCAATAAAATATATATTAGAAAGAGCTACTGACATTTATTTATTACAGTGTTTATAGAAAAATTTATAGGCATTGCACAAATGCAATGCACAGAGAAAGGGATTGAAAATGCTGCAATAAATTTAAAAAATATATATTGTAGCGTGACAGAAAATCCACTACTTATTAAGTCATATAAAATCATAAAGTTCAATTACATCAAATATGTTTAAATAATATTGAATGAGATTTAAGGAAATCAAAGGAATGAGCCACGATAAAATAAAAATCCTCATTACATTATATAGAAACCACTGTTTAAATATCAAAGAAAGTATTGAAAGCAACTCATATTATAATATCAGTAATTTACCCAGGAAGCTAGGAGCAGTAAACAAAATAAATAACACCAGATCAAGAAGAAAGAAACTCAGTTTAAGAGTGGTGAATACCGAAATACCCCAAATACAAGAAGAGGGAAGAATAAAGTTTGGGATCAGGAAGAAAACAATACCCTGAAGCCTTTAGAGAAGAACAAGGTCAGTATCAGTGAATAAATTAGATGCTCCAAACTAAACATCAGTCGAGATACACCAAGTACCTTGGTTTACCCAAGAATAAAGAAGGAAGACAAGAAGACCAGAAGAATGAAGACTAGAAGAAGGACATGAATGAAGACCAGAAGAAGGACAAGAATGAAGACAAGAAAGAAGATAAGAAGAAGGACAAGAAAGAAGACAGGAGGGGAGGAAGAAATAGTATGAAAGAAACACCGTTGTAAAACCTATTATTATTATTAACTACCATCAACCCCAAACCCACAAAAACGATTCAAAAGAAAGTATAACATACCAAAATCCTATAAAAATGTAATTATTTAGAAACCTAAAGTGCTGTATAGTATTATAAGAAGTGAACCGACTAAAGCTATTGTGTGATAAGAAAATAAACAAGTCTTAACAGTCCATGATTACTAAAGGTCTGGTCTGAGATAATAAGACTTAAAATATCAGAACCAACAGTGAAAGTGAAATTGTGTAAGTGTTTTTTAGAAACGCAATAAACTTAAGGTTAGTGATACTATGACTTATCAGTATGCAATATAACAACTTTAATATCCAATAATAAACAGCATAATAAAATAATGAAATGGAAGATTTCCAGTATTTTATTATTTTAGTGTAACTCTTTATTTACAAGACATTTGTAAAAAATGCTAATAACTAGAGTATGGGTGGTCATGTTTACTGAGGTAGGGGATCATAAATAATAATGGTTTAGACCAGAAAGGACTGGCATTAATTTAGTATTCGTAAGTTTAAAATGTTTAAATAGACTGTTTATTCACAGCCATAAAATCAATGTGTTAGTAAAATGTATTTGTAAGAGTTATTAGAAAATAAGATTTATATTATGTGTTTTAAAATGAATTATGTTTGCTAAATAATAGCCTACATACCATTAATAATGTTTCAATAGGTATGCTATGTTAACTCAAAAATAGTTAAAAGTATATGTTCAAACCATATCAGCAATATGTTCAATTGTGCAGATTGCTAAATAATGTTCATAATTATTTATTTTAATAACAGTAGTGTTAATTAAATACTACACCTCACCATAAGTTATAAACCATTTTATTTTCATGTAATAGTAACTATGTAAAGTCAGAGGAGGAAGTAGGATTAAATTTATTTGAGAAAGACAGAAATATAAAATTCTAAAATCTAGGCCATTTGGTGAATTCACAGAAACAATATAAACCAGTATAATTCACTTATAAATCCTGTAAGATGGCAAGATTTAGATAAGGTAACTCAGTTAATCACTACTGGGAATGATCCTATGAGTTAAAATGATAATAAGGAAATATACCTTAAAACATTGTAAATTTTCAAAATATATAAATTAATTAATTTTAAAGAGCAATGTCAAATTTACAGATTAACACAAAAAACCAGTTCGAAGGTTTAATTTATATGTATTTAAGGAAAGGAAGAGGAATATGACTAATTAAAATTTTTTATAATAGTATTAATGATAATTTAAATGGAGGAAATTTGTATAAAGACGGAAATCCAATTTTGAGCCTATATTTCAAAAAAGTAAAGAAATTTGTTAATTTCCACAAACTGTCTACATATATGGACTATAATATATCAATTTGAAAGGAATGAGATGTTTAAACCAATGATAAGGTTCATAATTCATAAAAGTGATGAATAAAATAAATAAATTCCATATATAATGTAATATTTTATCATGTGTATCGGTAATCGAAATATGTTAACAATACTTTTTCAAAGATTAACTGGGCCAGATTTTTGACCAAGTTAATTAGTCTTTTGTTGAATATCAAGCTGAATAGTTGTGTGAAGAACGTTCCTTTAAAACCGAGTCGAAAATGGTACTAACAGTTAGCCATTAATATAAGTGAACCGAGAGTTAGACGAATTAGACACTTTTTTAACTAAATCTACCAAAACGTTCACGACAATAGTGAAAACAAACACCTAACTTCATGATACGAGTGACATAAAACAGTAAAACAATATATTTAATCTAATTCACTCTACAAATCCTAACCATATCTTGAGAAACTTAACCACAGAAGTGAACACATACGAAATAACCTAATTCACACAAGTTTACACGGAACACTTCGTCAGAATACACCAAATAACTTAACAGACATATTACACCAGTGCGGAAAAATTTCAAACATTCCTGAAGGTAATTTTGTCGTGATTTTCGGACATGTCGATTTCGCAGTAACTACGCCAGAAATAGTAGCGGCCATCTTTTAATTCAACGAAGCCTGCCTTCTACATCGTGGTGACGTCATAGTCTGCATATGGTTGGACGACAACTTTCTTACACATTACATATTGGAATTATTTAAATTCTGTTGAATAATAATTATTGTATTTATTTTAATTGTTAATGTTATACTTTCTCGTCACCCTTCTCTGACTATTAATTTTAATCGCTCAAAGAACCTGTCTTTTAATATAATACATATCATAAATTTTGTTCTGTATGCACAATCGATAATTCCCTGAGACGGAGTCGATAATTGTTCTCCATCGATAAAAAATCGATTATTCATTAAATTGTTCAATAAATCCTTATATTTCCATTATTTCTTATCTGTTATTATTTTACAGGCTAATTTAAGATTATTTATTAAGGCTGAGGGACTTCAAGAAGAAGAAAATATTTTATTTGAGTGAGATATTGGACCAGCAAGAAAAATCATCAATCGATTGCTAACTGGAGTTAATCTATTTAACTCCAGACTTGGTTCAAATCTTCCAGAAGTGCTCGATAGTCAATAAATACCTGCCTGATTATCAAATTTTTTACAAGAACATTTAAAACAGATTTATTTCCTATAAACACACATTAGTAAACATAAACAAAATTATTCTTTTATTGAAAATTTTATTTTTTATAAAATTTTTCATCTACATTTTATTTTTTGTAACGACCGGCATACAGCGGCTTCTTACAATATATATATTTCTTTATTTACCAATGTACAGATTATAAGTTAAATGCAGTCGCATTCATAAGCGCGCACGCATTCACCAATCATCCGTGTTGATTTTGCGCTTTTTCTCAAGCTGTTCATCACATTCCTCTTCCGAACACGTCTGATCCTCTTGGATTGTAAATCGCGACAATACTTTACGAGGTCCTGCTTTATTAATCTTGTCCATTCGTTCAAACTTATCGAAGACTAGCGTCTCGACGAACATACCTAGAGTGATCCCCGATGATGTTAACTTAAAACCAGCAACTTTCAGTAAGAGAACCGATTGCATATAAGCAGCAGTCTTGAGTTCCTTCCATTTGCCGCAAGTTAATGTTTGTTGATTCTTAATTTTATACAAAGGCGCTGTAATTTTCAGAATCGTTGATAAACAACCCGTACGCGTTAGTAGTTAGCAGTAGATGAGGCTCCTTCTTATATTGGAATTGAACGAAATGCTGGCGAACAATCGCTTTTTTCGTCAAATTAAGATGAGTTTCTTTCAGTTTGTCGACAGTACTAATACAGACCTTATCCTTGCACGTATTAGTAAAATCATCATAGATATATTTTAGATTTGTTGCTGTAAAGAAAGAATCTTAGGATCATTAGGACGTAACGTATATTCACATGGTTCGACGATCGAAGTTGATACTCGAGGTTCGTCATCATCTGATTGATCAGCACTAACAAAACGACTTAAAGACATGATGGATAATTTGTTTGTTGATTCACAACACTAATTATACTCGGGAAAAACACAATGCGTCTGTAAATTTCGTTCGCTTTTCAATTTTGAACTATCGGCTGTGCTTATTAATTGATCGATTAACGATGTAATGGCAGTTAAATCGTCATTCTCTGTGATATTTTTGCACGTTGGTGCATTATTTAACCATAGTAACATATGACAATGAGGGCTACCTCTATGTTGGAATTCGATGCGCCTGAAATAATCAACTACGTAATGATCTCCGAACACGCAATTTGGTTTTTTAAATGCGTTAATAAAGGTCGACACCAATTTCTCGAAATACAAGCAACACAAAACTGGATCGTTGTTTACCAATTCTGCTCGATTTGTGCTCGACATGCCGTCAAATGTCGCTGGATCTATCGTCTACTGGTATATCATCTTGAAAACGATAAATAGATTCTAAGAGATAGGCCAATGTATTTCTGAAGCGCTCAATGTGAGAAATATGGTAGGTTTGCCTAATTGTCGCATCATACTGAATAATTCCACTTTACGCTGATGCCAATATTGGATAGAGTTCGGTATGTTTCTCATGAACGCTTCATTTTTTAGCACCATGCACTTAACAAACTCGGTATCTTCCAGATCTCGTCTTGATACGCTGTTGATTTGATTATTATTGCTCGAAACGCTAAGTTTACATTCGCTATGATTCTCAAAGGTAGCACTTTAGCAGCAATATACAAGATATGATCGGATTTTACACCTCTCCAATCCCGTCTACGTATTTCGCTACTAGCTATCATGAATGGTGTGGCTCGACAAATAAACCGCCGTTTCACACTATAATATATATCGCTGGGAATGATAACTCTTCTGCATCTTCATCGAATGCGAGCGATAATGGTTGATTATTTTGTCGAGGGGCTAGATGTAAAATCAAATCTTCACACCAGAATGAGATATGCTGCTGCAATTTGATATACACTTCACCAGTTACATCTCGCTGTATGCTTGTTATTTTGCTATTAGATGGATTTATGCAAGACAATAAGTCTTTCCATTCTACTTGCTGTCGTTCTTGATCCTCGTCTTCATCCTCACTAAACGCACTGCTTTCATTTTCAGGCTCGTTATTGAAGAACTTGTCATTAATCGTGATGTTATAATATCTGAATAGCTCAGTCGTCAACAGATGCCTTAACCAATTGTGTACTACGTTATTGACAACAAAGAAGTAGTTTCTATGGAAACTCACCAGTTCCCATTTTCGATAACGCACCAGCGATCACGCGCAAATGTGCGACACGTCCTTATAAACATTTTCAATTTTAAAATTATTGTGATCATCCAAAAAAATCGATTTTGAAATTCCAGTAGAAATAATTCTTTTGAGAATATTTGTTTGATGTATTGATATTATAGTTTTAGCGTATGCACAAATGTGTAGCAAATGTGCGCTCGCCACTCTCCCCCCTCTCTCTTGGACACACACACACTCTTGCATACGCACGCGCACGCACTATAATAAATGTAAATCAGTAAGTGGCTTAGCAGTATAGTAAAAATTAGTGAATTAAAAATAAATGTAGGCCTAAGATAAAAATAAAAACAATTTAAAATTATAAGAATAATTGTTTAATAAAAACTTTAAAAGTTAGATCATAAGTAAGGTTTATGTACATGCTCTGTGTGTGTGTGGTGGGGAGAGGGGTACACAATTTAGTTTGGTAAATGTACTTAGTAATCTAGTTAAAAAATATAAGGAATGAAATATATGAATTGAGTTATATATGAAACTCACGTGCCAACCAACTAAATTTCTTACAAAACCGACAATATCTCGGAAACGAAAAAGCGGATTTTATTGAAACAAAACCAAAATAAAAATTGGAATTTTCTCTAAATTTCACTCGCTGACACCATATAGCTATTTCTCATAAAACAAAAAGTTTGTCGCATGCCGAAAATTTCACTACATGCAAATTAAAAAATAAACTTCATGATGTGGACTCGTCTGAAGACTGTTTTTGAAAATTGTTAAAACCATCAGTTAAAATTTATGTCTAAAACCATCCAAAAACTTCAAGGAACACGGTGGTGAAAGAATTTTAAAAATCAGATCAGATGTTTCTAAGGTTATTTTGATATTATTGGTACGAACACAAACGGATTTATAACCTAAAGCTTTGCTTTTTACGTGAGCTACAAGCCATCAGATTTTAGCCAGGCCCTTTTAGGCACATTTTAGCCAAGAAAGCATGGTCCTACAATGGAAACACCTTCAGAAAATGTATATCCCCCTCCCGTTGGTACTTCTACTGGAGACTGGATAGAATTTTTATCTCGAGGAGGTCTTGTTCCTTCAGAAGACTGGATGCAAAAATTATTTCACAGTGTGAAATAATTTTTAGGGACATCAATGGGCCGGATAGTTTGTATACAAGTAAAAATATTATAAAAAATATGACTACAAGAATTTTAAGTAAATTTCCTGAGATGCCAACAGAAGTTGTAAAAATATACGCCAGGACGACAATGTTCATTCGCCTTCGTTTCATGAATGGCCGCATGAAAGCAGTGAAAGCAGCAGAAGCACAGAAGAGAAAATCACGACAGTGGCAAGCATCGTCCATAGTTAAACCCACACATTAATTAATATATTTCTACTTTTGTATTAATTAGGATGGTATTATAGGCATCATTGTTCTTTGCAGGAAGGCGGAACATATACACCCACTGTCTGGTTTGGACTTTGAACTGAGTAGAGGTCTGATAAGTAACTGGCCAGTGGACTCTGGGTTCCGTCTATAAACAAACGGGTTCAATGTATAATTAGCCCACAATTTTTAAACTGCCTATACTCTGTAAAATTAAAATTTTAAATTAATTTTGTACAGAATATAGCTAGTCCCAAGCTTAGATAAAGCGTGAGGGGAAGTTGTGGTTGAAAAAAAACATGTGTGCGCGCCAAATAATGATATATTTTCATCAAATTATAAAGAATACTATGATAAAAAAAGAGAAGTTACAAAGCCTATTGTACTGCAATTTGATTTCTAAAGTCTAACACGGGCTTTCAAAAATTATAAAAAAAAGGGTGTAGAAAATAGGAGCATTTAATGTTCATTACTTTCAATTTTTTCAAACCGTGTCTATTGTATGCAAGCGAACGGAAACGTTCTAACAAATAAGTGTATAGTTTGATGAAACAAGTCACTTCTGTAATTAGTCTACTAAAATTTGCTTTATTAGTTTTCAGGCTTTGATTATATCGGTCTAGACTGATCTAATTACTAAATTTAATTTTTAGCAAGGTGTTTCGGTATAATTTTTTCGACTATCAATCGGTTTATTAAAAATTATGTATAGGAAATCCGTACTGCTTCTTCAGTTGCTATACGATTAATATTGAAAGCGTACACATTTAAATTACGCAAACATTCGCTTCATATAACATTATTACGTACTTCATTCAATAAAATAAGTTCCGTAAATAAAAATATAAATAACACACAAACTGTAGTTAATAAAAAAATAACAACATATTTGTATTGAGGGGTATTTACCGCGCAGCTCGTTACTCGATGGTGACGCCATTTCAACAGCCAATAGCAATTCGTTTCGGTTCGAGCCCAACCTTATAATAGAGTAACCTTGGCCAGGCCCAGTAAATACGTCATCAGCTGTACACAACTGTGTAGCGTTGTGTCATTGGTAGAGTACTTTTGTGTGTTTTCAAAGTTTTCTAATTTAATAATTATATTTACGTAATTATAACTTAAAAGATCGGCTTTAGATGTGTTCCTAATTGTCGTGGAAACTATGATAGCGGTCCACGTGTATCTGTTTTTTCATTTCCAAAAGATGAAGACTTACGACGAAAATGGACGAGAGCAAATCCATCTCAGTCTTCCAAGGTAAGCATTGTACTTGTACAAAGTAATATTTTAATACTGATGTTATAATGTGAAGACTATTTAACAATGTATTCTGCCTTTGATGAAAAACTAAATTTTCAGTGAATTATAGGTTAGGCCTAACAATGTAAACGCTAAAATGCTTTAACCTGTTTTATGACAAACGATGTGCAGTTAGTGTTTTGATATATATATTATAATTTATAACAATATAATATATCCAAATAAACATAACAGGTGTATATCATATTTTTGTTTATTTGGATAATTTAACCTTATTAATAGCAGCTTTTCCTCTGTTGGCAAATCAATATTGCATCAGTTATTTGCAAGTCAGCCTAGAATTTTCATATTGTTGTCACTGGTACAAATTTTAAGGAAAAGGAAAACAAATTTTAATATTAATAAATTAGATTTGAATACTAGCAATGTAAAACAAATCGTATTCTAATAGGTAGTATTATCTGCACTAAGAGAGTATAGTTAAAAACAAAACGAGAAGACAATTATAAAATTTGGATACATTTCTTCATACTAGTAGAATAATACACAAATAACAAAAAACACTGTTGGTTTGTGTGGATAACATTACCATACAATTTATAAAAGAATGCAGATAACATTCCACACATTATAATAATTCTCCCTTAGTTTATTGTGGCATACTATATTACATTTTGTCACATGAAGTAGACACTTCTGTCTTTTTTTATTGAATCTGTACGTTGGTTTCATTTGTGAGATTATTAATGAAATTAACATGGCCCACATAAAATTGGTTTTTGCATCTGAAGGAGACAGAATTACCTGAAAACGTTGTTTAGACATTTGTGCGGTTAGGTTAGGTGCAGATGTTACAAATATACCAATATTTTTTGTAATTCAACATAAACTAAAGCTTTATATTTTTTATATTATTGTGTCTTCTTTAAAACATCAACTGCTTTGCCAGTAATAAAACTAGATCTCCTTTAAACAGTATTATTCAGAGATGTGAAAAACAAGTGGTGCATAATAACTGAATCTGGTTTCTGCAAGGAGGTAATGTCTGATCAGTCTACTAATTGTAATATACAGCACCATACACATGTAATATACATGTGTTTTGTGAATACAGTGGACACAATGAATTAAATGAGTGAAGTGTTTTATGATATAATGAACACTTAAAATATAACTGTTATTAAAATAGACTGTAAAGGTACAAACGTTTTAACACAACATCTTACACTTACTTACCCCAGTTCTGACGCGTTTACTATGACTTACCAAACAGAAGTCTCTAAATTGCCGGGGCCGCCAACACGTTTGTAGAAGTAAACGTGTAAACCTTCGCACTCTTCTTCACATTTAACAATACAAATGTATATGCATCATATCCAATGTCATTGTTTAACAAAAATCATTACA
Organism: Magicicada septendecula; assembly: GCA_034769895.1. NCBI lineage: Eukaryota > Metazoa > Arthropoda > Insecta > Hemiptera > Cicadidae > Magicicada > Magicicada septendecula. The sequence continues at coordinate 51,973,101 of CM068367.1, forward strand.
TTATTCAGTCCAGTATTTAAACCATTACCTTCGCATAATTAAATGTTCATCAACAATAAATGTCTAACCTCCATCATCAAAAACTAATCTGATATTACTCATACACAATTCATTTTTGTTTACGTTTATTATATTATATTTTTTTATATAATGCCCTTTTAAACTTGTTTTATTCAGTAAACCGTCATAATAATCTACAGGATTACTCCACATTACTATATCATAAAATTTGTCAACATCAGCTATGGTCAATTCGCCCTTAGTATTTTTGTCATAATTAAGTACGTTATCATTTCATCATCATTGTCATCATCTACTACTAGTACACCAATTTTAACCTAAGGTAAGTGTTTATTCTCAACATTGTTATCAATATAATCATCTACTGCTGGTTCAATTACGTCACAAGTTAAGTCTTCATTATTAACCATTTTCTCAATATTTAATCTCCCTACTAACTCTTCATAACCCCTATTAAGCTTAAACATCTCTCTCTCTCTCTCTCTCTCTCTCTCTCTCTCTCTCTCTCTCTCTCTCTCTCTCTCTCTCTCTCTCTCTCTCCTTTCTCTCTCTCTCTCTCTCCCCCCATTTAACAATCTCACTCCACGCAGAGGGCAATACAACATCATTAATACACCATCTGGATTTACCAGGTGCATTACAACAACTTAAGGGACCATTTGAAGACCATATGTCTCCCATTGAGGAACTTTCATCCTCAATAAACACTTGTGGAGCTTTTATTCCACATACACCACAGGGAAAATTTGCCCACTGCCCCCGATACTCACTTAAACTCTCCCTCCACTCTCTCTCAAGCTCATTAACACTTATTACCTCACCACTAACCTCAACTCCCATTATATTCTCGTTATCACTACTATTACTTAATGTATCATTCTTAGATACCCCATTTTCAACTACATCTTTATTATTATTATTCAACATTATCTCACCATTATGATTATCACTTATATTTTCACTATCATCACTTACCTTGTCGTCTATTCCTTCATGATTTATATTCTCATTTGCACTTAACTTATCATCATTATTATTATTTTCACTATCAAAAACGCTTACGTGGTTTAGTTTACTTTTTCTACTCTCCTTTCTTTTTCTAATGTCATTTAGGCCTACATTATCTTGTATTTGTTTTTCCCAGGCACTAAAACGTTCGTCTATATTATTCAGACGTTTATTCAAATTACTTTCACTTTTGATATTTTGTTGTTCAATACTATTAATATCACTCTTTAGTTCATTATATTTAATATCATTTATATCAATACGACTTTCGAGCTTGATATTTTGTTCTTTCAATTCGCTAAACTGCTTTTGTAAAAAACTCATTATATCATTATCAGATTTACTACTCTCTTTTGACGTGACTGGGGTTGATTGACCTCTAGAATCATCCATAACAGCTGATTCAGTCCAACTGCTTTCTTTTATTGCGATCGGAGTTGAATGAACTCTAGAATCATCTATCATATCTGATTCGGTCAGACCAACCTCATTCTCTTTATTTTCCATTTTAATTTAATTATTTATAATTAAATGAGTAATAATTACTTATCAATTATATTAACAAAATCTCGTAAAAAATCTTGCACACAATGTTTTCTATTCTAACCTCTAATCACACATTTCGTGACTTATACCAATACAAAAAACGCCGTTTACCAAAACCTACCTTCTGGGCGTCAAACAGGCCTAATTTATATAAACTTATATAAACATCGTGGCAGGGTCGCCAATTGTAAAGGTACAAACGTTTTTACACAATATCTTACACTTACTTACCCCAGTTCTGACGCGTTTACTATGACTTACCAAACAGAAGACTCTAAATTGCCAGGGCCGCCAACAGGTTTGTAGAAGTAAACGCGTAAACCTTCACACTCTTCCCATTAAAAAACATTTGAATAATTTAGGTGAATATTTAATTCCTTAAATCAGAAGTTCTCACAGGCTCGTTAGACGAGTTTGATTGCACAGAAGCTAGGAAATGGTTATGGCAAAATAAGTATTCTAACACGTTTATGTTAATGAACCAGCTTATTTATTATAACTCAAAATTTAATTTCTTTTTACTTGTTTTACTTTCTGTTTCGATTACGTTATAAACAATTGGACAACATGAAATTGTGTAACCTAAATTTTTAATCTACCAATCTTTTCTCTACAAACGGTTGTGAAGCATAATATTACTTAACTAGATTTTAGGTATACCGTTTCCTCGACAAACCAGTACTTCGCATGCATTGTCTCACTCTCACTCTCTTTAAACCCGCCTAACTTTGTGAGCTCATGTTTTATTATTTATTTTAAATTTTGCTGTAATGAAATATTTAATTTGTTGTCAAACTCTTTTGGCCAGTCGTTCTCTGTACTTATCTGGAGCGGCTATCCAAGATGTTACGCCATCACTCGCAGTTCACTTTTTCCGTTTAACACTCAAAAATTAGTTTTCGAACTGTTAGATTTTGTGCACTACTGTCTTTAGTGGTTTAAAAAGAGTTTTTCAGTGTTATTAATTTGATATTCACAACATTTTGTAGGCCTACAACTACTTTCCTCGCGAGCACTGTTTTTCACGACCGCGCGGTCTGAAGACTTTTGCCGACTGCCACCAACTTGGGGCTTACAACGGTATACTATCCGAGCTTTCCACACCCTGATCACGTGCTTCCCCTTGATCCCCGCTTCGTCGCTTATCTGAGCACATGGCAAAGTCGGGAAGCTAGTCGAAGCCGTAACTACGTTTTAACATTGAAAGCACGTGGCTTTCTCATGGTACCATCGTGACGTCAGACTCATTACAAAAAATACCTTACCTTATATGGTTAGGTCTTGTTCACCACTTGTGTGATACAGTTAAATATAGCGGTTGACTCACCTACGCTTTTTCCCCACTCTCAAGTCGTACCTGACACTGGCTTGCATCAAAGTATTACATAGAATGGTTCATATTCATCGTTTGGTTATATAGACAATTATTAAAATAAAAGTTCTATCCATTTTGCCCCGTTACAAGACACACACACAGATATTAAACAGAAGTACAGAATACTTCAGAAAGTAGTCTCTGAGAAGTAATAATAATTCAATTTATAACATGAACTTTAAAATTCTAATATAACATAGCCAATAAAATTAACAGTTGTAAAATGTAGCCTAATATGTGTTATTTTAACAATAAAAATGTTTTCAAGTCTTGCTGAAGTTGCATATATATATATAACCTGCATCTACTTTTACAGGTATGTGAAGTTCATTTTCGGCCACAGGATGTTCAAAGGTTTGTAGAGGGCTACAATGAAGAAGGCAAGAAACTCGAGGCACCTTTGAAAAGAATCAGGCTGAAGGAGGGAGCTATTCCGGTAATATTTACTAACTGCCCTGATTATTTATCAGCACCATCAACATCCAGGGAGAGTGCAGAAGAAAGAAGGATTCGCAATGACAACAAAAATTTACAAACTGCGATACAGGAAAGCCTCTGTTAATAAACAGTGTAACAGGTATTCCCCAGAATTTTCAGTATTCTGCAGTATTTTGTATACCATTTCCCCACATGCTTACACATTTTTGAGAAGTGCTGGCTACATTACCGTTCCACACCCACAATCTATACATAAAATATGTGTAAGTTATAATACAGATCCACTTTTGGAACAGAATGACACAAATTTTTGACTCACATGAAACAAAAATTTAATTTATTGAAAAAACGTGATCATATTGTCTCATTAATGATCGATGAAATACATGTGAAACCATATTTAGATTACACAGGGGGTACTATTATAGGGAGTGCTTCCAACAGTGATCATGTTGCAACTTCTGCTCATGTATTTATGGTACAGAGTTTGCGTTCATCTTTTAAAGAAGTTGTACACGTTCTCCCAGTTAGAACAATCAATGCAGAAAGTTTATTTTCTTATGTTAAGAACATAATTATTGGATTGCATCAAATAGGCTTCACTGTTGTCTTTGTGGTCAGTGATAACAATGCAATTAATCGAAAGGCAATGTCATACTTTAGTTCATCACCAAAGGTCAGTATTGTCTACCAACACCCATGTAACAGCTCTTCTCCATTGTTTTTTGTCCTCAATTCTGTTCATATTGTTGAGTGTATACGAAATAACTGGATTAATAAGAAAGATCAAAATCAGTCATTAAAGTACCCAGCATTCAATTCAAATTGTGATCAACCCATCCAACTATCAACAGCTTCATTTTCTAGTTTAAAAAAAATGTATCAAATAGAAAATAAACCAAACAACCTAGTAAAACATTCATACAGATTAAATCTTAAGAGTCTAGCACCAAGTAATTTTGAACGGCAGAATGTTAAGTATGTGTTAAATGTTTTTAATGATCATGTAATTCAAGGCTTATTATCTGTAGGTAATCAACATGCCATAGACCATTTCCAGAGTACGGCAGAATTTATCAAAATAATTTTAAATTAATTTTATATTGTTAATGTTAAAACTACACTGAAGGATGAGCGTTTCAGAAATCCCTTACAAAAAACACTTGCTTTGGGACAAGAAAATTTTACTTATTTAGAAAAATGTTTGACTTGGTTAGACTTGTGGAATGAAATTGATTTGGATTCACATAAATTGACAAAAGAAATTCATCTTGCTCTTTCACACACAACATACGCTTTGATAGAACTTACAGAATATTGTATTTCAGAATTAAATATTACTTATATTTTACCATGTAAAATTCAGACTGATTCATTTGAAGCCCGTTTTGGTAAATACAGGACAATGGCAGGATCACAGTACTTGGTATCAATAAGACAAATTTTTGAAGTAGAATCTAAACTAACAATTCAAAATCTCTTACCTTTAACTTTAAATTCTGATACATTTGGCAAACTACAAGTACCGCTTTCAAACGATACGCTCTCTAAAACTATAGACAGTATTGAATTTGAAAACACACGTAGTAACACTAGGGTATTAACAAACTTGGACCTTGTATATACTGAAGAAGAGTTTTCAGATATCAGTAACTATTTACCAGTTTTCAATTACTTGGGTGGATACTGTGCCAGAGCAGTTATAAGAAGAGTGAAGCTTGCCAGAAGCATTTAGTATTAGATAAATATTTTGATACAGAATTAAACACAAATACTCATTACAGTTTAATAAGGAATATAGACAGAGGTGGATTATTCTATCCCCATCCTGATGTTGTAAATGTAGTTCTTTTAAATTACATCACTGTCCAAAACTTAATTTGTAGTGAGTATGAAAAAGAATTTTTACAGCGTACAGAGCAAAGAGAATTAGTAATTGAACTGACAGAAAAGGCTGTGAAACAACACAATTCTTTTTAACAGATTTTAGCTCTAATAATCATAGTAAAAAGTCAATCCTGTACAACACTGCTAAAGTGTCAAGAAACATAATTTTAAATAATTATGTTAAAATTAAAAATGATAACTTCATAAAGTATGGGAACAAGAAAAAAAACTGTCTACTGTGAAGCATTAACAGCTGAATTTTTTAAATAAAAATTATGTTTACTTAAATTTAGTGTTAAATCGATAACTGAGATCTTCTGAGATGCATGCCCATTCCTAAAAAGTTTCATAATCACTTATTATTTTGGGTTTTTGTAACATGAAATAACTACTTCACATTATGTGGAGTTGGATACACTAGATCAGCTTTATGAAACTGAAATCTCTATTTCTGAAATATAAGCTTTTATTCCGATAGCATAACATAAGATACATACAAACATAGACATAGTTTCTTGCAGGAAAAACATAAATTTTTTGTAAGTTACTCCCAGCAGTGTGCCATGCATATGCTACAAGTCATAGAGGCATAGTGTGGTATAAATTTAACTAGCAAAAGATTATTTTACATATTGAATGGATTCAGAGGAACATTTGAATCTGTTACATCTACCCCATCAGAAAATAAACCAACCAATCATTATAAATAAAGGAGGTTTTATGTAACAAACTGGTTGTTCTGTAGATCTATAAATTCAGTTCATGATCATTCACATTAATCTTGTTATTAATTCAAAATAAGTAATGTTTTTATAAACAAGAATATATTTTAATATATTTTTTATTCTTTACACGGTGTTTTGTTAGTGTTGAACTATCATAAGCAGAAATGTTATATAAATAAATAAATATACATTTTTGAAATGAATTGTTATAAACAGCTGTTTTTTAAATGTATCTAAATTATGTTTATATATATTTAAATTGTATATATAAATGGGTATTATAATAGATGTATATATTATTTGATTAAGTTAAGAAGTTTAAAAATATTATCATTTTAGTACGTATTTGTATTTGTCCATCTCTTAATTTACTACTCGTTTTGTTTTTATAACTTTCCAAATTTTCTCAGAGGTTCATTTTACGGATATATCTAAATATATATAATAGTTATAATATTTATAATAGTTATATCTAAAAAAAATAATTTATTATTTGTTTCATGTTCTGTAGGGACGTTTGTATTATTGTGGAGATTATTAATTCAAGTAAAAATTTGATTATTCTTATGACCATTATTTTAAGATATCTAGAGTGTGTCATCTACTTGTGTATAGTAATTACCTAGAAGATCTAAGTTTTTAATAATATTATGTATTTTATTAACTAACTTTTGTAATAGTATTTCTGATAAGATGGGAGAAGTAGGAGCCCCCATTGCTAGTCTGTCCTTTTGTTGATAAATATTATTAAAAGAAAAAAATTATTTTAGTTTAGAATAGTATTTAAAATGTGGGTTATTTGTTTAATATATTCTTTATTGAAATTATTGTTTTTTAGTTTATTATTAATAATTTTAATTGTTTCTTTAATTGGGATATTTGTATACATGTTTGATATATCAAAAGAAAATAATTTTGTATTTTTATTAATTTCAATTTTGTCAAGAATTTGGGTAAGATGGTAACTCTAAATGTATAAATGTATACATGAATTGTGTAATCTATATATAGATTTACTTACTGTATCCAGTAACATAATTACAATTTTTGAAAAAACTATATCTGCTGCTATGTAAATGAGAATAAAGCTTACTTTATATATTGTAATTGTGATTTTTTACAATCCTGTGAATACAATTTAATTTTATTATGTGTACCTTTATTTGGTTAAATTTAGTATAGCATACAGGATAAATAAGCCTTGTGTAATAATACTTTATTTTATTGTTATATTGGAGTGTTAGTGGTCTCAAATATTTCTACTAGTAATTTTATACAAACCACTATGTTGTCTTTGGTATTGACGAGCGCTTTCGGCAGTCAAGCCATCTTCAGGTAAACCTGGTAAATGACCTGAAGATGGCTTGACTGCCGAAAGCGCTCGTCAATACCAAAGACAACATAGTGGTTTGTATAAAATTACTAGTAGTAATACTTTATTGTAATGCATTTTACAAATTAAACAGAAAAATAAAATGTATACACTTTTTATATAGTGCTGACTTATTCAAAATAAAGACTTATTTATAAAGTTATAAATAAAGAGGCTCCTGAAAGTTAATACATTTAAAAAATGTATTTGAACGGCATGTAACAAAAAGACAAGTTTTGAGACATTTACTCCTAGTAAAATTTTAACGAAAAAGTGGTTCAAACAAAAGCGAATTTAATAAAATATTTGGGGCTTTTATGCAGTATTTCAGTAAAGCAAATTATGGAAAGCCTTTTTGAAATAGATTGTAACAGGTTAGATTTGATATGTATTGAGATCATTTTTCATTTCGGTAGTTAAACAAAATCGCATATGTGAATTTTGTATTTTCTCTACAGTGTCTAAAAGTTCGGTGGAGAGTCAAGTTAAATGTAGGTAGGTTTTTAGAAAAATATTCAAGTGCACGATTGAAGAACGCACAAAGTTTATAACTCGCAGCATAATCACGTACTCTAAAAATAGAAATAAAATGTTTAATAATTGTGTCAAAATAGAACTGTAAATTTCACGTCTGAATATGAATAAGGTTTTTTTTTTTGTTTTGGCCATCTTTTAGATAATAACCTATGCTGTTTATTTATTTACGTGCTGCTTAAGCGACAATAACTACATAAATTTTAATGTTCGTAAGAAACTTGTGTTAACCGATATATCGACAGCAGCAAGACGCTTGTATGTGATTGCGATATAATATTGAATGATTCACTTCTACAAAATAGTTTTACAGAAAATGAATTAGTGTTACATTAAAAAGTTTTAGGACCCCATAAACGATCATGCGTACCGTAGTTATAGCCATGCGTTAGCGGCAATTAATAATTCGTAATATAAAAAAAGTTACAGATACAATTAGCTATTAAATTATTATTTAAAAAAGAATGTAATAGTGTACTTAGTTAATATAATTAAAAGTATAAAGAAGTTAGTATAATTAAACACAAGAAAAGTACGCTACAACAGTTACGGGAACCCTAGTAGTCCGCACGGCAAGGCAGCACGGTCTAGTTACGTGACGTCACTCCTCAGTTGTTGGGCTTAGCCCACCCAGTTCAAAATATATGCGTCTGTGAAAGTTTGGGCAACAAATATTCTGAAACATTTACATGAGACTGGGGTAATTTCCTTACACCCCGTTTAGTCGGATCTACCTTAGATAAGATCTTGAAGCTCGGAGGCCTCAAAATCGTTAGTGAAATTAAAGGGAGATTTTTGGGCCGTTAATTACATATATTTTGCTTTGCTTTGATGTAGGCCTATAACGTTGGCAATTAGTGAGACTCTATAGTTTAACTAAAATCCAGGCGCGTAAATTTGTTCCTAATCTGAATTCTAAAAAGCCAGTTTCAATGTTTAGTAGTTGGTGTGTGGTTAGCAAGAAAAATGCAGACAGAAAACTTAATAATTACCAACATACAAAAGAATTTTTAAATCTTGAAATATTTTTGAAAATATATGAAACTAATAAGAATAATTAAAAACTACAAAAAGTCAACGGAAAATAAATTTACATAATACTAAAAACATAAATTTTGTGAAGCAATAATTTCAACTCTGTAAATAATATGGAATAATATGACTAGTTGAATGAGCTTAGAGAGTTCTCAGTTTTAACTTGATCGTTTGTTGTTTGTTTGCTTATGTCCCACGATAACTTTTGAACAAGTATAAGCCGATGTTCGTAACAATTGGCATGCGTGTCCATACTTTCACCCTAAAAAACTCCGTTTTTCTTTAGCTTAATCTCCTCCCCCCCAAATCTTTATTTATGAAACTTTCAAAATTTTTGGACGTCAGGGTACAGAAAGTGGGTAAAAGTTTGGTTAAAAACGCACATTTAAAAAACTCAAAGTACAGAATTTCATTTTCAAAAATCTATTCTTAAGTTTGAATAGACTTGCAAACAGTACAATATGAAAATATCCACTATAAAAACAAAGGTAATGACAATTCAAGGCAAGGAGCTAATAAGAATAAAAAAAAAAGATTATCGATCGAATTCTAGAACAGGTGAGCCACAATAATTGTTTGAGAAATGATGTTAATTATGATAGGAATTATTATATCGCTGTTAAGTTAGATATGTTCCAGACAATCTGTGGGACAATTTAGAAACAAGAGACGCCGAGATACAAAACTAAAGTTCTAAAAAGTTATGGCAGTCCCTGTACCTTCGTATGGCTGTGAATTATGGACAACAACCAAGAAAGAAGACGGTAAAAGACAGGCCTCGGAACTGGCGTTTTTAAGAGTATTTAAAAGGTGTTCTAAACTTGACCGCATAAGAGAAAACTATAATGAGACCATAAGACAAGAGTTACAAGTTTTTAGCGCGAATAAAAAATTATAAGAATACGAAAATGGGTGGAAAAAACATTTAGAAAGAATTCAGATTCCAGACTGGGCAAACAAGTCTGGAAATACAAACCTATAGGACACAGGTGTGTGGATAGACCCAGGAAGAGATGGCTGGAGGATATTCGAATATGCGGAACAGGCAGCATTTTTTTTTATTTTATTTATTTTTTATTTTTTTTATTTTTTTTTTTTTTTAGTAAGGCTTTCCCTTTTTTTATGTTGGTTAACGAAATGTCTCAACGATTATGAAGACTGTAAGACTCTTTCAGAACAAAGAAACATCTTCTGATAATGGACGTGTTAGTGGTAAATGACAATATGAAACTGAGTGCGAGCTAGAGAAAGAAGAGAAAGAGAGAGAGAGAGAGAGTAACATAGGTTGAAAGATTCAAATAGTGAGACAGAAAAACTGACAGAAAAATGAATGGGCAGAGACAGTGACAGCGGGGGGAGGGAACACAGAAACCGTGTACGACAGTAAGAGTAAAGAGGCGGACATAAGACAGAATTAAAAAGGAAAGACAGAATACATAAAGCGAGAAAGATGATTTTTAATTAGCATTTTAAAAAAGAAGCCTTTTTCAACTAACAATTTACATAATGTTAATATTCATTTTACATCACATCTTTCCAAGTTAAAATTATTGTTGCCATCAAGTACTCAGGTCATAAACCTTATCAAAACATATTTTGCGTCGCGTCAAGTTGAGACTAGTAATTAATATTTATTTTATAGTTTGGTACTACCTGATACGGCGGCCACTTTAATGTCCGTTACGTGTTTAATCACAAATGTAAAAGAAAAATGATGTCAACGTTAAACAGTACGGTTTTCATACAACAAGAAGTTATCAGCTTTTGCGTATAAAACTGAATTCAATACGATTAGTACAATGAAACACTAGTAGTAATAGTTGTCTCGATTATTCATCACTTCTTTCACAGCACTAACACTTATCTAAAAATGAAACTTTTTCTTGTGAACTTACTGTTTATTCTCTTCTCGTCGAACGCGTTTCGGCGTACGTATTCGCCTTCTTCAGCTTAGAGACAGACTGCCATCATTTAGCAACGGTTGTTGTGTGGAATGTGTAGTGGGGGTGGTGCGTGGAGGAAGGGGATTGGGATTAAGGGGATTAAGGGGAATCTCCGCGCCAATCCCCTTCCTCCACGCACCCACCCCCACTACACATTCCACATAACAACCGTTACTAAATGATGGCAGTCTGTCTCTAAGCTGAAGAAGGCGAATACGTACGCCGAAACGCGTTCGACGAGAAGAGAATAAACAGTAAGTTCACAAGAAAAAGTTTCATTTTTAGATAAGTACTAGTAGTAATTTCTGATGAAACGTGCGCGCGCGCGCGTGTGTTTCTTCCCCCTTCAGTCAGTTCTATAGTTCTCTGTAGACTTTATTTTGGGTCACAGCCAGTTCGGCCCCCCCCCTGTTGGATAACTTAAGCTTCCACTCGTTCATTCCCACACATTCATCTATTGTCCACCCTTCCACTTGCTCTGTCATGTTGTGATCTCCATTTCACAGTTCTTTTTACCCTTGTGTTATCAATTCGTTTTTATATAATTCACTGTCTCTACCGCTGGGAGGTCTTCACATGATCGCCCTCCACGATCCACCCTTAGTATCTTCAAATCCTCTTCAGGCTTCGAATCGAATCCACCATCCTACATTTGTCCTTTACTCTCTTCCAGACGTGACTCGATGTCCTCTCAAGTACCGTTTTGAGCGCACAGTCTTGCTCCAACCATTTCCCCACATACAATTCACCTCGTTTCGTCTTACATTCTTGAGGGTGTGTCGTTCCGTTACACAACTTTCTAATTCTTTACTTTATCCCCCAACCTCATCACCACCATCTACTGCCACATCCGCATCCCCAAGGGCCTCCAGTTTTTACGTATCTTCTTTACCCGTTTCAGCACTATACAACTCTACACAACGTATAAAACATTTCGCCGGCATTTTCCTTAACTTCTTTATTCAATAATACTACTGCCTTACTGATTCCAACTAGATGCTCTCCTCCAGTTTTCTAAGTACTGTCCATCTGTCTCCATCTGTATATAGCTCCTTTCGTTTCTGATGTCATCAAGCATTTTAATCTTTACTCTTCCCCGTCTTCTCTTTCCTTCCACGTTTCCATGTATGATCCTTACCTCCACACACTTTTCTACTCAATACATGCCCCATCTAAGACGTTTGTATATTTCCTATTATGTGCTTTCAGCATTTTTTTTTCTTTCCGATTGTCGTCAATACTTCATCGTTTCTCATTAGCCTTTCATCTGTCTATTTTACCTTAATCATTCTACGCCATAACTACATTTTGAAAGTCTCTACGAAGCTTCCTTTTTTTTTTGTGATGGTCCCCATTCCATTTTCATATAAAATCACGCACCAAATAAAACATTTTGAAAATCTCTTTCTCATCTTGCAATGCTTTTACCTTTTCAAAACCTCTCTTACCCTCAGATATCCCACTTCCAACTTCCTCCCTACAACTTTCATTCCACAATACCGCGTGCTTCTCGTCGTCGTCGTCACTTCACGGTGTAGGCTTATAGACTGTTTCGTCTTCATTGCAGCCATCTCATCCAAGGCCTACCCACAGATCTTCTGGCAACTGGTTTATAGTCTACAGCGCGCTTTACTAGCCTATGGTGGTCCAGTCTGTAGACGTGCTCCTTCCACTGCTGTTTTCCTTCTTCTATCTTATGATTGATGGAGAATATACCCAGTTCGGCTCGCGTTCTGTTCATTATATGATATTATATGTTCATTACGCATTCGATTGCTTAGACGATAACCACTCACGTGCCTGAATAAGTTAATTTCAGCGGTTTGTGTATGCTGCTTTCTTTTCCATTAATCGTCAATGTTTCACTAGCATATGTAAGAACAGGCATCGCCATTACTTTATAAAACTTCGTTTTAGTATCAGTTCTTGTTTTGTTTCTTAGTGTTCGTTGTATTGTACCGCACATCTGATACTTATTTACATTTTTATTCTTATCATCATCTTCATAACGTATGTCACAACCAAGAAAAGCAAAGTGCGATACCTGCTCTAAAATCTTATCCCCAGCAACTATTTTGGAACGGATTGGGAATTTCCCTTTAAAGCCCATAACCTTCGTCTTGCTTTGAGATATTTTAAAATTGTATGTCTCACGGTTCAAGTGGTATATCGACTGCTGCAGAACATCTTTATTCTTTTCGAGTATCACCGTGCTTCTCAAATACTTAAGTGAGTTCACTTGCCCTACAAATTCCAAGAATTTGTTAACAAATCCTTCATTTTAGTTATTTATCATCATTTAGTTTTTCTTATATTTATCTTCATTACAGACTTTTCCTCACTCTTACAATATTCTCCATCATAATTTGTTTTCCTGATTGCTTTAACATTGCTGATCATCCGCATGTTTAATGATGTTTATTATATCTCCTTCAACTACAATATTCCTCTTCCTTTTTTTAAGACCTTGTGTGTCAGCTTTTTTTTAAATAGCACTTTAATTAATTATTGAAAATTCTTCAAATCAAAGGCTTTGTTATCAAAGCTTTCTTTCGCCTTCTATAGAAAATTATTAAACTGAAGCTTAGTCTCACTCCACAACAGTCTGTTGACCATTAGTGTGAAATAAAATCGGATTAGCAACACCTGTGGCAGACAAGCGAAAGTCGTACTGATCTTTCACAACTCGATTATTTAGTCAAACACCAAAGTTGCTCGTCGCTGAGAATCACTTAATTGAATCGAAACTTTTTATTAAATTATAAATATCTAAAACTCGTAGGAACGTTAAAATGCTTTGTCTTTTTGCAAAAGACAAGTGAAATTGGTGTCTATAAATCAGAGAGTTTGACGTTGATTTGGCTGCTAAACGTATTAATAAATAACGAGACGAAGACGCTAGGAAACTTTGTTGCAAGTTTTTTTGGCAGACTAGACTTTACTGTTTACTTTAATTACTTGGGCGACGGTAATTTGGCAAAGAAAGTCTGTATAAAATGTTTTTAACTTTCCAGCCATTTAACGCCGGTGAATACTTTTATATTTTTTTGTATCTAGAAAAATATGAGAATAATAATAACTACGGAAGGTAATAATGAAGACAAAATAAAAGAGCGGGCGAGAAATGTAAGACGATGGTGGATTAGAGGTTTAAAAATGACTTCACTTGGCTTTTAAAAGAATTTTGTTTTAATTATTAATTTGGTCTAAATTTAGCAGTAAGTAATACTAACAAGCTAGTCTTTTTTAATTAGAAAAAATAATATAATACATGTAATAATAAAATAAGCAAAATTTTGAAACTAGTGCATATCGTAAACCACCGTCTGCAGACTATTTCCGAGCACTTTATTTTGGAAGAACAAAACGGCTTCAGGAAGAGTAGATCTTGTACAGACAATGCTTTTATTCTTCTTCTTCTTCTCCTCATCAAGGATTAGGTTATATAAACCTGTTGCGGCACCCATCTCATCCTTGGACGACCCACTCCTCTACCATTGGCTTTATAGTTCAGTGTCGCTTTCGGCAATCGATCCTCTGTCGTCCTCTGCAGATGATTCCACCATTGTCTTCTGTAAATTGAAATAATTTCATTTATGTCCTTTACTTTGAGTTCTGCTCTGATACCTTCATTCCTTATTCTATCTTGCAATATATAATTTAAAGTATTTCGAAGAAACTGCATTTCGGCACTCTGAATCTTGCCGCATTCCTTCTTACCATGACCCACGCCTCACTCGCATAAATTAATGTGGGTATTGCAATTGTCTTAACAAATTTAATCCTTGTCCTCTGTTTTGTTTTGTTTCTAAGATTTCTATGAATCACACAACAAATATTCCTAAATGTATGTATCTTATCTCTTATATCATATTCAGATTCATAGTTTACTGCACAGCCACGATATTTGAAACGGCTCACTTGTTCTAAAGTGCTGTTGTTTATGACTATCTTAGTCCTCAATGAATATTTAATTTTAAAGGCCATGGTTTTGGTCTTTGTTATTGAAATTGTCAGTGAGTACTCTCTTGTCACTTCTTGTAATTGAAACATAGCTCTTTGTAAATCATCCTCATTTTCTTGCATAAGAACTATATTATCCGCATATAGTAGGGAACTCATACAAATTATGTCAATACTGCTGTATTAACATTTTTTTCTTCAAATACTTTTTCTATTTCCAGTTCATTGCCACTGATCCCTCTAACATTCCATGTAGCTAGCCATTTTTCGCAATCCATTTATTCAGTGCTTTTGTGCTTTTTATTATTACACAAACCATTGAGAAGCGTCGCGAGTTCGATTAAAAAACGCATATAGTTTCGTTGAATTTTGAAAAGGCCTTTGCAGAGTAGACAGAAATTTGTTGTGGCAAATATCAGAAGAACGGGGATACCCTCAGCAACTTATAAGAATTATACAAGGCCTACATAATGGAACAAGAATAGCTGTCAAAAATAATTGTATTTGTTGATATCTCAGCAAATATTTGTTAATCAAGGTGATAGACATGGGCGCAGTATATCATATACTCTTTTTAATATTTATATTGACGATCTGGTAAGGAAATGGAAACATCTGGTGACCCGTGGTATTAAGTTATCACGAGAGTGATTTTTTAATGTTCTATTGTTTACTGACGACTTGCTTGTGCTGCAAAATACAGAATCTGATTTACAAAAATCTGTTTATAAGCTTCATCAGATTTTCAAACAATACAATTGAAAATCTCCACTATAAAAACGTAGGTAATGGTATTTCGAGGCATGGAGCCAATAAGAACAAATGGCAGTCTCTATGGGTGTGACTTTGGGCAACAACAAAGAAGCAAGACAATAAAATACAGGCCTCGGAAATGGCATTCTTAGAGGATGTTCCAAACTTCACCGTATAAGGAATGAGTCCATAAGAGAATAGTTGCAAGTTTTTAACTTGAATAAAAAAATTAGAAGATTACAAACAACGGTGGAAAAAGACTTAGCAAGAATCTCAGACTCCAGACTGGCCAAAACAAGTTTGGAAATATAAACGTATAGGACACAGATGTGTGGGTAGACCCAGGAAGAGATGGCTGGAGGAACTTTGAAGGCGGAACAGGCAGAACCTTGCCTACTCCGTGTTGTGAAGATGATAATGAACTAAAGTTAGTAGTAAATAATACTAATAGGCTAGTCTTTCTTTTAATTAGACCTTAATATATTTGGATATTTTAACGAGATTTTCAAAGAAATACTCTTTAACTTCTTCTTAGGTAAAACTTGCAGGACGAACATAGAACATCCTTGTGGGTTTCTTAATGATAGCTCTGGATGACGACTGAAAAAATCTGAGAGTGACTTGAAAACCTTTTCCTGCCATTTTATGTGGATGTGAAAAATTATTTTTTATTATAATTTTCTCGGCAAAATGTTATGCGTCTGATTAGACTTCTTTTGGCGTTAATCCAAAACCACATTTCGATCATTTAATATTTCGAGATTTTAACTCGCTTTCTTGTGCCGGAGAAAATCATCCTGCCTTCCCTTTTTTTGACATCTGTGGCTGCTTTCAATCTTCGATTAATGCATGTGTAAAGAACTACACACGTTCTCACCGATCTATGCATTCTCATTCCCTCTCGAACTGATTCTGATGGTTTTTCTTAGTCCATCTCAGTCCACAATGACAGTTTTTTTCTTCTCAATTCCCCCACCTGTCACGAACAAATTGAAGAAATAGATCAAAATTGTAAGTTTTTTAAATGTTAGGACCAATCCGATTTACCCGAATTTTAGTGATCCCGTTCGCACGCCTAGGGGGGGGGGTTATTTGTGGGTTGGCACCAGTGCTAAAAGTAAAACAGAACTGAACGTATAGATTATGTGCTCTTTAGAATTGATATTATAAGACAGTATTATTGACAAGACAGTATTGTTGACATTTTTATTTCATTTAGACACTCATACTGATTGTTAGAAAGTAAGCTTAAATGAGAATCTGATAAAAATTGAACGTAGACTTAACGACACGTTTTAACCATGTTTGCCACCCCGCCTTACTTCGAGTTGTTTTCTTTATGTGGTTTTCACAAAAAGAAAGTACTGTTTTAAAGGCATATTCGTTTCCTTGTGTACTTTTAATTTGCATGTTAACCTAATAGAGTCAACCTTTGGCGTCATTGGCACACGCAGATCTATAGTTGCCGGAAACATTTTTCTTTTAAATAGTATATGACAATGAAAAACGATTGAGAGCTATTTTATAACGTACAAAAATAAATTTTCACATCTATTCTCCTTGATATGAAAAGCTTTTCAAATCCAGGATGTTAAGGAAACAACGTAAGTAGACTACATCTTATACGACAAAAGTCTTATAACACACGGATGCGAAGCCTGGACATTAACAAGCACAGACAAGCAGCATCTGAGAATATTTGAGTGAAAAGTCTTGCGAAAAATCTTTGGACCTCTACTACTGAAGGATTTTGGAGGATTCGAATGACTCATGAACTGGACGAACTGATTCAGGGTATCGACATAGTCCGGTTTTTTTAAGAAGCCTTGAGTGGCCGGGTCACGTAACGCGAATGGATGACAGAAGAATGGCTAGGAGAATTGCAGATTGGAGATCGGTAGGAAGAAGAATCAGAGGTAGGCCCAGAAAGAGATGGTTGGACGACGTGGAGGATGATTTGAGATGTATGAACGTAGGCGGATGGAGACGTATGTGTAATGAGAGAGCGGAAAGGAAGAAAGTCATTGAGCAGGCTAAAACCCACTCTGCGTTGTAACGCCAGGAAAAGAAAGAAAAGAAAGAAGAATATTCTCCTAACAAACGTCTTTTAATAAACTTCTGACTTTTATTATCTAACAAAAATTACATGCGATATTCACTACATATCAATGCCAAAAATCGCATAATCGAAATAACGAAAATGAGTGTGGGTACGATTATTGGGGTATTAAACAGTTTTTGAAATATTCGAGTTCATTGTTTGATATTAAGGTTGCATATATGCGACTGTGTTAGTTATCAAAGTGCGTCTCTATTTGTACGTATTTTTAACAAGAAGCCGAGATTACAGTAAAGCAATGAAAACCAACTTTATCGCTTTCTACAATTCTTTACAACAGCTGTAACTACGAGTTTTATTTCTATTTGTTTTATGGAGCATTGTTGGCAATTTCTCGAGCGCAGGTAACAATACTGAGACGCTTATCAGAAGCGATTAATTTCCGTTATTTACCCACTGTTGGCTATCGATAATCAGTGTGTTACACGACACGAACAGGATCGGAAACGCGGCTGCGTACACAGTTTCGTTATATTGTTCAATCATTTATAAATAATTTTGAAGACTTCGCTATTATGGTCTTTCTATTTTCACAAAATCATTTCATGCCGTACGTGGACATTGACTATCGCAGCGCGCCGAAACCGGTGACGACGCAGGACCACGTGATCGAGGTGACCGTGTTGGAGTTCGTCGGCCAGCCTATCCGGTGTAACTGGTACAGCGTCGAATTGGTTCCCACGCTGGAGCATCTGTACTGCGGCTCGCTGGTGCGCGCCACCTTTGACGTAGTCGGAGTCTGGGACACGGCGCCGCGACGCGTGGCGTTGAAGTTGTATTTCACGATGCGCGCGTCCAGCGTGACGACGGTGTCTCGCCAGAGGAAACCGCGCAAGGTTTTGGAGAGAGCGGAAGCGCGCGTGCTGCCCGAGTCTGTGGTCGCCTGCGTCGAGGTGAGCAACGTCGAATTCTACTATCCTGTCGTAATGTACGCTTCATAAAATGGACATTTCACGGTATCTGAATTGTATTGTAAGCTGTTTTTATCGTGTATATGGTACTTTATATTGTTATATAATTATGACTGAATGTTTATAATTTTTACAAATACGAACTGTATGAAATGATTTGATTTTAGAGAAGAAGAAAGGAATATGGGATACCTAGTATGTTTTCAACAATAATTATTTTCAACTTTGTCGAGTTTACTTGCTAAACTGCTACTTGCTATGTTCCGGACGATGCCTTTCGGTGTTTTCACCATTTCCAAGTACTAAACCACGACAAAATAGAAAAATGTTAAGAAAATGGTCATGGTTTAGGACTTGAAAATGGTGGAAACATTGAAAGGCCTCGTCCGGAACATTACAAGTAGCAGTTAAGCAAGTAAACACTACAAAGTTGGAATTACAGAGACTGCTAATTCAAATAACAATATGAACAATAATTATTTTATTACAAAGGTTTTGAATAACACAAATAATTGGTAGTTTCACAGTTTATTCTTAACCTGTTAAGCAATAGTATTATGTTTTTTGTCTAAAAAGTGGTTGTGTTTTAAACAATGATCTGTGAAACCTGTATTCACAGTATTATTTAAAACCTCTTCAGTGCACAGCCACATTGTCCAACATAAATAGTGTTTATATAAATGTGTCTCAGAAACATTGCATTCCTTTTATAATTAGTTTTTTAGTTCACTTGACCTTCCCTACAATAGCTCCTCCGCCCCCTCCACACACACACACACACACACACACACACACACACACACACACACACACACACACACACACACACACACTTAACACATGTTCACTCTCCGACAAAATCTTTGTATTTAGTTGTTCTTAGCAGCTCTTTGAGAATAACCTAATAGGCTAAAACAATTGTCAGAGGTTAAGAACAAATTGTGAAACTACCAAGTGTTTGTGTTTTTAAAACCTTTTTATAATAATTTTTACCACGTGCTCAACGAATCTTCAACCCGTATCGTGAATTATATTAATTAACTTTAAAATGTACATATAATTAATCAAATGATATGCTGGCTATTTGTTTTTAATTTTTTGAAGAATAGTTCTCATGTACTATGTGTTATGTTTAACATTTCTGTTACTTTGCGTCGTAAAATGATAAAAACAATACTTGGTACTGATATGAGACACCCCACGTGGTCCTTAACATCCGCCTTGTAATCACACACATAATTGTCAGTTTCTGAATCCCAACACAATTAATATGGGTTCTCAGAGCATATACCAAACACTGAATCCACATTTCACCTCATTGGAATATTTTCCATCATAAAACACACATAGGGAAAGCGGTCATCATTGGAGTCTCGTAATGACAGTGTACACAGTCTTCACCAGAGGTAGAGCTACTGTTTTCGGGTTGGGCAGTTTTCCTATTCTTACGCTGTTTACAGAACAGTATCACCATGTAGCTATCTCATTCGAATACCATTATTTATTTCTAGATTATGTGAACATTTATGACAAACTACATAATTTTTCCTGTAGTTTACTGTCGGTATAAAAGAACTGTTATTATACTGAAACTTACATTGATGAGTTATTTTATATCGTAGAAATTTTTATAGTTATCGGCCATTGAAAAAACATGTATAGAAAAACCTTTTTGTAGACAGAAATACAAAAAATAAGCGTCTCTTCTCTAACAATAATTGTAACCGACTACTGGCGCTCTCTCTGTACATTGGGGGGGAAAAAAGGCGTAGTTCACACGGCCAGAGGCGTAGCTAGGGGGAGGGGCAAGGGGGCAGCCCCCGGGGCGGCATAGCCAGGAGGGCGGCAAGGTGAGCATAGATTTGAACAAATTGTTTCGAGTTTATAAAACTACAAATAACTTGTTTCTTTGATATGACTATTCCTTTCATGAAAAAATCTTGTCTGTTGTCATAAACCTTGCGTGATAAACAGTTTTAGTCTGTTTATGCTCAAGCATCGTAATTATTGTTCGTTATGATAAGAAATTTGTAGTGACTTTGTAGTGAGTTGTGCTGGAAAGGAGAACTAATAATCATACTGTATTAGCTTTGTATAGATAATCTTAACTGCTATTCGTATACATCATCATCATAGGTTCATCTGCTGTATAGCAGGTTTTCTTTATGAACTCCTCCACTGTTCTCTGTCTTCTGCCAACCTTTTCGTGGTACTGTAGTTTTCTACCCTGATGTTTTCCATCAACTGTCGTCTCTTTCTTCCTCTTTTTCTTTTTCCACTAACCATGCCTTCTAGACTGTCTATTCTATCTTGATAACTCTTTTTTCTATACTGTTTTTCATCATCAGTCCTACACCGTTTCTTCCATTTTTATCTTCTCCTGAATAGAATAATTTGTACTCTCCACTTTCAATCTCTCCATTTCCCCCCCACCTAACTTCACTCATTCACAATATGTTAATATTGTTAGTGGTCATTTCTCTTTTCACATTTTCTAGTTTTCCTGACTGTAGCAATGTCAGGACATTCCATGTTCCAATTCTCAATTTACCTTTCTTCTTCATCCTCCATTTCCTTCCTTTTCTGCTTTCCAGCAGCTTTCGTATACAGACGTATAAAAGAAACGTTACGTGGGTTATGTGGGCTACGTATGTGCAGTTCTTCCCGGTTCGACGCAGCGAACGTGTTGATCATCAGTTATTGATGAGTATCTTGAGTGTGCGGATTGTTTTTGCTTTCTGCGTCTTGTGGATATATCTATAATACTTCACGTATTATACTATTTTTCTTTTATAAAATTGCTAAACTGCTATAATTGTTTTTATTATTTAGACAAAGCTTTTCGTCATTACTGACATCTTCAGGTCTTAAACAACGACCTGAAGGTGTTTAAGACCTGAAGATGTCAGTAATGACGAAAAGCTTTGTCTAAATAATAAAAACAATTATAGCAGTTTAGCAATTTTATAAAAGAAAAGTAAGGATGGCTGCTAATTTAAACAATACGAAGTTTTATACTATTATTACGTGAAGTATTATCATACTAATACTATTATTGAAAATCTATTTTTTTTAAATTTTATTTGAAGCTGATATGAAACGAAGTAAACACAGTGGCGCTCAGTTTCGGAAGAGGAGGGAAGAAAGATTAAGAATTACAAGTTCCAAAGAGATTACGAAGTCTTTTATTTAAGGAAAATCGAACCCTGGGTGTAAAAATAATACAATTAACAAGGAATCAACTTGTGATCATAAAATTGATATTGTTAGCGACGAGACTGTTGATAAATACAGTAAAGTTAACGACGAGAATACTTCAAACTGTAAAAGTGTCAAAGTATAGTTTCAAGATTCAATTGGTTCTAGTTTCTCTCAAACTAAAAATCTCTATTTTGCTTTCGTTGCACTTTATTTCCACAAAAAACTATCAAAGAAGCCATTTCAATGGTGAAAATGGGTTTCCGTCGTGGCGAAAGTTAAATCCCCGTATTCAGGATCGTGAAAATACTCTGCTAAGATATAGAAAGAAATCCTTGAACGAGTCATTGCCACAGTACAAAGTCTTGCACAACAAAATTAGGCACTGAGAAGACATCGAGAGTCAATTACTAACGATTAAAATCCTGGAAACTTTCTGGCTTTGTAAAAATACTTGGCTGAATCTTACCCAGTCATGAGATCTCATTTGGATTCAGTCTCTCGTAAATCTGGGTGTATATCGTATCTTTCGCCAATTATTCAAAATAAAATAATACGCCTGTTAGGAGAAAGAGAGCGCAAATATATTATTACTGCATGTAAGAAAAAAAAAGTACTTTAGTATTATATTTGACACAACACCAGATGTTGCACATGTAGAACAAATGTATCAGATTATAAGATTTGTTGAAATTAAACGCAATTCAGTTGAGATCAAGGAAGCCTTCATAGATTTTATTCCTGTAGGAGTGAAAACACCGGAGGGGATCACACAAGCTATTACAAGTAAACTTGACGGAGATGGAATGAAGCTTAGCGATTGTAGAGGTCAGTCGTATGACAATCTAGCAACAATGGATTGTATCCATTCAGGAGTTCAGAAGAGGATATTAGATTTGCATTCACTAGCTGTGTTTGTTCCCTGTGACAACCATTTACTTAACTTGGCTCGAGTTTATCCAGTTCATGTAAATGTTCAGACAGTGACATTTTTTGGGACAATACAACGTCTATTCACCTTCTTTTCCTGTTCCACTTATAGATGCAGTGTTCTTAAAGACTTCGTAAATATTACTCTAAAAGGACATTGTGATACCAGGTGGAGTTCAAAAGCAGATGCGGTGAAAGCAATCCACTCAGCTGGATGAAGTGATCTCTGCACTGGAGAAACTGAGGGATACACCGACTGAAACAATTGATACAAGGAAAGATGCAGCATTAATAATTAATGGAATAGAAAACTTTAAATTTGTGATCTTGCTCCTTTTCTGGTGATTTTTTTTCTTGTATGGACAAAATCCAGAAAATCTTGCAGACCAAAGGAATAAGGTTTATTCAAGCATTGACACTTCTGGAGACGCTAACGGACAAATTAAAAGTTTGGAGGAATGAGCTGTGTGGTTTCAATGTCATTTCTAAGGCAGAGCAGGTATGTAATGAATGGGGGTGTTCTCTAATAGAAATTTTGGACAAACTGTTCGTTGAAATTTCAAGCCGTTTCTCTAACATAAAAGAGTTAGAAAAACGTTTTGGGTTCCTCTGTAAATTTGAGGCATACGTAAATGATGGGGATATACATTTTAAGGAACAGCTTTCCCAAATCAATGTTAAGTGCACAGTGCCTGCAAAACTGTATCCACGTGACCTAAACAGTGAAGAATTGTTCTGTGATTTGAAAGACGTCAATACTTTTATTAAAATGGGCAAACGTTAATGGAGAACAAATGGACTTTACACCTCAGGGACTGTTACAGTACATTTCTGGAATGGGATTAGAAGCCTACAAAACACTAGAAACAGCTTTAAAAATGTTTCTTATTTTACCAGTGTCTGTGTCCTCTTCTGAAAGATTGTTTAGTAAACTTAAACTGATTAAATCGTACGTACGATCAACAATATCTCAAGACAAATGTATGAAATGTAGCGATACATTCAATTGAAAACAACATTGCTTCGTCTTTAGATTATAGTGATTTAATAATCGACTTTGCAACAATTAAGACAAGAAAAGTTACATTTTAAAATGTCTCGTTTTAAATGTTTATTAAATATTAAAAATAAACGTTAAGTGTTTATTAATAGAAGACGGAACCATTAACCTGTAAAGGTAAGTGATTTATTAAATTACTTTTAATGTAGTTCTTTTTTAACTTTATGTTGCTTTGGGATATTGTTTTGATGATGCGCTTTAGACCTACAAGAAATTTGCATGTTTATTAAAACATTGTTATGTTTTACATATTTTATATTACTACACTTTATATAGTCTACATTTGTTACTAATAAATGTATACAAACTGAATACCGGTAATATTATAATATGTAATTTCTCAATTTTGACTTAAGAAATATTCTTAAGACGTTTGCTGGACGTGCTTTCACACAAAAATCTACACATTTGCATTTATTAAGTACATTTTTCACCGGATGGGTCTTCATTTTTGGTCTTTTGTCCCCATTTAATTGTGAAGGCGAGGCGGCTGACGATCTTGCCCCGGGCGCCAAAAAGCCTAGCTACGCCACTGCACACAGCATCCAGTAGACATTAATACCGTACAGTAAGCAAAACATTGGAGTCTCATATTCTTATCTTCTTCTCTATTATTAACATAATTGCTTATTTATAGATTTATTTTAGTTTCTTTAGTTGTAGACATTCACTTAAACACTGTAATTCAAAAACCATAATTCTAGCTTTATAAATATAGAATTTTTGAAAATCTTACATATTTGTACCATCTTTTACCTGATTTAATTGTCATTTTCTAAATTCTGTTGTTGTCTTTCACATGTTCATTAATTTTTCTCAACGCCAATCTTTCAGGGACTATCGACTTATTTCCCGCCATATATTTTACAGTGTATTATTATTTTAGGCCTAATGGTATTTTAAATTTCTGAACAGAATACAGATCGGTATTCTGTTGCTGAACAGTATACAGAAAAATCATTCCACTCACTTAATCTAAAAATATAGAGTTTTCTAACTCATGAATATGAAATGCGACTGTCAGGTTATCTTAATGGTACTTTATTTGAAAAATTGCTCCTATAACTCAAATGTTGATAACTTGAATATTTTATTGTGTACGTAAAATGAAATAGTATACATTTATTTAATTTTTTTTATATAAAAAACAATGATGTGTAAAATAAGAGTTTTTACACAGTTTTCGTTAAACTTGATTTTCGTCACCATTTGTTTTGTTATTTTTGTCAATTTGTTTAATGAGAAAAATAAAATTATCTTTTAGTGAAAATTGTAACGGGAAGTTTGTTGAACATACAATAAGTGTAGCCTACTTAGTTATTAAATGTGTTTTATATTTATTAACTGCTTATACAGTCTCTGAACTTATAAAAAAAAAAATTATATAATTTGTAAGGACTAAAACGTGAGCAGATAAAGAAGGTGTATTATTTTGTAATTAATGTATAACGAAAATTAATGTTTAAACCATCTTAATTCAGTATAAAAGAATATCTTCTAACATAGTATGACCTCATTGTTTAAATCTAAAATTGAAATTTATTTTTAGCACGTACGTAATTTTAAAGTAAATACATGATTCTCCGTAAATGGCATATAAACATACATCAAAAATTAACATTCCATATTTTGAATTTACTTTAAATCAAAATTTTATTCCAATTCATTAATGATTAATGTTATAAAAGTAAAACTGTAAATGTTTATTTTACTTTCTTTTTATTAGTAAAATGGAGCCTTTTAATAATATTTGTATTTACTTTGAAGTTACTTTTAAATATTTTTCACAGTCAGAGGCTGAATGAAATAATGAAAGTGAATGAAATAATATAACCATACAAGGTAAATAAGCCTACAGTGAAAAAACGAAAAGTGAGGTTATAAAACAAAGCAAAAACAAAAGTGTAATTCCCAGACATAACCAATGTAACACTAATAAAACATATACCACACAAAGGCACCATAATGAACATTTGGGAAAATTTACAGATTTACAAACATAAAACACAAAACAAATTAATACCAGAACAAATACAAATCAATACAAAACATGACACAATATTCAAAGCACTCAACATCGAAAATACACAAAATACAAAAACAGATACCACAACCACACACAATAATGCAACATTGAAGGACCAAAGACCAACAAACCACCATAATAACATCCAGAAGCCAACACACAAATACTGCACCAGAAGCAAGATGGCGAAGGTTGAAGATGGGAGAACAGGATCTCCCGAAACATGTCCCTAAAGAAAAAATACATCTTGAGGTAAAATAGTTATAAGTATTATAGTATTATTATTATGTAACACGCCATTGTTACAGCTGTAAATAAAACTTTCCACTGCCACGTTGACATTTAGTTAAAGATCAAAACTTTATTTTGTTAACAGTGTTTCTGATACTTTATATCTAATTACTACTTTAGAATGTATCGGCAACATGGAGTAAAATCAAAGGATTAAAAACAAAAGACTTAAATTTCCTGTAAACATAAAACCAAAAAATAAAAATGTGTATTTTTGTATTCTGCATTGTTAAAAAAGAGGTAAAAAGTTCTGTATTGTTAAAAATTGTTATTCTGTATTGTAAAAAATTCTGCGTGTGCTCATATTATTGGTAACAACTTTTGTTTAAAATGTTGGTTGGAATAAATAGTTTATTAGGAATTTCTGCGTTTTCATTTATTGATTACCTCAATTTGTATGCCAAAATTACAAGTTTGCTACAGAAACTTTATTTCTGAAGAAGATAGGTACCTAACCAAATTGAAATGCGTAAGTAATAATTATAAGGAATAAGTTTAAATGGATGAATCATGTTTCTAATAAATCGTTCTATCGTTCAAACGCTGTAAATCATTAATATATTGTAACTCGTCGTATTTGTAGGAAGTTTTAATCAAGCTTTTGGCTGCCACTAAATATATATCTAAGAGAACATATATAAAACATATAGCGGTAAGGTCTTAACCAATGTATGAATATTAATGCCAACGTTGTGGTTGTGCGCTGCTCTAAGTTCTCAACTTCGACATTACCAACTTCAAGTACTTCGGAACACTTTTTACAAAAGGATATTCTTCATTAAAGTTTCCGCATTATGTTAGCGTTGTCTAAGATACATAAATGAAATAACAACATTAATTAACATAAATTTACATCGTCATTAATAAAATTATAATAACAACCATTTTTATTAATAATACAATAATAACAATTTTTTTAATTAGAAAACAAATTTTTAAAATTTAAAATTTCGTAAGTAATGGCTCTGCCAGTGTTATTGTGTGGTTCTGAAACTTGGGTTCCGGCAAAAAAAAAACAAACATCTCAGCAGGATATAGGCATTGGAGACGAGATTCTTGCGATCTGTTAAAGGCTGCAGACGAAGAGATACGCTCTACGATGAAGACATTCATGAAAAGCTGAACACTTTTAAAAACCAAAAATCTATTGCAGAAAACAAAGAGAGATGGATTGATCGTCTGAGTAGGATGCCGGATGGGCAGGTTACCTAAGGAAGTTTGGCAATACAAGGCTATTGGACGACGAAGTATGGTAAGGCCTAGGAAGCGTTGGTGAAGTGGATATATTCGTTTGGTACCGGAACCGGTTATTCGCCTAGACGAAGAAGAAGTAGAAGAAAAAGGAGAAGTGAAAAAGAAAAAGAAGAAGAAGAAGAGAAGAAGAAGAAGAAGAAGAAGAAGAAGAAGAAGAAGAAGAAGAAGAAGAAGAAGAAGAAGAAGAAGAAGAAGAAGAAGAAGAAGAAGAAGAAGAAGGTCAATAATACGGCATTTTGAATGGTCAAATTAATACTGTTACTAATAGACACGACTGTTAAAACTTTTATTTATTTTTTTTTTAAACTTATTCGTTTACCTTTTTTATTGTTTCCCTGAGTTGCCAACAGGAAGGTAATGAGTGCGAACTCCGGTCGAGAGGTAAAATTCAGCACATTTATAGTGAAGGCACCATTATGAGGTCTAAGAAATTCTACAAGATAACGGATTAATAGATAAACCGGAACTACTCCATAGTATAAATGAAAAAGAATGAGACCAACTGTTCACGACGACCAGAGTGTTATAGCTTGCAGAGAGCAAAACGCTCACCTTGTAACAAGCGGAAAACATTGTGACGTGTGCTGATGCTGTTGACTCCGCTGTTATCACCCCTTGGTTCTCTTTAAATGGTAACGACTGACACCGGAATCGACAACACACGTATGATTTATACGTGCGATAAGCACTTTATGACGATAATTGTGTTTGTCCGTTAGGGCCCTTTTATTAATCCGATTTATATCGTACGATAACCTACAATAAGAAATCGTGCGATATGTGCAACGACAGAAACAAGTGGGCCGTTTACTATCGCACGATAAGTGTATCGTTGCGAACTCGAAAACATATAGTCGTGTCCTAAAAAACGTATCAGATAAAAAATCGGACGAGTCGTCTAGGTACATGGGCCGTAATGGTTATATGGCCGTACACGTCCTTGCGCACTCGCGCAAGTTTAGTGTCGTATGACTTTCAGCCATCAACGCTACCAACCTTCCTGCCTAGCGTAGGCGAGGCACTTGTACCAAGTAATCTATGATATTCGCGTCATGTTGTGATTTTCTTAAATCGTTTTGTAAATATGCAAGTCATTGATACAGGAAGACTCACTACCGAAATCCAAAACAGGAGACCACTATTGGATCCCGCTTCCAAAGATTATAAAAACAGAAATTTGAAGAAGGAGCAATGGATTGAGGGACTGTCTACATATCGTGTATAGTTAATAAGATGAACATCCCGTCTTCTTTTCCTTCTTCTCTTCAAAATACAACAAGCACGGATCCATTTTCAAGACTGATGATGATAACGCTGAAACCGTTTGTGCACACCCACTTCCGATATTTTTGACGCACGACATATATAGGAGTCAATTCGAAGGCAAAACCTAACCTATCGTACGATATAAATCGGATGCATAAAGGGGCCTTAATTCGTACATCAGTAACCTAGAATCAGTGGGGTAACAGTGGGGGGTGGGGTGGGGGGATCAGTGGGGTGCTGATCAGTGGGATCAGTGGGGTCGTTCAGTGGGGTAACCTAGAATTTCAGGGCCCCTGGTAAAGTTTCAGGTCGACTCCCTTCCAGTTCTAAAGATTGTTGTCCTTTCATGTTTTATAATGTTCGAAGAACTTCCATACCGGCTGAATCTACTGGCATGTTATTACCGAAAACCGGGTCAGTAATGAAGCATCAAGATATTCTTACTAAATAACTGTATATATTGTAACGGTACATGTCTTCACCGTACCCTTGAAAGCAACTATAAGAAATAAAACACTCATTAATTAACACTAGAACACCCAAGAGATGAATAATTGTGTACTAAAAATTATATCCGGTCCACGAACTAATTGAAAGAAGCAACTGAAGAAGAAAAATAGTAACGACGAAGAAGAATAGAAGAAAACATAGTAATGTGATTAACCAATAACCCAACAGATCGGACAGTGGGAGAGAAATACAAAACAACTACTGTATAACAAAATATTTATTAAGTATGGTAACAGAATCAGTGCAATTGGGGAAAACCAAATGAAATCAACGGAAAGAAGAAATAAACAATGAAAATAATGAAACCAATAATGAGAATATGAAATATTGATAATGAGGAAGAAAAAAGAGGTACTTTAAAAGCTAAATGCAAACCCTATACTATGACATGACTATGACATCAAACCATCAATAAATCAGTCTAACTGACCTGACAATATGACCAGAACTCAAAGGTAAAACAATGATAGGAGAAAAATAAGGAAGAGAGTGAGTCTAAGAATAGTATTAATATAAATTAAGAATGCATAGTAATAGCAAATGAATTGTATCACAAAGACTAGCTAAATGATTAATGTAAGTATAAGAATCTAAGAAACACTATTAGTCAACAATAAGGTTGAGAAAATCATAAAAAGAAACACCAGACAATAAATAATAAAGAATAATACTAATACAGTTGAAGAATTAAGTAAAACGTGTAGAAATTAATAATAAGACAAAAACATTTTTGTGAATTAAGATAGTGACACATAACCTAAGCTAACAAGCAATTGTCAATTGTAATTACCAAAAGTAATAACAAAAATGTTGTTAAACTAGAATGTAGTATACTAAAATGAAACTAGAGATTATGAGGATCATTCCAATAACAAAACTAGTTATCTAGAAAGACTTGCATAAGTCATGAGTGTAAAATAACACGCTGAAATGGACAGAATTGAATTTGCATCATGACCAATCTAATTAACATGTAAAAATGATAATGAAAGAGGAAGGGGTTAATGTCAGTAGTATAATTGAGATGTAATACCACTAATAGAAGGCAAATCAATGATTATTGCCAGGAATTAAATAACAATTTATGGAAATTAAATATAATTGTCATGTAAAACTAGGTGCAAGAAGTGTTAAGGATTTACCAACAAATTGCAATACTATAACTTAATGAAAAGGAGTAACAGTCGATGAGTAGATAGTAGCCATGCATGTTAATTGAAATAAAATACAATAAAAAGTATTCTATCTAAATAGATAACAAATATTGTTAATAAGTTTATTCTGTTAATAATAATCAGACATATAGAGAGTGGGGAACCAAATTGTTCGTCTAAAATAGACAGGAGCAATGACAGTAATGAAAAGTAAATTAGATTATAGATAAGGGAACAATTTTAATTATTAAGAATTAATAAAGTACAACTCCGTGGGCGTTGATAAGCGAACCAATTTTTAATACTCTCAAACCCAACGAAAGGACGCCGTGAGCGCGTCTGTTTTAACGAAAGTTACCGAAGAATTACTGAATTTACGAAAACTGACCAATCACAGGTCATTATCCAACATTAGAAGCCGAATTCTGACGCCGATGAGAGAAACAGTTCATCATCAGACAGCGAGGAGGAAGCCACATCGGTCGCGGTACTCAACAATAAAAAATTAATGTCATACAGCTGACTAGAGCAATTGTAACCTCCAAAAGTGAAAGTGAGGTTAGACGGAGTGTAAACAAAAGTTGTAATGTTTTAATTGCAGTGAACGTATACGGAGTATGTGCGCGTAGGCAGTGTAATCATTATTAATTATTATTAATAAAAAATTAGTACTGCCAATCCAGGAAAAGGAAAAGAACGCAAGTACAGTGACTTAATAATTACTTAAGATAATTCTGACCTTTTTTCGATAACCAGATTATCGAACACCATTAATAATATTATGTCAACGAAACACTACAAGGCATGAGACCTTATTTAATTTAACAATTTTAATAATTATTATTGAAAGAAAAAAACAATATATATCAAAGAGACAAATGACTTTGCTTATATAAATGGTCAACTGTTTTAATCAATAACAGTAAATATAACGGAAGAGACATTGTAATATGGGAAAATAAACATCCCATGAGTTTAACGAGAACTATTAAGTTATTAATAAACAAAAAATGAAAAAAGAATTAACTATAGTTGAACATAATTGTCATAATTAACCTCCGAACATTCCAAGATAAAGGGGTATCAGTTGATTAATAATGAACTTTAAGAAACTTTGAACTATAGTATAATAATTATGTTGTATTGTTTTAATTATAATTGTTCAAAATATTTAATAATGTGTACTCGTATTAATGAGGAATATCCAATACCTGTTTGGTTGTTATCCAGTCTGAGGAAGCAGATAATAAATTTTACCACTGAAATGAATTTATAACCGTGCATTACGGATAATTTTAATAATGTTAAGAGTTGTTAGTAATTTAAAAGTTAACTGGTTCTTATTTAATTAAACCAGCTTTAACCAAATGTCGATGAAAAATCGTATGTTGAATTTTCATGTTATTAATTAAGACGTTTTTTAAATAATGTAATCACTCTCCTACTACTAAATAATTATGCTATTGTAATTCTTTAAGTTTTGTTGTATCTTGCAGCCTCAAAGAACTCACATTATTTTTAAATAATCTAACCAAAACATTAACGTCTAACATAATGGCGAAAACTAGAATCAGAACAGCAAACCCTGAGAAATAAGAATTTTTAAGAGTCTATCAACCAATATTAATAAACAAAAAAAAGAATGATTAACAACACTAGTGTGGTGTAATTTAATTTCATAAATAATTTTGGAGAAATAAAACATAATTTTACCTGACAAAGAGCTCTACAAATTATTTCCATAGACTAAGACGTTACAGTTTAGGTGAACAACAACCACGGTTGGCAGCACTGGTGGCTGCAGTGAATTGGTTTAAATAATTTTAAACATTTTAACCAGCATTGTAAATCTGCCTTGCTTTACAAAAATCAATCCAAGTAAGTAGGCTATATGTTTAACCAATAACTTCTAATTCCAGCGAGAAGTCACCTACACTTATTCATCTTATCGAAAGGAGAACATCGAAGCATAAACCAAGAAATTCATTTTAACCGAAAATTAAACAAATTTATTTATTTTAATTAAACAAATACTAAATAATCAAAGTGACAACAAGAGAGGATCTCGCGTTTAATTACAAAATAGCGCCGCAACTTGGGGCTTAATAAATCCGAACACGAGACCCCGTATACTCGCGTTTAATTACAATATACATATGAAATTTTTGGAGGAAAATTGTCTAATAAAAATTAAAAAGTCGTTTTACAGTAGAGAGACAAGAGGTCCAACTCGGAGGTAGTTAAAAGTTCTTCGTGTAAATGTTGCTAAGTCAATCTAGTAAACGTTTTAAAGTTTTTTGAAAATGGCACAAATTCTCAAAACTTCACCAGGTGGATACGTAACTTTCGCTTAGTTAGCAAAGTAAAATTTACACAAAAGCCTTTGAATTACCCCAAAGTTCGATGTTTTGTTTATTTATTCCTAAAAAACTTGGTAATGTTTGATAAAATACTTTTCTCAATGCAAAAAAAAAGAAAGAAGGCGGACCCCCTTTATCTTGTGGGCCCTCTGGACATTTGCCAGTTTAGCCACCCGGTAGTTACCCCACCTGATTTTCGAGTATTTTTTAGATAACAATGTAAAAAATATAAAATAGAAGAAACAAATAGTTTATAAAATATTTTTTAAAGATATTTTACTATATTGTTGTAAAAATGAACTCTGCGCGATCAATTTACAATTACTCAAACATAAAACTAAGGTCTGGCCATTATCTGTGACAATTGTTCCTAATAAACCTAAAAATTCTAAGTATACGTTAGAACCTAAAAGGTAAAAAGTTCTACTATATTATAATTCAAAAAGTTACAAAATTACAAGTGGCCATTCCTTCTTTACAGAGACTAAGTACGCATGTAATTGGTTTTACAAATTTACCTCTAAAATCATGAAAATAACAAGAAGTTGTACTTTAGTATTGACATACTTGGCTGAGGTACATTATGATTTATATAAACAAAATTAAATATTGTTCAACGGTCTACTTGATCGATCGTCGTAGGTACAGTGGAAAAACAAAATACAAGACACCAATTAAGTCACTAATCACCAGCTTTAATTAACACAGTTAAGCAGTTCGTAATTAACAAAACAGTCTCTTACAACAAATCAAATAAAAATTGTTCACACGCAATAAAATGTCAACTAATAGAAAACACAATTGTATTACAATTATACCGCCCGATTATAAAACACAACACTTCGCCACAATAACCACTTGAACGCACAGAGTAATCACTTGTAATCGCCCGACAATAAACTGAAACTCATAGCCGCTGACGCCGAGTAAATACTATACCACGCTCACACACTACAACTACGGGTTATCTCCACACTACGACGTAATTAACTGCAGCCTTGACACGGTCAGCGAGGCTGGCGGCGTCTAGAAAAGTCTCGCAAGCGCATGTTGAAATCACGTACTCCACAACATTCAGCCGGATTCCAATGGATCGTTCGAGAAACACGTAGATTGTTCTGTGATGTCGTAACTATATATTTTTGTTCATTTAATTTGTATTTTAATATTTAAACTGTGTTACATACGGTATTAAACTACCGTACATACGATATGTGAAAATAGTGAGTACCCACAGTTTTAACAAAAAAGTCGCAGGTAGAATCGAGAAAAAATTTAAACTACATCATGTTAAGTAAAGGGTGTCCCATAAAGTACGAAAGATTTAATATTGTTGTAAAAACTTTTATTTATTGAAAAATATCAGATGTTTTAATGTTAATACAAAGTACACTTACTGCGGTTAAATGTGGAACACGATATCAAACAAATGTCCCCCGCGACTCTGCTGGCACACTGTTGTCCGTCGATCGAAATTTTCGATGACCTTCTTCCACAATTCCGGCTCAATCTCACAAATAACTCGTTGAATCTGTTCCTTGAGTTGAAAAATTGTTCGTGGATTGCGGACATAAGCGCGTGATTTCACATATCCCCAAAGGAAGGAGTCGCATGGTGTTAAATCACAAGACCTCGGTGGCCAGTTCTGATCGCCGTTGCGTGAAATAAGACGTGCAGGAATCTTTTCAGATAACAAAGCAATTTTTTCGCGGGCAGTATGACTGGTTGAGCCGTCCTGCTGAAACCACATATCTTCGAATTCCATACGTTCCAGTTGAGGCCACAAAAACTCCATTATCATGTTCCGGTAACGTTTGCCAGTCACTGTTACTGCATCTCCAGCCTCATTCTCAAAGAAATACGGCCC
This sequence comes from Magicicada septendecula, assembly GCA_034769895.1. Classification (NCBI taxonomy): domain Eukaryota; kingdom Metazoa; phylum Arthropoda; class Insecta; order Hemiptera; family Cicadidae; genus Magicicada; species Magicicada septendecula. The sequence goes on from CM068367.1 coordinate 52,007,647, forward strand.
AATCACGCCACCAGCCCAAAACCCGCACCAAACAGTTGCTCTTTGTGTATGCAAAGGCTTCTCGTGAATGATACGAGGGTTCTCTGTACCCCAAAGCCGATTATTTTGTTTATTTACGTACCCGTTGAGGTGGAAGTGTGCCTCATCGCTAAAGATGATTTTGTGGAAAAATCACCGTCCGTTTCACGTTTACCCAATATCCAACTGACGTATTCTCGGCGCTTCAAACGGTCACACGGTTTGAGTTCTTGTGTTAGTTGGATTTTGTAGGCATTCAGATAAGATCGTTTTTTAGAATTCGCTGCATTGTGCTTCTTGGAATGGCCAGTTGTTGTGATCGACGGCGAATTCATTTCCCTGGACTCACATCGACACTATATCTCACTACCGCGACGTTTTCAATAGAACGAGTAGCGCGAGGACGTCCAGACGATTTAACGTCTAATAACGAAGCTGTTTCTTCGAATTTCTTAATCAATCTCTGCACAGTTGACAGATTAGGTGCTTTTCGTCGTCCAAAAATTCCACGCAATTTACGAACGGTTTCCGCATAACGTTCACCGTTCTTATAATGTGTTTTCACAATAACAACGCGCTGTTCTTTCGTGTAACGCTCCATGACGACTAATGGCGAGTAAACGGCAACAACAATACAACAGTTGCAGTGCTACCAACCTAACAAGACGACAGTGGCGCGTAATTCAAATATTGCGTACATTATGGGACACTCTTTATAAAAAGTAGGTCTGACTAAAAAGAGGCCTGCGGACTACGGGATCCCGCACAATCATTTCCCTTAAGTTTTTAAGAATGGGTAGTAAGTTTTTAAGACATTGAAGTTGGAAGTAAGTTGGAATTCTACATAACAGAGCGGCGGTTACAGTCAAGAGTGCGCCGAAGCCACCAAACAACGTGGTCCAAAGTACTGGATCGCGTTGTAAATGTAAATGTTCCTATGACTTTGGCAGCTTCACATAATTTATCCTTTTAGAGGCTATAAAAACGATATAGTCCAGCCCAATAGCGGATAGGTTTTAGAAACTATTGATTTTTCGAGTATAAATACTTTTAAAAGTGTTTACTTAAAAAACATTTCAAAGTAAAGTAGTTTAAAACTGGCTCTTCCATTCTTGCAAAGGAAAATCAGTGATCCAAAGAACAGGGAGTATTATATACGTTCAAAAATTCGAAAAGAACTCAGATTTTTTCCAAAAAAGTTAAAAATATTATTTTAAAACAGTTTGAATCTGGTCAATTTTTTCTGTAACAATACATAATACACAAGACGTTAACAGAAAAGATCAATTGAGTAAAATAATCAGATATATGTCAGTTTCCGAACATGAAACAGAAAAGCCTACAAAGTTAAAAATTAATGCACTGCCTTTAGAATATAGAAGTAACTGACGAAACTGGCCTCGGCTTAGAAGAATAATTTTCGTAGCTTCCACAGCTATAAGAAGGGGTTACTATTCACTAGGGAACAGCGGCATGAATTAAGTAAGGTCAACAGGGAGGCCCGCAAAGGATTCCTGCTGGAGGCCCCCCCCCCCCAAAAAAGCTACTCTACTGGTTCGCTCAATATATCTACGGTTAAAATGGTTTGAACATCTTAATCGAATGAATGATTGCCGCATCTCCAAACAACTATTGAATTATATGCCAAAGGGACAGAGAAGTGTGTGCAGGGGCGGATTATCAATGACGCTATCGTATGCTGCAGCACCGGGCACCAGGGCTCAGCTGTCAGAGTGTCAGAGGGGGGACCATTCAGCTGAACTGACTAAGCGAAGCAAAGGTTATGATCACATTACGCAATTGTTTGGTTTTCTTACTCAATTATTAACCGCGGAGAGTGTCCAGTTGGAAAATCAAGGGAAATCTCTTATAGACGTTTATTCGATTGATTTGAATAACGATGTTCTAACAGAATTGAAGTACTGTACTTTGTGCTACAAGTAAAACTACAAAAAAAAAGAAGTTTTTTTCAAATCGTTCGAATGGAGATGTATCGTTCGAATATCGTGGAGATTCCACGATACTACAGTCTGTCCGTTGTTTGTCCGTTCAAAGTATTACAGTGGATTATCGACTATAAAATGATTGATGTATTTCCGAATATGTATTACATTTACATTACATTACATTACAGTACATTGCTTATCATCTGTTTTTGACGATTCCAATAGCTAACTGCAAATCTGAAATATCATTTTCTGTATTAAAACACATTAAAGATATGTTGAGTTCAACTGTGAGAGATGATATATTATCTTCGTTGGCAAGGTTGAATATTGAAAACGAGATACATAAATCGTTGGATTTAGAAGTAATTATACAAAACTTCGTTAAGGTAAAAATGAATCGATTGGACTATTCTAAGCTTAAGTAGGCCTACTACTACGATCATTATACTGACTGTTCAGCTAAATATTTGTTGTAATTTGAGAGTTTAATAATAAAAATTGTTTAACTTTCGAAATTTTGTATGCCATTTATCAGTGTAAATAATGGATACTAAGTTGAATTTTGAATCCGGGGGGCGGGGGGTTACAAGCCTAATGGCAGCATAGGGCACCACGCGCACTTGTAATCGGTTTGCGCACTAAGGTAACCATCTATGTTTTGTTTCTCCGGTCAGTGTTGACCTGTGCTGCTCCCGCAAGGTGGTCACTTTTTTCGACCACTAACAAGTGTAGGCTGGAAGCTTTCCAGTCCCGTACCCTCCGATCTTTGTGAGAAATAATGTTATTCGTGGAGGCCTTCGAGTTCCTACCCTAGCCGACTTTGTCCGGTCGCTCGCCGAAACTCTCTCTTTGCTTCTGCAGCGACCTCGACCTTTCCCTATTTGCGAACCATTAGTACGTCTGAGCCACATCCCCCTATAAGAGTCAAACGCCCTCGGGCGATTTTAGACGACCCCCCACATAATTCTATTTTGATGGTACTTAGGTAACCCAGCAACTTTATCTTCCTTGTTACCTTCCTTCAAAGTACTATCCTTCCCCAAGTATGTTGGCACACTGCTTGCAGCTGTTACCGTTTGCCACCGGCACGGAGGTTCCCTGCCTCGCGGGCAACGACCGGCGCCTCAAGGCGCCTACCTACTGGGCCGGGCGAGTGCGGCATCTGCCGTTCACCTCGCCACCAGTGGCAGTGCTATCATGACCTAAACCACACATAAAATAAAGCTGTTTAAAAAAATTTCCGCCGCCTTCTCAGTTAACTGGTTGGCGTCTCCTTCCTGATTTTTTAGGTAAACTGTCTTATAGGAAGTCCAGCACTGTTATCATCTGACAGCCATCGGGCACGTCCCGGAAGTTGTAATTCAGCCATGGGTGCAAAGACGCCCTACTACCTGACGCATCGCTTGTAATCTGCTCCTGGGTGTGGGGCGTCCGAAGAAGCGCTGGAGTGATCAGCAAAAGTCTATTTACTTGGGTCCGGAACAAACCGTTTTTTGTTTAATCCTTGAAGAAGATGATAATGATGATAAATTTTGCAAAACAGCGTTCAGGAATTTTCCGTCATTAAAACTTTTTTATATCATAGCAAATTTTCGGTTGTTCAAATCCGCAACCGTCTTCAGACTACAAAGTAAATAGTGTTTAATACTAAACTACAAGTTATTAATACTCTATCGTAGTGCGGTAGGCAAAACTACGTCCGCAGCTATGAGTTGTGAAAGTGCGTACCCTAATAGACAGAATAAACAACGAAAATATAAGACACGTAAATTGCTATGAAAAGGCAAATTTTTAATTTGAAAAATAAAATTAATGAATTACCAAGTATACTGGTGTAACCATTTAAAAAGAATGCAGCAAGGTCCCGAATAGCCCTGAATTACAAGCCCAGAGGTCAGCAAAGTGCCGCATTTTCTGTAGACAGCAGGCGTACAAATACCGTCATATGAAAATTAATCTCATAACTGAACAACACATTGAAGTTATGAAAACACAGTCAACAAACACACTGTCACACAAAAAGTGCAAAACATGCAAAGATGTATGAATAAAACAAAACAAAATAAAATTGGAAGGCTTAGCAGAGGCGATGGTTACAAGGCGATACAGAAGGTGGAGTCACTGAACTGACAGTTCAGAATGACAAACAACGACGGGATCGCCAGACAACCAGAAGAGCAACGTACAAGTCCCGCGTTCTTCAACTGCACACGCCCTGCTTTCACGTAACATGAGGGATGTACTTTGATCGTTAGAACCACCTTCTTTCTTACTGGCTTGGCTCATGTATGTCTCACTTGCCTAGACAAATCAAACCGCGTTGTATTTACTTTGTAGCCTGAAGATGGCTGTAGATTTTAGCAACCGAAACTTCCGAAACTTTGATTTCATGTATGCAGCTTCAATCATGGTTAGAATGCGGGCAGGGCCGGCGAGAGCGATCACGGGCCCCGGGGCTAAACATTTTTGGGCTCCCCCCAAAGAAAAACTTACCAAAATCATTACTGTTGGATTGTTAATGGTTTAGGATTTATTAATTGACCCTACAATTCGTTATTCTTAACTTTAATCGTAAATAAATGGGTTTTACACTGTTTGTCCAGAACAAAGGCCGTTATGCGCCGGGCCCGCTTCGGGACCCCAGGCCCCGGGGCTCTGGCCCCCTGCCCCCCTCTCGACGGCCCTGAATGCGAGACATTGTTCCACGCATTGATCGTTTATCATTGTCCAATTTTTAAAAACGGAGGACAAATTATGAATCTCAAAATTTAACTGAAGTTGTTATTGCTAATGATAAATATGATGACTTATATTAATGGTGAGAAAACTAAAGCATGAATATAAAAAGTGGGGTCTTTAAATTAATTTACAGAAGACAGAATATTTATGTGTAGGGGAAAAGTGAAAATGTGAAACATGAGGAAGGCCATGGAACATCATAACTTGGCAGAAGAAGATGCACAGGTCAGAAATAGATAGCGGTTAGGTGTGGGTATGCGGCAATAGCAGATGAAAATCCCTTTGAGAGAGAGAGAGAGAGAGAGAGAGAGAGAGAGAGAGAGAGAGAGAGAGAGAGAGAGAGAGAGAGAGAGAAAAGTGAAAATGTCATGTTATACTACAGAATTACTCGTACATAAGACTACTATGAATATAAATATGTGGGAAGCCTAATTAGCGATAGAGATATTAACTATAGATTCACTCAAGTGCAAATGGACATTCAAAAGCTAACCTCTCGTTATTAATAAGTGGAATGAATTTTAAAATTAATTTGTACAGAACAATTATGCAGCCAATTACAACAATCAATCGGAGTGTTGGCAGATGACAAAAACGAATAAAGAAAAATTGGCAACCGATGATATTGATCGTTTGAGATCGGAAAATCCGGGCTGCAGCATGTAAGAAATAAAGTTTTAACGGAGCTAGCAAATGTCAATGAAAGTAGGCCTATTAATGGAATATGTAAACAACGTAGGTTAACGTGGACACATACAGAATGAACGACGACAGATGGCCTTGAATATTATCATCAGCTCAATCGCGGGAAAAGAGGAGGATATGAGGAGCAGGAATTTAGAGAAGACTGACCGGGAAAACAGATATTACTTGAGGTGCGGTATGCGAAGAATATGGTAGGTTCCCCACAATATATATAGACAGAAATTAGTGTGAAATTTAGTTCAAACAAAATATGTAGTACAGCCAAAGACCTGACATCGCCACACAAAAGGGATGACGAAATCATGTTACTCCAAGCACTATAGAACTGGCAACCAACTGCAAAATGGTGAACTGCTTTGCCGTTTAGGCTGGGCTGTAACTCAGGGCATGGAAAACCGCGAGGTGTGCAACACTTAATTTCGGGAGCCACTCACTCTGAAGTGGCAACCCATCGATTCCGATGATTCGCCTCCGAAAGGTCGAGCCTATCGACCAAACCAGCGCGCCTCTGAGCTCCTGCGGCTAATGCCTTAAGGGGCCACGGAGATACGCCTCAGTCCTGGCGACTGGCTGGAGCAAATCACTGTTGCCCCCATGATATACACTTTCATCGTGCATTAGTGGAAGTAATGTGCCATCGTGCATTAGTGGAAGTAATGTGCCATCGTGCATTAAACAACTCCTTGTGCCGAGCGAACGACCGTGCTGGACAAAGCAAACAAACCAGGACGTGAGACGCCCCACTGTCTGTCTGTCTGTTTGTCATAATGGTGAAGGAGACGACGAATATTTCACGGGGAAATATGATTAAGGAAACGATGGAACGATGCTATTCAAACCTGAATAGTATAGATGCTATTCAAACCTGAGTGAAGTAACCTGCAGATATAGTGGCTAGGATACGAGAAATAACGGCCGCTGTAGTCGGATCGCCATATATTTGTAAGAAATGGATTACCAGATTGCTGAAAAATTTGTGCGAGGTGAATTCCGCACAGTCTTAGTACTAAATACAAAAATGGTTGTCGTGTTGTGTTTTTTTTTTTTAACCGTTCCCTCAAAGATGAATTTATGACACATGGCTGTAGCATGGAACGAAACCTGGGTGGTGGCTACACCAGGGAGTACGTCTGCCTACGTAACGGCATTGACCTCATTCATCGTTCTGACGAAAAAAAGGCAAGCACTCCTCACCTCAAAAAATTGTAACCACTGTCTTCTGAGATCGAAACGTGTTGACTCTGTAGGCCACACCTCGTTCATCGTTCTGACGAAAAAAGCCAAGCAATTCTAACCTCAAAAAAATATTATTACTTCTATCGTCTGAGATAGAAACGCTGCAGGCCTACACCACTGAAAGCCACAATAAATCCTGACAATCATTTAAAAATATTAAAAATTCTTATTCAAAATTGTACGAAAGGGCTTGTTGTTTAGCGGCATTTTGCTTCTCCATCACAATGCACACCATTTCATTCTGCCGTAAAAACAAAACAGTTGCTTGCAAAACTTAAGTGGCATGTTTTCAATCAGATTAAGATAACTATATTTTCTAGACACAATAAAGATGAATTTGAGCAGGCATTGTTGACAGGAGTGGCAACTGAAAACGTAGAAGACGATGTGGATACGAGCGTTACTATAGGCTATGGGTTTGAGACATGGTTGACGAGACAGAGTGATGAAATCAGTATTCCACTATTCAGTCAGCGGAAATGAAGGTCCTCTCATCTGTTAAGTGTTGCAGTAGACGAGATCAACTTGGAAATGTTGTTCGGAAGGAGCTCGGCTTGGAATTTTCTCCTTAGTCAAGCCAGCATGTAGGCTATTAGTCGTAAGCGATGCATGTTCGTGCGACAAGAATGGTAGACGACAGGTTGCCATAATTGGTTTCCAGTACGCACTTTTTGGAAGATGCAGCAAAGGTGACTTGTATGATTTGTATTATCTATATGTTAGACGATCTGACAAACATTTTAAACTCACGTGACAAAAACTGATATTTTAATCATCAGGAGGTGATTTCTTTCATTTAAATACACGAACGTAAGTAACGATTTCTTTTATTCACCTTATGTCCCTCTTGTCTCAGATTTTACAGATTTTCCGTTTAAAGTGGAACTTTCTTGTGAACACAATAAACTCACCAGGCTAATCCATTTGTTAAAGTATTAAGCCTTTCTGACAAGACGAGAGAAAAGCCTCTTTGTCTGAGCTATCTGTAGTCGGATTTCCTTTTAACAGCAGAAAGATTATCAATCTGAATTTCGTGTAGAAATGTGAAATGAGAATAAAATACATTTTGCCAGATAGTTCTCAATAAAAACGGACTAGAATCAGAAAATTTCTACGGTTAGAAACAGCTTTGTATTTTACGATTCATATTTGTTTTGTTCTTCTTCAAAATTCTTATAATTTATATTTCAAATTTTCCTCTCATTTCCCTGTTTATACTGGACCACATAAATAAGTATTAATATAAAAATAGTAGGCCTATAACAAAATATAAAAACCGTAGAAGCAAACAAAGAAGAAATTTATAGTAATGATAAAAAAAAAACAGAAAATATTTTATGCAGCGTAGAGAGAACACCGAAACAAAAGTATTCAAAAATAAACAAACATAACAGTATAAAAGTGTTTCCAATCCATACCTGGCCTGCAATGTCTAATCTTGGGTTTACGGGGTTAATGAACAAAGCAATAAGGTAGGTAAGAGAAGTTTTCTAAAGGAATTTGAAAGAAGAAAAGCTTAGCTAATTGAGCATATTAAAACACGATACCCTGACCAAAATATTTATAGAAGGGAAAATAGAGAGAAACTAATGAAGGAGTAGGATTGAGAAACTGAAACAGATCGCAAGGCATAATCTTTGAAGTTATCGACGACGAGTTTGCGATTACCCAATCCACAGCCCCAACAACCTGTGGTGACTATCATCTGGTTTCCAAAGTGAGAGATTTTCTGGGAGAAAAGTGTTTTGAGAGTGATGAATATTAGATTTGACTTGAGAGTGACTACTGATCTTAGTGAATTGACGGGTGGAGGAATACGACGCGGGAACACAAAAACGTATCGAACGGTACGATAAATTTTGTCAAACACACATAATGGCGTATCTAGAATTTGAACCTCGGGGGGGGGGGGGGGGGTCCGCACCAGTCGGCTTCACACAAATGAAGAAACAAGTTAAGACGAATCATCATTGTTTGATAACACAGCCTTTTTCCGTGTTCGATTTTCTTTGTTCATTAATCAATAATTATTAATACTTGTTTACACTATAAAAATGCCAATGAATCTATAACAATAGTTTGCAATACATAAAAAAATATTTCTGTTTTTCTGTCTATTTGGCTTTCTATCTATTTGTCTGTCTCTCCCTTCCCCTCTCTCTCTCTCTCTCTCTCTCTCTCTCTCTCTCTCTCTCTCTCTCTCTCTCTCTCTCTCTCACACACACACACACACACACACAGACACACACACACACACACACACACACACACACACACAGAGTAAGAAAAAAATAGTGCGACAAAGAGATTGTGTAGCGTACACAAAGTCTGTTCTTTGTCGTGTCCCACATTTCGGCGCCGTAAGTTATTAAACTTTGAACAATACTTGTGCATAGTGCTATTCTTTACTTTGTTTGATTCCTTATTGTTTTGCCCCCTCAAGGTGGAATTCATCTCGCTTCCATTTCCCATAAAAGTAATCTTTTCTATTCTTGTTTACTCTTTCCATTATCTCGTCAGCTTTGTTTCCTTGATTGTTAAGTGTAACCACAAAATACAAGTTTTTACCCCTTTCAGGTATTTATCACCTAATTTTGTATTCTCTTGATCTTCATTCCCTACCGCCATATATTCCGATACCTCTACCAGTTTATTGTAAGGGCCGCGGTTTGGCATTTTCTCTGAATTTCTGTAGCGTATAATTTAAATTGTCCTGATCTTCTGCGACAACTTTCTGATCGTCGGCGAAATGTAGACTGTTTATTTTGTTATCTCCTACTTGCACTTGTTACCTTGTACCTCTTGTACTTGTTACCTTGATTATTATTGTCATATTACATTGAAGTTTGGAAATCAAGATTCCATAATGCAGGAATGGGTTGGGAATGCTTTTATTTTTTTTTATTGTATCAGAAGGGTTTGGTCGGACAATAACCGTCGTAAAATTTATCTCCCAGCGTTTCGACCAATAAACAATCTGTGGTCGTCTTCAGGTGTAAGTAAAACTAGTATATTAAATACAAACTTAAGCCTACTCGAGATTCGTTCAGTAACAAGTGTGAATCGTCAGAAAAAATTAATATTAAACCACCACCAACTACAAAGTTAAAACACAACTTTACAAAACTATATAAAAAAAAGGAACGTTGCTTAACCTGTAAATCTGCTGGACAGAACCGGGAAGCACATCGCACTGACGCCAAGTTCACACAACGAACTAGAGGTGGGCTAAACTGTTATTTTAAAATAATAGGTATGAAAATACCGTTCCAAAAAAATAACAGGTACAAATACCTGTTATTACATACTAATTATACATAACCTATATTATCCTTTGTAAGTAACGCGTTTTAAGTTTCCTGCAGGCCTATCTCCCTTTGGGAATACCAATTTAAGTTTTCACTAGGAGTAAACAAACTAACGTTGGTTAGACAAATCAGTTGCGAAACCAGGGCAATGAAATAATTTAGAGTACACGTAATACCACAACAAATAATGTGAAAAAACATCAGAAACATATAATGAAAACGTAACAGTAAGCCACAAGAGTGAATGAGAATAAACAAAATTTTACAAATAAAAATAATAAAAACAACTGTAATAATATAAATATAAATAAATAAATAAAAACTTATAAATAATAACCAACAACAAAAGTAAATTAAATACATTACATACCTGGATAATCTTCAGATTCATTCACTAATGTACACAGAATATACAAGTCATGAAATGTCACACCTATTTGCATTACAATCTGCTTCACTTAACACATTATAAATAAAATTAAACAAATGAATTGTTTTTAAAATACTGGGATTTCAGTTATTCAAACACTATTTTTAATTCGCATTCAAAAATATCAGCTGTTGCACTTTTCTTTATGTTAATCGTATTCTTCGTTCAGATATTTAAGGAACAGGACTAGATAAAGTGCATAAATGTCCATTACAACAATCTCATAATTTACGTGAGATGTGTAGTGAAGTTAAAATCCCATTAATAAAAAGTATAATATAGCCTTTCAACATCAGCCACTCTATAGGTTATATCACAATATAATTAAATACAACTATTTCACTAACGACTCGGAACACAAAGTTTTTTAAGAGTAACAACATAAAGTTTTACCTTACAACCTGAACCGGTTTTAGTTACAAGTTGGTGACTAGTATAATATATAATTTATTAGCATATAATCTGTATTATATATCTGCACATCACACGAGAATGAATGTAACATCAGGATGAATTTTTTCCTTTATTAAAAACAGCTTCGTCTCTTTGCGCAGAATGAAGTAGTCAGGACGAAAAAGTGGCTTCGTCTAGTTCGTACTCGAAATACTCAAAATACGTTGATACTAGTTGTTCCTAAAATACTACTGTTCCTCTGATACGCTTAGTATTTGTAATACGCGTTTACTTGTTGTTCCTTGTGTATCGGTGATACCCCTAGTATTTAAAATACTCGTGTACTGGTTTTTCCTTGCGTACCAGTGATATTTTTTTACGCCTAGTATTTGGCCTTGGAGTATTCGTTTACTTGTTACTTGTGTGTATTTTGCGTAGGGGGCGTGCCTCGACTCGGAACAGCGAGGCCGCGAATAACAGGTATTTCAACTTTTCAGTCACTGTTGCATCCGTTCCACAAAAATATCGTTCCAAAATACCTGTTACAGGTATATCGGCCCACCTTTACAACGAACAACGTCAGAGACAAAACAACGCCCCGTTTAAATACACAACTAAGCACCCTGGGCTCGCCCTCAGCTAACCCCGCCCACCGCGACATACAACTCTTTTAAATTTCTAGAGTCTTCTTTACTGGACTGACTGACAAAATTATCATTTACAGCCATAAAAGATGCTTCTACGATTTTACGTTTATAAGTATTAGTTTCCCTCCCAACGATATCTACTTGATCCCACAGGATTTTGTGTTGCTTATCCCATACGTGTTCAGCTAATTTATGTATGTTAGTCTTCGCTTCTTTAATATTTTCCTATGTTCTGCCAGACATACATCCAGAGCCCTTAAAGTTTCGTTGAAACACCGTAATCCGTATTCACACGGGAGGCTGTACATATCATTTTTACTCTCTAATTTAGGTTGTTTGGGGGCGTTATTACATAGAACTTTTCCTAAAGTTTTGCGGGAGTGAAGTCAATACGCAGTCCATAGCCTATTTCGTTGCATTCTTTCCGAAGTTCCCCGAATATACGGAACAACTAACCTCACATCTTCATTGTTTTTATCGTGAGCGACTTTTCTCACAGCTGAAGTGTCATTAATAAATTTACGACTATAGATATTCTTCGATTCTTCGAGAATTCGCTAACAATATTATCGATTTCTTTCTTGTAATAGTCACCGTTAGAATATATAGCTTTTCAACACTGAATTTTAAAGTTCTAATGGGCCCCCTTTTTGTATGATAAGGAAGGTTGGACACGTTGTGGATATATTGTCTCGTACGAGTTAGTTTACAGTAAACTGTAATGTATATACTATAGGCCTACTGATTATGAATGAGTAACACATCGAAGAAAACCAGAGAATTATTACTTTCTAACTCATACGTAAACTTGTTAAAAGGAGTTAAATTATTCAGCTGCTCAAAAAATTCCATTAGTTTTTCTTTACCGTGTTGCCAAATAACAAAGGTGTAATCGACATACCTAAACCAAAGCTTAGGTTTGCCGATGTGATCGCCAAACACTCGTCTCATTAACCAGTCCATGTATATGTTAGCCAACGCGGTAGATAGTGATGAGTCCATAGGTAGTTCCTCCTTCTTACTTTGTTTATTATCCTCACAAAACTGAAGTTCAGAACGCAACTGCAGGTATGGATTGGGAATGCTTTTACGCTAATTATGTTTATTTAGGTTTAGGTGTTCTTTCTACGGCGCATTAAATGTCTATGCGATTTTTATCCAGCATTCTCTTTGTTTGCGTCTACAAAACCAGTTTTATATTATTTCATTACAACACTGTGTTAGTAATATATATCCCATGTAACCTATAATGTGTGTGTGTGTTTTATATGGTCTACAATAAACACAGAAATGAGAGGAATATTTGAAATATAAAATATAGACTCTCGTAGAAGAACGTAATAAATATGAAAAAGGAAATACAAAAATCTCTCTAGCCGTGAAAGTTTTCTTTCTTCCTTGTCCGTTTTTACTGAGAGCTGTCTGGCAAAAAGTATTTCATTCTTATTTAACATTTCCAGACGGAATTCAGTCGGATTGATAGTCTTGCTGCTGTTAAAAGGAAATTCGACGACGACAGACAGCTCAGACAAAGAGGCTTTTCTCTCGACTCGTCAGCAGGGCTTAGTACTTCAACAATCGCATTAGTCTGCCGAGTTTTTAGTGTTCACAAGGAGGTTTTTCACTTTAAATGGAAAATCTGTCAAATCTAAGACGAGAGGAATAGACGACGAATAAAAGAAAATTGTTACTTACGTTTGTATGTTTCCAAGAACGAAAACACGTCCAGCTGATTAAAATATCGGTTATTGTCACATGAGTTTAAAATGTTTGCCAAATCGTCTATATAGGTTATACATAATGCAAATCATACTTTATGTTTCAACGTGAGTGTTTAAATAAAGTTTTAATTGATTTTGAAAGATAATTTTTACCTTTAAAACATCTACAGAAGCAGTAAAATGAAAGATCAGGGTAAATGGCAAAATAATTAAATAAGTAATGAGTACAGATGGCCAAAAAGACATTTCTCAGACACGTGACAATGTATGCTTTTCAAGATCGCAAAAGAAATGTTGATGTACGGGAGGAGCTGAACATTATTTAGTATAGTTGTTAGGATCCAGCCTGACAAAAATACCACGAAAATACCATCACGTGTTTTTAGTTTTCATTTCCTTTGTATCAAAAGAAAAATATTAAACAGCAGTTTTCATTCTAGGATTCCCATACCCCTAAGTTTGATAAAGCAATTATATGGACAGTAAAGTGTTTTTTATAACAATGGAAGAACACACCGTACAATTTTTTATTAGAATTTTCATACAGGTTTACAGTTTTTAATTTATGTTTCTAAATTAGCATAGAGCAACATTCACTCAATTAGATTTTAACAAATCTTTTTTATATAAATCAGAACCTAGACTTGGTCATCTTTTTAATATTACAAATTTTTGGTGATTATTCCAAGTTCCTAAAAGTTTTAAGACTTTTAACAGTTATACTTATTTTTAGTAAAACATTTATAAACAAATACAACTAGTTGACAAAAATTTAATTAAATTCTATTATTACTTCCAGATTTAAAATTTAACACAATGTTAAATACATAATACACAAATCTATAAAAGAAATAAGTCTCACATTACTACTACATAGATATCTGTAAATAATAATTCATTTACCTGGTAGTTGGACCAACAATATATACTTTCTTCAAAGTCACAACTTCTTGACAAAGCAAATATATGGCTAACAGACAACGATATACAGTGGAACTTGGTTATTACGGCCTCGGCTGTTACGTCAACTCGGGTGTAGCGTTATTTTGTCATAAGTCCGGTCAAACTGATATCTTTAACATTATAAAAATTCCCGGTTTTAACGTCACTAAATATTGTACTACTCTGTTATAGCGTCAAAAATTTCTCAGATATTTTACTCTAAAATTTATATAAACGTATATATGTGCGCGCGCGCTATGCCCATGGCTACAGACATACATTGTATGCAAGCGATAAGCACTGCAGAAAAATTCTATTTCTAGTTGACAACTGTGCAGCCCATCCAAAGTTAAATTTGACAAACATTAATCTGGTCTTCTTACCGGCCAACTGTACGAGTGTCCTGCAACCTATGGACCAAGGCGTCATTAGAAGCCTAAAGTGTCACTACCGCAAGCAACTTTTAAAAAAAATTATTTTCTGTATGCACACGGCGCAACCGGCCACAATTTCACCCTTAGATGCAATACAATTCCTAGACGACTCTTGGAAGAGTGTAACACAGAAGACGATAGCAAAATGCTTTATTAAAGCACAACTCGTACATGAAAATTTACCCGATGGTGATGAAGACGACGACTTGCCGCTCTCGGAGTGGATTAAGAAATTCGACGTAAATGAATTTGGAAATGAACTTGATTCCTATGCATCAGTGGATGACCAAGTAGAAACATTCCAAGTGTTGAGTGACGTAGACATTATCGCGGAAGTAAAAAACATAGAAGCAGAAGATAGTGTTGAAGAAGATGCTGAGCAAGAGGAGGATGCCGACATCGTTTGTCCGACAGTACAGGGAGCAATGAGAGCCGCCGAAACTCTTTCACGATTTTGCTGCTTTAGAGAGACGTCTGACGACACGTTCAATGCAGCGCAGCATCTCCGCAGCACAACAGAAAGAATTTATTTTTTAGAAAGGAGCGTTCAAAAGAAAATTACGGATTACTTTCGACAGTAAGCCTAAATGTAAGTTACATGTACTTTCTTTTTGATCTTTTAAAATATTCTTCATGGTGTTTGTATAAATGAAATGCAGTTTGTAAACTTTAGAATAAATATCACGAATAATGTTAATAATGCAAAGATCTTTTTTTTTATTTCTCCTTCCTTACTAGTGATTAAAAAGGATGATTATAACGACTCTTTTATAACGTCACTCGGACATAACGTCATTATTTTTTTGGTCCCTTCAATGACGTTATAAGCAAGTTCCACTGTATATGAATAGGTTAAGACAAATCCAGAACTGCTGCCTTCACGATCACAATGCAGACACAACATGTTACAAAGTATATGTACAAATATCATACAATTTTTGTTAAAAACGTTTATACAGTTTTTTGTTAACTCTGTTATCTGAAATGTCATCTATATACTGATGATACCCTGGGCGCAGACAAGAAACCAGGCCGGTTGGATGGCGGCAGATTTCGGCTGGACTGTAGGGTCTGTGGGCCAGCGTTACTGTTTGTTCTATTGTTACATCCCTTCTTAGCAGCTTTACTCTTCCCAGTACCCCTAATTACAAAACAACACTTTTACAATCAGAACACAAAACAAACCAAAATAAAAACTGACTCTTTCATATGACATAGCATTCTCCTTCTTAAAATTATTATTAATTGATGGCGCAATATACTCATTACAAATTATAAGGTTTTGGACATTAGCCATAGTGAGTTAAAATTAAGAAACATGTTTCGACCTCTATAGAATCCAATGTCGACTACAATGGTTGTAACATGTTAACTGAAGGTATGACTGCCACGTCCTCTAACAAAGCTGAAAGGACGGAGAGGTGTGGAGCGCCCGAAGAAGGTTGGAATGACCAACTCTAGTGTGTGTGTTCGGGACCGAAACAAACAATTTTTGGTTTAAGCCTTGGTGTAAATGATGATGATGATGATGATGATGATGATGATGATGATGATGATGATGATGATGATGATAATGAAGTAATGAGGACAGATTGCCTGGATAGACTTACCAACAGGGCAGACGTAGAAACATAACACAGAAACTGAAAAAAGCAAAGGAATCGATGGATTCGTGAATAAATTATGTGGCACAACAAATACCAGTCCAGTTATTTTCATATCTAACTCAGAAGCCTCCTTTTGCTGACTCAATTTATTTTAATCAAGAGAGTTATGTCACCTGCATATCTGAATACACCACTTGGATCACAGAAACATGCGATGAATAAGTTACATTCATCACAAACTAATTTTTGTTTTGTGATATCATGTTCATCATATGATATCACAAACATGTACACCAACATCCCAGTAGATGAAACAATAGACATAATAATAAACAAACTTAAAGAACAAAATGAAGACACACAATATATAACTTTTTTTTTATTATAATGCAGTTTTACAATCTACTCATTTCACAGAGTAATAAGTAAAAGTGATGTATAAGTCGTCACTTGAGGTGGGAACCATCCAGCGATGATTACCACGTTCACCGGGTCAGGTCATCTGGCCGCAGTCTCTTCAGCCTTCTTACATCCAGTGATGGACTGAGGAGCTCATTGATCAGGTTATTGCTGTGTGCTATGTTGCGGTTGCTGTACTTAGCGGCGTGCATCTTGATGACATCAGAAATGTATGGAATGTTGAGGTCTTTGTGAAGAGTATAATTAGAGATTAACCAGGGAGCATTCGTTATGCAACGCAAGATTTTTGACTGAACTGTCTGCAGAATCTTTGTGTTGGAAGGTTTAGAGCAGCCCCAAAATTCTATACCGTAAGTCCAGATTGGTCTGAGCACAGCTTTATATATGATGACTTTGTTTGCGAGAGATAGTTGAGATTTCTACCTACGAGCCAGTACATTTGCCTAGCTTTTAAGTTGAGTTGTTGTTTCTTAGCCTGAATGTGGGCTTTCCATGTTAATTTGTCGTCCAAATGCACAATATATAACTGGAATAAAAAATAGCCTCCAACTAATACTAAAACAAAATTACTTTGAAATTAATAGCAAAATTTATCAACAGCAAGAAGGTTTAGCAATGGGATCTCAATTATCAAGCATAATAGCAGAAATATTCTTACAACACATAGACACCAAAATACAAAATATCATAAAAACACATGACCCAGATGGCATATGGATAAGATATGTAGATGATGGACTATATGTATCAAATAACAAAAACACAAATGCAGAGAACATACTGAAACAAATCAATAACATACATCCCAAAATACAATTCACAGAAGAAAAAGAAAAACATAACAAAATCAACTATTTAGACATAACCATCACAAGATACAACAAACACATACAATATGCAATATATAGAAAACCAACTTCCACTAACATCATTATACCTAACCATTCTGACCACCCACCACAACATAAAATGGCAGGATTCTACTCGCTATTTAACAGAATGTACAAAATTCCCCTAAAAAAACAAGAAACAGACAAAGAAAAAATATAATTTACCAAATTGCTTATGAAAATGGATACAATAAAAATACTGTAAACAAAATAGAAAATAAAATCAAATACAAAATAAAAACTGAACAATTAAGAACGAATCAAAATGAACAACACGTAAATAATAACAACAATAAAAAATGAGCCACATTCACATACATAAATAATAAAATGACAAAGCTAACAAAACTATTTAAAAACACAGATATCAAAATAGCATACAAAACTAATAAAAACAATTTACAACAACTAAATAACCCACACAACAAAGATAATACAACAACTAACGGTATATACAAAACTGAATGCCAAGATTGCAATAAATGTTACATAGGACAAAGAAAAAACAGCTGAAAAAACGTTATTTTGAACGATATTAATTGATGACTCGTTGGGCACTTGGTGAAAAATATTAATACAAAGGTTTCGTAAAATATATAAAAACACTTGGTAAGGTACACAAATTTTTTTTTAATTAACTCTGACAGCTGTTTCGACTAACTAAGCCATTGTCAAAGAGGCGAGTGAATGAAATTACTGAACACAGGATGTTAGTGGAGTGTAGGTGGTGAACATCTGTGTTGTGATAGCGAGGGGGTGCAAGAGACAAGGGAAGGTCAGGTGTCTTTAAAAACTAAATACAATCGTGAATGCAAAATATAAAATTAACTGAACTAAGTATAAACTGAATGCAAAATTTAAAATAATGATGAACATTCAAAATAATATAAAATAAACTAAACTAAATAACAGATTTTAATAAAGGGGATACACAAAATTCAGTCTATTCATTGGTTAAATTTTTGTTATTTTTGATTGCTTTTTTAATTTCTAAAATTTCTAACGAATCCATTTTTTTACCTTTTTGTATGTTGTGGAGTAGTGTTATGTTTTTTGTGTCTATGAAGTGATTGTGTTGTAAGCAATGATCTGCAAAACCTGTATTTGCAGATCATTCCTTACAATCTGCCATTTGCCATTTGCTATCTGCAATAATGTACATTTGGGAAAATTTACAAATATACAAACATAAAACACAAAACAAATAAATACCGAACAAATACAAATCAATACAAAACACGACACAATTTTCAAAGCACTCAACATAGAAAATACACAAAATACTGATATATACACCACAATCGCACACAGTAATAACAATTTAAAAAACCAAAAACAAATGGGAAGCCATAACAACAGCCAACCAGCACACAGGTACTCGACAAGATTCAAAATTAGAAAGGCTGATGATGTGATCACTAAGGATTCCGAAACATGTTCCAAATAGGGAGAAAACATCTTGAGGTAAAGTCATTATAAAATATATATAATATTTTATATACATCAACTAATTATCGTAATATATTATCTAATTAATAATTACGTAACAATAATTAAAGAAGCGTTAGCTGGGCTGTTAGGCCGTGGTCTAATGATGTTAAAACGTTCGTTTAACTAACGTTGAGGCCGGTCGTGAAAGTCTTAGATGAAAATTAGGTAAAAAATTTTATATTCATATTTTTTCTTGTGTAGCCTATTTATATTTATTATTCAATATATATAGTATTCAACTGTATTATTTAATGATATTGTTTGTGGTTATATTTAATAGTAGGCTATATTTCGTAGCATATTTAATAGTAGGCCTATAGCTTGTGGTTGTTCTTGTTTGTTGGTTTTAGTTCTGCCACAAAGAGGTTTCATCTAAATAATATATTGAACGAATGGATGTGTTTTCTCTGACGACATATTGCTAGTCACGCTTTTAAATACTTAAATTATTTTACCTTAATCCGTCACTGTGACCGCTTGGTTTCTGTCTTCTTACGCGTTTCGGATTAAACTTAATCCATCATCAGAGTAAAAAATCCGTCAGTTATGACTTCGTTAAAACATTAAAAGGAGACACTAAAGTACATCTATGTATATATTATACAAAAACAGCTACGTACGCGGATTGAGTTTGTGAGTGATGTGAGTTTGTGAGTAGATGTACTTTAGTGTCTCCTTTTAATGTTTTAACGAAGTCATAACTGACGGATTTTTTACTCTGATGATGGATTAAGTTTAATCCGAAACGCGTAAGAAGACAGAAACCAAGCGGTCACAGTGACGGATTAAGGTAAAATAATTTAATTATAATAATTGTGACGCGGATACCAGTACAATGACTTTAAAACTTTTAAATACAATTGAAAGTATACAGTAGAGTTTATTAGAAAATTAATCTTTAATATATTTCATCTTGACGATAATTTAGAAAACCTACTTGTATCTTTGTTACTAATTCTACTGCGTGGTTACAGGATTGAAAGGATATCACTTGATTTTGAAAACGATGTGATACGATGTGGTTTGATATAAAAGACTTTATCGTTTACGAGCGTGAAAGCTCCATCTCAACCTGTTTGTGTGATTACCGTAATCCGCTTTTGCGATGAGGTTTACAAAATACCACATTACGTCAGGCAGCAAAGGAGACTAAGTGTGTATGGATTACTTTATCCTGTAGCGTCAGGAGCGCTATACACAGTTATAAAGTCATAAAGAAGCTGAAAAGAGTTTCTTATACTTTATTGTCGCTTTTGCCTGACCGTAAAGTTTTTACAAATAAATTTTCTTTACTATATGTTTCCAAAGGATTGACAAACGTTTGGTTTGTCTGTAAACAGTAGACCATGGCCAAACAGCCCGGTAAACACTTTTAATACAACTGACACCGGCCGTGAAAGCCTTAGAACAAAAATATGTTTATTTGTTCTTTTCAAGTAACTCTTGTTATATTTGTTTTTGCAGTATTTCAATGTTATTTTTCACGAAGGATTACTATATATAAAAACCTGACGCACATTTCACAGAACAACCTGTAACTTATCATCAGAGGTTTCAATGCGAAAAAATTATTAACTCTTGAAAAAAAAGTATATTTTTGTACGCACAGTTCTTCACATACACGAACTAAACAATACTGCCCGAAATTTCTCGCAGACTATCTGCCAAATCCGCCTACCTCTCTATTCTTCTTCTACTGCATCTTCTTTTCTACTTCTTCTTCATCATCTACTTCTTCTTGGCCACCTCCTTCTTCTTCCTCTTCCCTTTAACGGAATGCAGACGTAACTGGCTGGTCCGGCTTTCTTACCCCCCCCCCCAGCACTACTTAGGATATTCGGTACTTCTTTTCTTTGGTTTACAGTCGTACACTAATAATTTGGGTATTCTATTCTTCTCCATTCTGTGAAGACGTCTTCTCCATCTTTCCCTCTGTTCATTTATTTTTTCATTGGCTGAAAAATTTTTTTAGATTAATTTTGATCTGCTCATTCCTGATCCCGTCCCTTCGCGGTAACCCTTTTAAACACCTAAGGGAATTCATTTCAATGGCTTAAATGTAAATGACGTTTTTCGTATTTAATACCCGGGTTTCGCTTCCATACACTATCGCTGAGACGGCAGCGAGATGTGTGTCCTGTAAGGCTTTCCTGCCGATAGTTGTCACTATTGTACCTCACATCGTTTGGAATTTATGTAGTTTGTTATTGAGGTTTAGAATAAAACATGTGTTACAATGAACAAGGATGGGGGCCGGAGACCAAAAGCCGGCGTAGACAATAGATTATCTATATATATAAAAGCCAAATACCACTCACTCATCACGAAATCTCCATAACTATAAAGCCTACAAACTTAAAATTCGGCACGTATGTTCCTCTTGGCTTCTAGGTACTCGCAAAGAAAGGGTTTTGCAAACTTTAACGCCTAACCGCGAAAAAACGCGAAAAACCGCTAAAAACCGTGACACCGATAATGCAGCTTTTTTTCAACTGTACGCTTCCTGGAAGTTTAATGTTTATTTTTTTACTTTCCTTTAGGCTTTTGGGGAGTTACTAAAACAGTATTTTTTTCATCTAACCTATAAGCACGAGGAGGTGGGAAAATAATCGTGAAACAGTTCACCCTGTCCCTCTATTCCTTGCTATGTGGCGTGGAGGGTTTATTTTGAGCTCTAAGTTCGGCACATATATTCCTCTTGGCTTCTGGGTGCTCACTAAGAAAGTGTTTTGAAAGCTTTAACGCCTATCCGCGAGAAAACGCGAAAACCGCAACACTGATAATGCCGCTTTTTGTTGTATCCTTCCTGCAGGACGCCATGACCATCAATAAGGCACAGGGGCAGAGTTTGATAGTGGCTGGTGTGGATCTGAGGAGTGACTGTTTCTCCCATGACCAGTTGTACGTGGCGTTCTCCAGAGTCAGTTCACCTGACATCCTGGTCATCCTCCAGCCAGAGAGCAAAACCAGGAATGTTGTTTACAGGGAGGTCGTGAGCACTTAATCTGAGGGAGCAACTGAAAGTATATGCTAAGCAAGTTATTAGCCTGGCTACGTAGACCAAAAAACCCGGAGTGGTGGTGGGATCAAAGGGCTTAAGCCCATCTATTTTATTGCTGTTAGACTTAAAATAAAGGACAGTCTTAATCTCTAACAGAAACTTAGCTTACCCTCTCTAACTAAATAATACAGCGTCATTTTTAACAACTCATTAATTTTTAAGCTTTAATAGTTGATTGATCAAGCTCGATCAAATTGATCATCTTCAAGCTTGATCATCTTCAAATTGATCGAGTTTAAAGAGCTTAAATACTTTCTCTTAGTTTCAAAATACCGGTATCTAAGCTTCACAAATAACCTATTTCTATTTTCTGATTTTACATTCTGTTTTTTTCTGATAATCATCGTAGCGAAGCACGGGTATCCAGCTAGTAGCCTATATGTTATTTTGTACACATAAACGCGTAACCATGTAACCAACCGTAATGTAATGAAACTTTATTTCGTAGCAACTGTCTACCACACTGACAGAAATTAACGTCGTTTACATAAATGAACTACGTGTTTTTCACATTCCTAACAACGAAATCTCCTGTAATATAACGATAGTGTTTTTCCAGACGATAGTGTTGTCATCAGGGCACATTATTAATCAAGATTAATAAGAGTAGATACACTACTCAAAGAAGATACTAGACAACTGAATAGGAATTGGTAATGAAGCTCTATGAATAAGAGTTCAGTGTATCATTAAACTAGTAATAATTAAGTACTGTAATCTCATAAACAAGCTGTTTTATTTTATCAGCTTTATGTAGAGTAAGTCCCAGTTACGCTGTCGCTCAAAGTTCAAATTAATACGCGAAACATGTTCTTTTAATTTACTTAAGTATCATGTAGGCATAGTGGTAGTTTACATTATAGAGGTTTTTAAAGACAAATGATAGGATCGCGGAACCGTTACTCTTCTACATTACACAATCAGAAGGTTCACTAGAATCGACTTTAAATCCTCGATTTTTAGGGAAACGTCCCCGGTTTCTTGCGGTATAAAGTGGTAAATTTCTCATGAATTATTTCTCTTGATTGCGTTTTTTTTTTTAAATGTGGAATGGGTAAACAAAAACCTATCATTATGAAGAGAGTTTTAGTCAAGTAGATTGTACGAAAAACAACTTAAGAAAACATTGTCTACGTTTAATGAACACGCGCTTATGCCTATTATGCCTATAACAGGCGCTTATATGAATTTTATGTCTATAACGGGGAAAATTTTATGAGGGTGATTTGACCAAACAATGACAAAACTGGAGGTGAGTTCAGAAAAGGTGTTCTCCTGTTTTATTTGCGAATAAAATCAATGATGTCATCAAAGTTGGACAACGTAATCATAACACGTGAGAAACAATAGATTGGAACTTCGAGTCAAACAGTGTCAAACGCAGACCTGACGAAAGAATGTAACGGCCTGAGAAACTGATAATGTGCAGATTGGAAATTTGTCCCGGTGAAATAGAAAGTTCCGTCAGCAAAACTTTACAAAATCTTTTACTAGAGCTAACAGGTTTTAACAACTTTGTCGTATTTTGTTGCTTCTCTGCTATGTACAATTTTCCCTCGAACGAGGCCTTTCGGTTTCGCAACCATTATCAAGTTCTTACTACAACAAAATTAAAATACCTACTTCCCTTATATATATATATATATATACTAACCCTCCCACGCATAACCGGTTACATTCAACCAATAGGAGGCATTACATACGCCCAGTCCTAGTTAGCCCCGCCCCTTACTTAGTCAACTTAACCTCGTCACATACATTACCCTCTAGAAAACTCCTACAGCTTTCTACCTTTTGATAATGGTTGCGAAACCGAAAGGCCTCGTTCGAGGGAAAATTGTACATAGCAGAGAAGCAACAAAATACGACAAAGTTGTTATGAAGACTGCTAACACAGATAAAATAGCTGATAACAGGTTTTAGCCTACAAGTAATTTTATTTTTTTATAAATTATATGTTTAACGTATTAACTTAGTTTAAAATTAGATGATTTAAGACGACTGAAATTAACACAGCAATATTGATTATTAACTTTGAAAAACGCTATAATTTCATGAAATAATGTGTGCGTATTTTCAAACAACAGTATACCTAGCTTTGGTGTTTTGCTCTAATTATAGGCAATAATACGAAGTAAATATACAAAAAGGGAGTGTGACGAGGTGTTTCATCCAACGATGTCACCTCGTGGTCCTTAAAGTTCGGATAACCAAAGCCTTCTCAATCTTCTGTCGATTGCAGCTGTAGGAGTGGCATGATCAGCGGGTTACCATGTAATGGTCGTAAAGTCTTGTACGTTCGTGAATGAAATCACGGACGTGTGACACATGTAAGTCTGTGTGAAAAGCGTGGTTGGACACATACCACAAGACATCCGCGATTGCTCGTAGCATCTTTGATTGGCGTCGCTGTATGATTGATAGATTGTTAGATTTGATGACGCATCCTCAAAGCTCGATTCCGTAGTCCATATGGGTTTAAGGACAGTTTTGTAGAGAAGTCTGTTGTCTGTAAAATCATTAGATGTTCTGCCTATCAGCCAGCTAATTTCCTTAAATCTTAAATCTACTCGTTTTCTTTTGTGTTTTATGTGGTGTTTCCAGATGAGTTTAGCGTCTAAATGAAGCCTAGGTATTTGACTATTGTTTGTTGTGGTATTTCGAAATAGTTGAGATGAACTGTGGGGTGACGTAAGGTGAGTGTAATGTGTGACGAATTAGATTCGTAGGCCATGATTTTGCATTTACTTAGCCATTCTCCAATGAGATCGAGGTGCTCTTGAAGATCGATTGAGGCGGCAGTAGGATCTTCTTTAGTTGAAAAGATGGCTGTGTCGTCAACAAATGTACGGACTGTTGTTTCTCTGGTGGTTGGTAGGCCTATATGGGAAGTGTACAGGAAGTACAGTAGAGGGCCATGAATACTTTAAAACGAAGTAAGATACTAATTGAGAGTTTTGTTTGAACTAGCTTTTAAAATTAAAACAATATGCTCATTACGTTTGAGTTTTAGTATTTATTATTAAAAAAATATAAGTATATTTTATTCAAAGCGTCTGTTTACGTTAAATGAATAAATTCATACAGAACTCTGATACGACTATATTACATCTGATATTCACTATAGATAATCACCTATAACAATACTTGGGCCAATGAACCGTGGTTCTGGCAAGAGATCAATCGGAGGAGTTTACCACATTACGTTATTAACATTCCTTTGAAGATAGTAGAAATCTGCTACTGTCTAGAATCGATATCTTTCTTTTAGGTCTGATCAGAGACAGAAAGATAGATCGCTAGTGCAAAGGTCTAAAGACTTTTATCGTCTTACCTCTAAAAAGTCTTACCTAATGTCGATAAGATTTCCATAAAAATTCTTTTGAATTCTAAAAAAGAAAAATTTTGGTTATTGGATTGTAATTATTAGTACATGTGGATGAAAACTTTCCTATAATATTCAGCACAATTTATTTCGTAATAGTTTGTAATATTTTGTAAGACTTAATCTTCTTTTGTTATTTTATCATTTAAAAGTGTTGCCAACAATTAAATGCTAGTATCTTCGACACGATAGATAAAAAACGCCAATATACAGGTTTCCGTGGTGTAGCGGTTATCACGTCTGCCTCACACGCAGAAGGTCCCCAGTTCGATCCTGGGCGGAAACAGATTCTTTTTAATACATTACTGTTGTAAGAATATCAGTTTTAGAAAATATTTTAAGAACAAGATAAAAGTTAATGAATTGTGTGTCTTTTATTAACTTTTCTTAATTAAGTACATTGTGAGCCAACATAATTTTCACGCCTTCTTCAACTTATTCTCCTTCGTCTCCCTTTAATAATTTGTTGATGTAATTTGTTCCGGCCAGTAAGACAGCAAGATATAGGCAGATTTTCCTCGACATCCTGTGAGATTGCTTCTGCTTCTCTTTTAGTTCATAAACCGGACATGCACTGGTTTATTAACTAAAAGAGAATCAGAAGCAATCGCATAGGACTTCGAGCAAAAGCTGCCTATATCTTACTGACCGGAACAAGTGACATCAACCCAGTTATTAAAGGCAGAATGGGAAGTAGAAGCAAAAGAAGGTGTGGTTGTTATGTTGGCTCAAAATGTAGTTAATCAAGAAAAGTAGAAAAAGAAAACACAATTCATTACCTTTTCTCTAGTTCCTAAACTATTTCCTAAAGCTGATATTATTTTTACAACAGTAATACTAAAAATAAGTTGTTTCCGCCCAGGATCGAACTGGGGACCTTCTGCGTGTGAGGCAGACGTGATAACCGCTACACCACGGAAACCTGCTTATTGGCGTTTTATATCTATTGTGTCAAAGGTAGGCCTACTTGCAGTTAATTGTTGACAATTCTTTTTAAATTATGAAATAACAAAAGAATATTAAGTTATAACTTACTAATAAAAAATTAAGTTGAATATTATACGAATGTTATCTTCCATATATAGGCCTACTTATAATTGCAATCCAATAATCAGCGTTCTTGCTTTCTAGAATTCAAGAGAATTTTTATTGAAATGTTATCGACATTAGGTGAGACATTTTTAGGGGTAAGACGGTAAGAGGCTTTAGACCTTTCGACTAGCGATTCATATTTCTGTCCCTGATCAGACCTAAAAAATTGATTTTAGACAGTAGCTAGTTCCCACGATATTGAAAGAAACGCCAATAGGTAAACTCCTCCGATTGACGTCTTGGAAGAACCAAGGCTCATTGGCCCAAGTACCCATATTGACTAGTGGTCATTCGATTTATAGATTATTATCGATAATTACTATCGATATAATTTAGTAGTATCGGACTACTCTGTGAATTTATTTATTTAAAGTAAAAAGGGACTTTGAATTAAATAATATACTAAATATTTCCAATAGTCGATACTAAAAACAATTAGTAATTAGTAGGCATATATAGTTTTTAATTTTAGGCCTAAAAGTTTGTACAAGCAAAATTCTCTATTAGTACCTTACTACATTTTATTTACGTAGAACTGGCGCAAGATCCTAAAACTAGTTTATCGTTTGAGGATACGCACATATTTCATATAATTTGTAGCAATTATATTAATAATCATTATTGTTGTGTTGATTTCTGCAGTCTTAAATTATCTAATTTTAAACTATGTTAGTACGTCATCATCATCACTCCAAGGACTAGGACTTAGGGTTGGTTACTCAACCAACCACAGCGTCAGTCAGAGAATACAGCACTATTTTACAGCAACTTTGTCACTACTTATTGCCACACTGCTAAATACTTCGTTCTTGACGAGGCCTTTCGGTGTCTCCACCATTTTCAGGTCTTAAACGAGCCGAAATATGGTGGAGATGGTGGTTGTTTAAGACCTGAAGATGGTGGAGACACCGAAAGGCCTTGTCAAGAACGAAGTATTTAGTAGTGTGGCAATAAGTAGTGACAAAGTTGGTGTTAAGATGGCTGCTAATAAAACTAACAAAACTGAAAATGTAAGTACTGTTTTAATTAATTTACTGTTAGGTTTGGGCGACAGCGTAACTGAAACCGACTGAATTCTACACAAATCTAGAAAAGCTGTTAAATTGAAACAGATGGTTTATTAAAGTATACCTAGTCCTCGATTATTATTAGTGTATTGATATCCTGCGTCCCGCAGTCTCACGTCCGTAGACAAAACCGACATTATCGTTTTGTTAACGTACGGACAATATTTATAGGTGTACATTTGTTCAGAGCAAAATGGATAATATCATCTATCAAATCAGTGGTCCGTAACAACAGCTGTCCGTCTGCGCGAAGTACATTAGTTGCCGCGTTTGACTGACAGTCAATGAAACACGCACCACGCTCAACCGGAAAATTGGACAGCTGTCTGTCTGTTATCACTGTTAGTGTACAAAGTTCAAAATCAAATGGAAGCGTGCTGTAGGCCGCCGAAACATAGAATGCATCATTATTGAATTGATTATAAACTAGGCTGTCAGGCCGTGGTCGGTTTCTAATCTCTAGCGACTTCGTTACGGGGATCTTCTTCGGCTGCAGACGCGACAGAGTATGAAACAACCACGTAGTAGCCTACAGCGGATCTTGGCCGAACGATACCCGACAACTGTTTCCGAGTGAATAGCAACCAACTACAGCTTAACAGCCCGGATTAGAACAAATTTAATAATACTCATACCGGCCGTTTGAACTTACGACACGGAATAGAATTTAACGGTGTCATATCCGATAGGCCTATCCCATTTTGTTATCGTTTGGCTTTATATATATTTATATATACGTAACTCAAAGTTTCTTCCAACAATTAGGATATATAATATTGTGATACTATTGAATATAGTATACTATTCAATATACTAGTCTGCAAGTAGTTTAAGCCTATTACGTTTTTATCGTTTCAGTTTTTTTGTATTATTATTTAACCACACATTGTCTAAATAATAACCACCAATTTCCAGGCATTGAAAATGTAAAATTAATAGAACATAGAAAAAGGTAAAAAAGTGAATATTTGAGAAAAGCTTAATATTTACAAACAAATTAACAATAATTTATTAATTAAAGAACAAACTCGAATAAAAATAAAAAAGATGATTTATTTAAAATTATAAATTTATTAAAATAAAGAAAATATAAACATGAAATATTTCCATAATAACCGACAAAACAGCTGCTTAAGTAAATAAACATTAAAAGAACCGTTAACTAATCAACTTAAATCGATTATCTATTATTTTACATTAAAAACGAAACAAATTGGATTATTCGTTTGTTTCT
This sequence comes from Magicicada septendecula, assembly GCA_034769895.1. Classification (NCBI taxonomy): domain Eukaryota; kingdom Metazoa; phylum Arthropoda; class Insecta; order Hemiptera; family Cicadidae; genus Magicicada; species Magicicada septendecula. The sequence goes on from CM068367.1 coordinate 52,036,416, forward strand.
ATATTAACACAGAATTATTTCGATTGTTATTGATTACTTACAACCTCTGATGATGCTGATATTCTTCAGTGAAACGTGCGTAAGGTATTGAAACGAGAAAAACGCAATAAACTACTTGCAGAAGAAACTATATTGAATAGTATCATTATATATATATATTGCAACAATACATGTATTTGCATATTGGCCCAGGGCGGTATGTTTGTAAATATTTAGTATAGAAAATATATGATGAACAGTTTTTAACAATATTATGCAGGCTAAGAATTGTCAGAAAGCGTATAAAGTGAATACAGCGCTTGTGTGTGAACGCAAGCAATAACCTACTGTAAACTAGATTAAATAGTATAACAATAACACACACACACACACACACACACACACACACACACACACACACACACACACACACACACACACACACACACACACACACAAACCAGCGACAGCACTAACATTGGTCATTCCCTCGCTGCTAACTCTAGGATCGCGCCCTTTCACATCCGGTATTGCTGCGCCCTTGTATCTTATCGCCCACGCAGTAGCGCATGCTGCGGGGTAGCTACATTCATCACTTACATCTTTATCTTCGTATTATTTCCCTACAACCGTATCGTTTTTGTTTACGTTTATAACCTGGGATAACATCTTTGGTAGGAATGTCTGTATAGGCCTATACTATTTTATAAGCTGACGATCATGTTATTGTTCAGGGCAATGAAGAAAAACTTTAAAGCTCCATCTACTGCAAGGGTCGACAACGTGCTGCGCGCGTGGTACGTGGGACGTTTTTCGATGGCTCACTGGACGATTAAAAACGTGTAAAACTAATGCGAACAAATGCTTTAAATTTATAAATAAAAAAACTAAAACGTAGAGGGATTCATAATGATGAAAGTACACGCTGTGTGGTATGTATAGGACAAGGGTGACAAATTTGCATCTTTTTTGGTGACAAATCTTGTGAGCTGCTACAAAGGTAGTGTGAAAGTTCTCGGCCTGACACAGAGATATCTGTAACAGCATCAAAAGATTAAATGATTGATCGCAGGTTCGATCCGCCAGATGGCGGCGTACCGTAACGTTTACTTCTAGAACTTTTCAAGCTTCTCCCTGAAGTGTTGTCGGCCTGACACAGAGATACCTTTAGCAGCATCAGAAGTAGAAGTAGCGCATTTGGATGGTTGAGTCAAGCTGAGAGTGGCCAAATAGGCTACACACCTGACATTAAACAGCTGACCAGAGAGAAGCGAGGCCAAACATCCCCATACACGTGTAGAAGTAATTTATTTTAATAACAAGGTTTATTTTTCTTGACATTGTTATCAAAATGATAACATAATATGATAAAATGAACTCTTACTACATTATGGATCAAAAACTAGGACACGAAACGTGTACGTCTGCTCTAAACAACAAAAACAAAAATCATTTTTAAAATTAAATTTTTCCCTTGAGGAAAACAATTTTTAGTTTGTGAACACGTTTAAAATTTATTAACAATAAAAAAATTTATTCGCTACTCTTATTTACTGCAAAATGTAACATTTTCTTATAGAAAATGAAATTTTAATTAAATAGAAAACGGTTGTCAGTTAAACACTAGTAAACCCTGTTATTGAGATATCACAAGACATAGTACATTTGTGTTTAAAAGGAATAAATCCCAAATGTTTAGTACCAAGCCACGTGTTGTTCAATCAAATATATTGGAACTTACCGTCTGCGGCTTTCCAGAAACAGCGTCTTTATAAATTTACATGTTTCGGGACCCTTGTCCCATCATCAGAATTTAAAAATAATTGTGTATCGTTTAAATATGATACACTTGTCAAACACTTAAAATATTAAAATCTAATATAAAATAACTTAATATAACATATTATAATATTTACAACGAGTACGAAGGATACCCTTTTTAAAAATTTTTAAAAAGATTTTTAGAACATAGGCCGCCTACACATTTTCACAGTTTGGACAGTGTCAAGTCAAAATTTGCAGAACACCTCATTTCCGAAAATCATAGCTACACAAATTTTAAAACTAATTTGAAACCCCTTCACATATGTAAGAAAGGGCGATATTTGAACGCTCTTGAAGAATACGAAATTTATAAATCACACAATAATATTGGTACCAAGCCGCATGTTTTAAATGATAAATTGGTCTTCAAATCAAATGTATTGTACAACACTGCCTTGCGCTACTGTCGTGGTGGGAGCGAGACATAGATTAGTGCGCGGTCGGTTTTCATACGATGTACATCGGTATCCTTCGTACTCGTTGTAAATATTATAATATGTTATATTAAGTTATTTTATATTAGATTTTAATATTTTAAGTGTTTGACAAGTGTATCATATTTAAACGATACACAATTACTTTTAAATTCTGATGATGGGACAAGGGTCCCGAAACATGTAAATTTATAAAGACGCTGTTTCTGGAAAGCCGCAGACGGTAAGTTCCAATATATTTGCTAGTATATTTGATTGTGCCGTTGTTTGCTGACGACTTAGTCGTTCTTCAAAATACAGAATCTGTTATACAAAAATCTATTTTTAAGCTTTATCAGTTTGCAAACAATACAATATAAAAATCTTTACTACAAAAACAATGGTAGTGGCATTTCCAGGTAAGGAGCCAATAAGAACAAAACCAATAATTAATTATCAAATTGCAGAACAGGTGAGCCATTTTAAATATTTGCAAAATCATTATAGCTATGATAAGAATTATGATATCGATGATAAGGTAGGTAAGTTTTGAACCATATGTGGGACAATCAAACGTATTTTTAGATACAAGGTGCGTCGAAATAAAAAATTAAAGTTTTACAAAGTTATGACAGTCCCTGTAGCTTACTATCCTATGGGTGTGAATTATGGACAACAACGAAGAAGCAAGAAACTAAAATATAGGCTTCAGAAATAGCGTTTTAAGGGGGGCGTTAAAAGGTGTTCTAAACTTGACCGTATAAAGAACAAGGCTATAAGAGAAGAGTTACAAGACTTTAACTTAAATGAAAGACTAAGAGATTATAAACAATGTTGGAAAGAACGTTTAGAAAGGATGTCAGCTTGAAAACTGTCCAAACAAGTCAGGAAATATAAAACTATAGGACACAGGTGTGTGGGTAGACCCAGGAAGAGATGGCTGGAGGATTGAAGGCGGGCGGAATAGGCGTCACCTTACCTATGCCGTGGTTCCGTGATTTGAAGATGATTATGACGAAATGTAAGATCAAAACTAGAAATTGCTACCTTCACTTGATCGCTAGCATTCTGACGGAGAGGACCTTCTGCGTGAAAATAGACGACCAAGTCTCTTCCGAAAGACGTATTTCAGCCGGGGTACCTCAAGGTAGCGGCCTAGGGCCTCTCCTGTTTTCCGTCTACGTCAACGAAGTACCCAGAGAGCCTGGAGTCTACATCGACATGTTTGCCGACGACATGGCGGTTTATACCGCCGATCGGAACGCTAACAGAGCTGTCATAAGACTCCAGCGCGGACTCGACGCGTACACGACCTGGACGGAAAACTGGAAAGTTGCCCACAACGATACTAAGAACTCTGTGTGCTATTCTCCAAGCGCGGAAGGAACCGTTAGGACGAGTGAGACTCGGTCAAACATATCTGCCCTGGCCGAGAGAAGTTAAGTACCTCGGTGTCCACCTTGATCGTCGGTGTACCTGGCGTACCGACGCCCAGACGATGAGAACTAGAGCGTCCGCTCGTCTGGTGTCTCTGTTTCCGATACTTGTCAACAAGGCTAGCAACCCGCAAGGCTTGTTGACCCGCAAGCTAGGTAAGTTGATCGTCAACGCGTACCTGCTGCCGATCATCACCTATGCCATTCCCGTCTGGTGCTATCTTGTCGTTGCAAAGCTTTCTCGACAAGGGTCTTCGGTTAGCGGCCAAAGCCCCTTATCGGTTCCCTTCTCGTCTTTTGAGAAGTGGACTCGGTGTGGGCTCCTTGGATGACACCATGCGGCGACTTGCACGTAATTCTTGAAAACGGGATCGGAAATACTGTGCTAGAACGACCTAGTACGAGCATGCCGTTGTGACGGCCCTTGAATTAAATAAATATTCCGACTGGACCGGATCACTAGGCAGGAGCTCCTTCCGGAAGCTCGGAACTAGTAAACCATAGGGACGTCTCGCGACGCGCATCCCTACGGCCCTGGCAGGGCAATTTAAAACAAAGTATAATGCTGTACCACCTAACTGACGCTTTGGTCAAGTAACCAATCCGGTGTCAAGTAAATTAATCCTGTCTTTTGTATTATGCACAGGCTTTAATTAACATGTGTTTCTTTTACAGAAGTTTAAATATAATTAAAACTGTAACTACCAACTTATTTGGCTTTCAATAATTTCGTACAAAATTTGAAGACTGCAATGTATGCAATTTAAGCGACACTCGTTTCCCTATTTTGTAACAGGAGGAATTTTAATCCTTAAATTACTTTTAAAAATTCCGTTTAGAAGTAAACAATAATGATAATTTGCATACTGAGATGTAAAATATCTTTAATTTTTTTTAGTCTGAGTGGGCTGTTTTGGAAAATGTTTTATGGATGAAAGAAAACCGCTGCTGTATAAATATCATTTTTACGATTCGTTAAAACTGCGTAAAACTCCGACAAACGTCGCCGTGCATAAATATTCTTTCCCCTTTTTTTCTTTTCTAGCAGACTGGTTTTATTTCTGAATTTCATATTATCTCGAAAGAAAGAAAATACAGGCTCTGGAACTTAATAATATAGTATTAGTTTTCAAAATTAAAACTCTTTGGAGTTTGAGTGAATGTTACTCGCTTCCGTGGATTCGATTCCATCTCGACAAGTAGTTCGTTCTGTGCCAGTGAGTTTTTTTCCTTGTGAATATTGTTCTTGAAATTGTTTTCTGTTAAGTCCTTTTTATTCTTGATTCTTCTAATATACAGTCTCCCGTGTAACGGGGTAGTCTTCCGCGGTTTAGTTCTTCCTGAAGCTGATTCTATTACCTTTTTCAGCCATCTGCTTCCTACAGTTCCTTTAACGTAACTGTAAACTCCGGCCCTCTAAACTCTTACCACTGAGTGTCACTTGTACTATTTACTGCATTTTCATGTTTGTTTTTATCTTCTTAGTAATCTGTAACATGGATCCTACAAATTCATAATTATGTTATTCTAAAGTATCAATATATTTAGGTGTTGAGGTTTTTTCACTGCGTCCAGTTTCCTGTAAGCTGTCATTTTTCAAGATCTTCAACTTTTCCCAGGTAGGCCTATTTCATCAGAGAGCGAACCAACGTAACTGGCAATAGCAAACTAGGCCTCCATGGTGCCTCTAAACACCATCGATAGCAAACTAAGGCTCCATGGTGCATCTAAACACCACCGAAAGCAAACTAGGCCACCATGGTGCCTCTAAACACCATCGAAAGCAAACTAGGCCTCCATGGTGCCTCTAAACACCATCGAGTAGTCAAAACTTATATTGATTTTACTTTAATAAAACACCCCTACCTCCGACGCCACAAACATAGACTACTGTTTCAATGGAAGTATTTGTTTGTTTTTTGTTTCCTATGTTGTTTCTTTGTTCAACGTTGTAGTGTTACCAGTATTTATTTTTTATTTATTTTTTTCGTATGAGCCACAGTGGACTACGTTTGGTTAAAATGGTTCCTCCTTTCTCCTCCTCTATCTTCTCGTTTCTCATATCTCATTCATTCTTGATCGATATCTGTCCCTCCTTTCGTCAGTCCAGATGGCACCTGTACTCTTCTTGGGGTTTTCCTGAAAACCTTGGGCATTTTTTAATTTCTTTTTGAGTTGCAAGCATCCTTCAATGTTTTCTTGAGTAATCTGGAGATCTTCTGTCTTTTTCTGTTTCTTTGAACCACGTATTGGACATTTTGAACTTTCCGAAATAGTTAAAAAGCTTCCCAGTTAGTCTATCAGGATTCAATCTTTGAACATGTCCATAGAAAGTAATTTTTCTTTTTCTAATTTCGAGTGTGATTTTCTCAACACGTGTGTACAGCTCATTAACGTGGCGTCTTCTGTACTGTTTTCCATCTTTTATTGATCCCAAGATTTTTAAAAATATTTTCCTTTCTGTGACGTCCAGTTCTTCTATTATCATTTTCTTGTTCAAAATCAGACACTCAGCTGCATAAAGTGCTTCCGGTCGAATTAGTGTTGGATAATGCTTACGTTTGCCATTAATAGATATTGATTTCTTGTCATATGTATGCTCGGTTAAATGGTAAGAAACTTTTATCTTATTAAAGCGTGCTTTAATGGGTTCTTTCTCTGAGCCATTTTGTTCAGCAACTTCTCTAAGATACTTGACTTTGTCAGTTCCACAGGTTTACGCGGATCGAGGTTTCCATTTTCTTGGATATTGTCTTGATGTTTGTCATGAAACTGTTTTTTTTTTCGAAAGAAATTTGTAAACCCGCTTAAAAATTAGGCCTATTATTTGTAAATTATTTTTTATTCTATAATTCATAATTTAATTTTGTTTGTTTATTGCTCTAAAAATAGCCTCCTTCTTATTCTTACGCATGTTTCCTGTTCCGGTGACACCTCCAACACTTCCTAGGTTTTCTTATATTTCGTTGTCTAAGGGTAACCTGCTATCCGTCATTTTATTTAGGCCTACACGAGCGATCCGTCTGCTTTTTGTTTCCCGCAGCACGATATTCAATAATAAAAAGTTTCGACTTTGCGTGTGTTTTCATTTTTCAAATTTATCCCTTCATGTGCAGCCTTTAATCAATCGTAAGAATCTTATCTCCGTTGACTGTATTTTACTAAGATGTTTGCGTGTATTCTACTAACAAAGTTTCAAAATCATACAATGCCGTTACAGCTATCGCCTTGTAAAACTTTGTCCGGGGTCTGTTTCACCGACTTCTTTGACAATACTCGCAAAGTGGTTTGAGTCTTTCGAGTACAAAAAGATTTCCCCAAGGACGACGTACCAGCGTCCTGTAGGTTAACCCAGCGGTTAGACTGCTGCGCCAAAAGATCAGCTGAATAAACGAATCGATGTATTTACGCGTGTGCAACTTACTACAAAACCCGACGACAGAATAAAAAACTTTCAGGCGACTACACATTGAACTATCATGGTATTCTGTATTAAGGCTTATGTTGCTTCGCTTCAAATAGTGGGGCGTCTTTGTACCCGTGGCTGGCTTGCAGAGTCCAGGACGTGTCCGATGACTGCCAAATGAAAACGGTCTTTCTGACGGGGTACCTAAAAATGGGAGGGAACACGCCAACACGGTCATCCGCTAAATGGCGCCGAAACGTTGAAATGGTTAATTTGTTGCTTCAGTAGCAAGGGCTTTAGTTGTTTTACGGCGGGGACGAACGGGACCCCCCCCCCAGAGGGTCGAAAAAGTTGACAAATTTTGATGTTCTCTTAATTTTTATGCTGTTTATTTTATTTTTTTCGCCTGTGTCCGCTAATATAGTACTATTTCTTTTTTTAAATATACAAACAGGTTTATTACACCACAGATTAGGGTAAAATTTTGAAATATGAAATATAGAAAAATCAATTCAGTCAATAAGTAGTCTATCTTATAGACAATATTTCAATAACACCTATTTTTATTGTGTTATTACCGTTTACTTCAATGGGGCTGTATTCAGGATGTTATCACGCGTTTTCTAGCCACTTTAAAAATAGTAATATTAATTAGTTTTAACTTGTTTTTATTTTGTGTGAAGCCGACCCCCCCGGACCCCCCCCCCCAAAGCCAAATTCTAGATACGCACAGTTTGTTAGCAATTGCCGTGATGGCGATGCGGGCGGGTAAGGCTTACAGCACACATCAGTTTGATTTGAACTTTGTACGCTGATAAAGATAACAGACGGTAAACGCCGCGTTGTCCACTTTTCTGGTTGAGTGAACATTGTGTGTGCGGTGCGTGTTTCATTGGCTGTCAGTCAAACATGTCAACAAATCTACTCCGTGCAGACGAACAGCTGTTCTTATGGAGCACTGGTTGGTTAGACGATATTGTATCCATTCTGGTGTGAGTAAATGTAGAAATGTTATCCGCACACAAATTAACAGAAAGACAATGTCGATTTCTGAATGGCAAAATTTGATTTTCAGTTCGGTCGACAATTTGACCATTAAGCTTTTACCTACAGCTTAATTTAAGAAGTCAGTACAAACAGAAGTATATATATCGACGAGGTTATCGCTATTGATTAGACACATCTGTAATTGAGACCCATTTAAGCTCAAGTTGACAACGATATTTAAGACCGACTGGAATAGAAAAGCACACGAGCTTTGTAACATGTAAAATAAACAACAGTGTTCATAATACGGATAGCCCTATGTCTGTAATACGATCTGCCGGCTGTCCCCACGTTCCTGTATGCTAGTGAGACATGAACTTTTGTTAAAAAGGACGTGCAGAAGAGTCAGGCAGGCGAAATATAATTTTTAAGAGGGACACAAAGTAGTCCTGAGATCAGTTGAAAGGTGTAATAGACGAGATCATGTAAGAAATGAGGAGATGAGATGTGATTTAGATATTTTTTGCAGTTAATGAAATGATTAAAGAATACAGAAGGAAGTGGATTCAACACGTAGACAGAATGGAAAAAAGTAGAATACCGAAGGTGGCGAAAGATTACAACCCTAGAGGCAGAAGAAAAGTTGGTAGGCCTAGGAAAAGGTGGACTGTGGAATAGGAACAGACCGCTAAAGCCTAAAACCGTTAAGAATATGATGATGATGATGATGTAAATTTTAGTGGTACATCACCAAACTTTAATAAAATACGATGAAAACAGCTACAGTAGAGTCCCGTTATCCGACGTGAACTTAGCCGACATTCCGTTTTAACCGACATAGTTCCGAAACATCAGAGAATAAGTGTAATGAAAATGAAAACTCTGAAACAACAGAACTTGCTGGTGACTGTAGTCTTCCATTACTACAGCGAATCCCTGGATGTGAGGAGGCTACAATGGAAGATGTTGACGAATGGATTAATAGTGATCAGCAAACTGAAGTGACATATAACGAAATAAATAGTTCAGCTTGTTAACTGTGACACAAACGAAGTCAATGATGAGCAACCAACTGAGGACAATAATAATAATATTGAATGTTTTAAAAATGACGTGCTTCATGGTACTGAAGCAGCCTTGTGATACACTGAGCAGGAAGAGGAAGCCTCCAGCACAGACATAGGGGCTAGAAAACGACAAGCAGCAGGAAAACAGTTATCAATTACAAATTTTCATCAAACAATATAACTGATTTTGTCTTGACATAGGCCTACTTTAAATATATATATATATATATTTTTGTATTATTTTTATATAACCTAAAGGTACCATATACATGGTATAGGCCTATACATTTTATATACACAATAACTTTAGGCTATATAAAAAGAATACAAAAAATAAAAAATTGAATTATAGGTACCATTAATAAAAAACAATAAGAGTAAGTACAAAATACATCACATTATCATTAAATATATATGTTTAAAATACGTACATGCACAATAAAAAACATGCAAATGTACATGTATGTTACACGTACGTACATGTATAATAATTCCATTGTATTTCTTTTTTAATTTTAGTTGTTTTCACTTATACAATATTTTGTTTTCATAAATGAATTATACTGAATAACCCTTTTAAAACACAACTGTTTTTGTCTTGAAGTGAGTCTACTGTAAATTTATATCTTTACAAATAAAAACACGTTTCATAAATGCATCGTTATTTCACTTAAAATGTGCTTATGGTTTTGTTTCCCTATTATCCGACATTGACGCGGCCCGTTTATACCGGATAACTGAGACTCTACTGCATTGGTTCCCAAACTTTCCAGTTCGCGGACCCCCAACAAAAAAAATTAAAAATATCACGGACCCCATTTGAGTTCTGAAATTAAACAAACAGTAAATACGCTACAACCTCTTAATTAAAATGTATTAAAATCAAAACTCTCTTAAATTGCAAAATTATAATTTTAATGATATCACACATAGTTTAATGCGAACAATGAATCAGCTTTTGAAGAACTAGCTCTGCAATATTTGGTTTAATCTCTGATAATTACAATATTAAGTCACTCTCGACATTAAGTTTATTTCTCAACTTTGATTTCAAGTACGTGAACTGGGAGAATGCGCTGTCACATAAATAAGTAAAGAGAAACACAGTTAAATACTTCAATGATTATTTGCGAGTTCAGTATTGTAGTCAGTCACTATCGTGAGAGTGGGACCCCATTTTGGTAACTACTGCTCTACTGTACAATGTTTTTGGATTCATGGTCCGTAGAGGCAGGGAGATACATAAAAAAAACTTTGAAATGAAAGTAGACGAAAGAAAACCAAAGGGCTGACACAGACTTCTATGGCAAGGTCACTATCTTCTATATAGCAAATAGAAGGTGGAGACCATCATGAAAGAGTGTCAAATGGCAAGACAGAGAAACATCTATAGAAGATAAGTGGATAACCAAACACCGTAAGATAAAATGACGAAATGAAGGAGAAGAAGAAGAAATAGAATTCTGTAAAGCATTAAAATTAACATTTTGTAAACAGAATTAAAATTTCACAAAGTTATGTGAGTGAGTATCTGTGTTCGATTATAGGAGTTACGTGTGGGTCGCACAGGAAGACAAGACACGCATTTAAACCGCGGGACCGATTTTTTCATAATTGTTAGGGGACGCGAATGATTGACCAGAATTTGGAATGTAAATGTCTGGTAAGAATTAGAAATAAATTCGACAGTGTGGTGAGCTTAAAAGTCATCATAAGAACAAATGAAGACATGCTGGAAGAATGCTAAACATTAAAATTAGTTTACGTTGTGATGGTACATTTCATCACATATGTATAAGATATATTATAACAATAAGATATCAATAACAAGTACTAGCACAAGCCATGAAGGGGAAAAACTTATTAAGAAGTATGTAATAAACATTAAAATATCAATTCCAACATCCAACAATAGTAATCAAAGAGGATTAAATAAATATTTTGTAAGAAACCGTAGTTATAAAAAAAATTCAGAAGAAAACAAACAAAGAAAAATTTCTAATAACGTGACATAACCCAATAGTTGGTAGGCGAGGGGCATGAACAAATCCAACATAAACCAATCTAACATGAACTACAGATGTATTGATAATAAAAAATGAAACGTGCGACAATGTATACCAAACGAAGAATCAACATTTAATAGAAGAAATGAGAAGAGGCAAAGAACTAGGATTAGAACTTGGAAACAGAACTTTGGACCAAGAGACATAACAAATAGACCCATTTTAATAAGTAAACTAGTCCCATTCTTTTGAGTAACGATAACCTTGGTAGGAAGACCCAATAAAAATTTAAAACAAAGTTAAGAATACAATGCAATAGAATAAATAACAACAGAATATGTACTAGTATAAGAAACCATTGTAAGTCAATAAACTAAAACAAGTAAAGGTAGTGAGAGTTCACTCCCAAAGTAATTGAGTGATGATCAAAAGATCATGATATAAACCAGTGGGGAGGTGAAAGTTATTGGGGGAAATTAAAGTGATAATGGTCTTATGAACCACATATATGGAAGTAAGAACCAAAATATAGTGCAAAGTGTATTTTTTAAGTGTTTTATAAACTACAATGTTCTACTTCATTACCAATTATTTATTCATAGGGTTATAAACACATAATAATTTTAAAATAGTAAACAGTTATTGTTTGTTATGATATAATTTAGATAATAGGAATAGTGATATACAAAAGAGTTAGGGTAATAAAGACCCATGTTTTGTTGTGTTAGTAGTAGTTAATATGGGGAGCCTGTGTGCACCATTAATTTCAATATTATAAATAGTTTTGTTGAAAAAAAATGTTAATTGTTTATAGAACAGGATGTTCACAAATTATTCAAATATGTTAATCAGGTAATTGGGAAGGATCTAATTGTATGAAAAAGCTATTATACAGAAATAACTAACTGCTAGACATATAGGCCCAAAGAATTGAGCCAGACTCAAGCAACATTGAATTATTTCGATAAACATTACCAAATTAAATAAAAACAAAAATAAAAGCTTGATTGTGATAAAATAGAAAGATGTTAATGGAAGGAGATGTATAATCCATCCATTACTGTCATAATGTGGATAGGAAGCATAATTGTAAAGTGTTTAGTAAGCCACTAAGATGACATGGCTTCAGTATTATTGTCATTGTCAGAAAAATAGGTATAGGTATTTAAATTAATGATATTGTATGTAAAGTAGGAATATTCAGAATTATGTTAAGTAGTAAGAATAACAATGTAGAAAATATTAGATATGTAAGACATACAATAGAAATGTCAAACAAGATTAGGTCAGTGCCTCAAAACACAAAACTATAAACCTGTCAACACAGCCGATAAGAGGCCAAAATGGGGCGTAATCAGTATCAAAACGATTTTATTTTTGATAAACAATGAAATGGTACTAATTAGACATAAATTAAATTTAAAATAAATAAAAAGTAATTTGAGGTGACAGAATTAAAATCGCCAGTTTTCAAATAGTTCTTAGTCACGTGACTTGGGGTCAGACATTTAGACCAATCACAAAACACAAAAGCCAGGTCACCACCGGAATTTAAACGTATTTTCAGGAACAGTTGATTGTTAGGGTTAAACCAAAAACTTCAACAGCGTATTGCTGGCAGTAAAAATTAATATAAACTGAAAGAAAACTTACTCCAGGAGGGGCATTTCCAGTAAAACATAACACAGAAAAGATCGACAGCACATGACACGGCACCAGAACCAAGAAAAACCAATACACTGATGAGAATTTACACAACCCAAGGCGTCCATTCCGAATATACAACCAATCGGTGAGGAAATTTTGGTTAAGCCCAGGAGACCACTACATAACATCACAACACAATTTCCACCAAAAACGTAGCTGTTCCAGATAAAGGAGGCTATATACAAACTATTACTATAAACTATTATAACTAAAACTTTATTTAAAGCACTCTAATTGGATTTAAAAAAATATATTTTTCCGAAATACGAATCAGGCAGTCGGCCACGTTTCATTTTCGGCATTCTCTCTAAGCACTATTGCAACTTCTGAAAGTGAATAATTTTGACAAACATTATTACATACACTTTGTTAGTTGATAAGAGGTAGATATATGTTTGTAATGCATTGTATTTTTAAGTGAAAGCATATTCCTATCTTTCCTAGCAGCTCCAAGGACCCATTACCTGAGAAATATAAAATATAGGCCTATATTGTGAATTTTTGTTGTTGTTGCAGACTATTTGTCACGGCGGATGAACTTATCCAACTGTAAATGTTCGACTAATAGAACGGCAATTTGATCAACATTTTAAAGAGATAACGAATAAGAAATATAATTTGTCAATCATATCAGTTCTATTTTATTTCAGTAAAGTGATTATAAAGATCATTAATTACAGGAGACGGAAGAGAAAATTTGTAGTGGGCGCAAGGATATCTAGCACGCATCCAGCAAAGCGAATAAGTATATAGCCAGACACGAAAGTAGATCCAGTGGGCTGCGTAACACGATCTGTTTAACAATTACAGAACAAATATTATTCACGCGCCGATTTCAAACGAGGCACACTACATTCTCATCCCTATAAAATCGTTGTTAATCAACGAATACTGAAATACCATATAGTAAACGATAACCAAATAACTGATAGAAATAATAATCACGAATATAAGAACATTTACAAATCGATTGAGGATTACAAACAAGTTTTAAAAGGTAACTTTATTCGTTATCCGGGCATACAAGACACATCGCGAAAGCATCTGCGTTTTATTAAACACCCGTACACTAATTAGTTTTATTACAACGTCTATGTTCACCAGGGGTGTCCACAAAGAGGGGGGTAACAAAAAACTTTTGTAACGCCGACTGAGTCATTACAATTATGGGGGTTTCGACAAAAAATTTGGGGAAGTATCAAAAATTATAACTACGTTGCAATAAAAATTGCAATAATAAAAAAATCTTAGAATGGTAGGAAATTTTTCACTTAAATGGCGTAACTATGCACTTCCTGAAAATGCTATGAGCCGAGTTAAGATAATAAAAACAGGCTCAGGTCTGCAATGGGAGACGCGTGGCTTTCAAACCTTATGGTTCTAGCTTCAGAGAAAGACTTATTAGAGTCGATTCCCAATGATGAAATAATTGATGCATTTTCTTTATCGTCATCACAGAAGGAGAAGTTACTGTGCCGAATATAAGCCAAAGCAATTAGGACTTCATCAAACCATTATTATTTTTCATTTGTTCTTCTTTACAATCCGCTTTATTGATATTTTGTTCCTTTGCTTTATATTGTCATAAATATTATGACAGTATTGAAATATTGTCATATACGTATTAATTTCGTTAGAGTTTTTATTTAATTGTTTGTTTAATTTCAAATGAGAATTTATTTGCAAACTGTACTATTTTTAGCTTTAGCTTATTTCATAGTATAACGCTTATTACTATGACATTTTCTTTTAATTTTAAATACCTTTCCTTGGAGTTGATTATTCGTCAAGTTTGTGGGAAATGTGTCATTAAGGTGACAACCCTGCATTCACGTAATTTGTCTACGTTTCCAAAAGGAAACGAAAACTGAAAAATTACATTGAGACGACTAAGTTTTGACTGCAAATGAGAATACGAAAAGTAAGAAGACGAAGAAGAAGACTTTAGCATAAAATCACACATGACTAGATACTTGAGTGACTGAACCAACTTTTTGTATTTTATGTGGTTAAATAACCGTATTTTTAGAAAAAAAACTACGCCGTGATACAAAAATAAAAGTTTTACAAAGTTATGGGAGTCACCTACAACCATGATGTACCGGTTTCAATCGTCAGTAACTGGGAATGGTCCAGCAATGTCTATGGTAATTCTCTCGAAAGGCAGTCAACATTATGTTGTCTAATTTTTCCCCTGCTTCTGGTTTATGGGCCTTGCTTGCAGCACATATTTCACACGCCCGAACCCATTCCTCTACGTCGTGGCGAAGATGAAGCCAATAGAATCGCTTCCGTATTTTGTCAAGGGTTTTGTTAACGCCAAGATGGCCTCCAGATGTTCCATCATGCATCTCCTTCAAAACAGACTGAACTTTACTTCGGGAAACTATCAACTGCATGACCACGTCTCGTCCATCTGTACTTTCCCAAGCCCTTTTCAGCAATCCGTTTTCTAAGGTGAGAGATTACCATTGTGCCCAGTAGCCCTTCAGCACTTCGGAACCATGGCAGATATCTTGCCAATCCGGGCGGCGACCTTCCTCTTTTGCTGTCAAGATCGGGTCCTACGGGTGTGAATAATGGAGAACACCCAAGAAACAAGACAGTCAAATACAGGCCTCGGATATGGGCTTCGAAAGAGAAGTTAAAAGGTATCTAAACTTGATCCTATAAGGAATGAGGCCGTAAGAAAAGAGTTACAAGATTTTAACTTGAATGAAAAATTAAAAGATTACAATCAACGGTGGAAAGAACACTTAGAAAGAATGTCAGATTCTAGACTGGAAATATAAACATATCGACACAGGTGTGTGGGTAGACCCAGGAAAAGATGACTGGAGGATTTTTAAAGGCGGGTAGGTAGCACCTTGCCTATGGCGTGTTGTGAAGAAGATGATGATGATGATGATGATGATGATGATGTGGTTAATTGAAACGAACAGTACATTTTAGGGCGTGCCTCAGCCAGCAGTCGGTAACAATTCCAACATTTACCCCGTAAACAAACACCTCTCACCACTGCACAACTCGTCAGGTTGAATATAGCCTGATGTCTTTTTGGCGGTGGCGGTGGTATGAGCTGTACCACGGACGCAACAGGTTATGGGCCTGATGCTGGAGGTAATATGACGGAGTTATTAGAGTTGGAAAATACGAATTTTTGCAAAACTTTTTTTTAAGTAATTCCAACGCCTCGTAATAATAGTCCTTCTTCTTCTTCTTCTTCAGCGGTGCGACAACCCATTACTGAGTCAAGGCTTCCTTTAACAGCCTCCGCTAGTTGTCCCGCTCAAGTGCAGCTGCTCTCCGGTTCCGGGTCCCAAGGATATGGCGAGCATCATAATTCACACCGTCTTCCCAACGTAGTTTGGGTCTACCAACTCTCCTGGTGCTATAGATCTGTTCTGTGATTGCCTTTCTAGGTAATTCATTATCTCCCATTCTGATCACATGTCCAGCCCATCGGAGTCTACCAAATTTTATAACTTTCGCAATATCTGGTTCATTCATAACAGTGTTCAGTTCTTGGTTGGTTCTTTTCCCCCATTCACTTCCCACACATATTGGACCAAAAATAGTGCGGACGATCTCGTATTAATAGTAAATACACCTTTTTCTTGTAACGTCAATCCACAGAAGGATTACTGACCATATACTGAGATCGGCAAGTTATTCTATTTTAAAATGGCAAGCCCTGCTGATTAAAATCCTGGACTCTTTCAATATGGTTTCTGCGTTCAGTGAATTTAACAACGTTTTTCGCTTTCCTCTGCAATTTCTTTTATTACATTTTCTCCCTATTAGTAGAGTCCACAGGATATTTTAATATGTTTTTAAACATTCTTCTTCTTCTTCTTCTTCTTCTTCTTCTTCTTCTTCTTCTTCTTCTTCTTCTTCTTCTTCTTCTTCTTCTTCTTCTTCTTCTTCTTCTTCTTCTTCTTCTTCTCCTCCTCCTCCTCCTCCTCCTCCTCCTCCTCCTCCTCCTCCTCCTCCTCCCCCTCCCCCTCCCCTCCTCCTTCTTCTCCTTCTCCTTCTCCTTCTCCTTCTCCTTCTCCTCCTCCTCCTCCTCCTCCTCCTCCTCCTCCTCCTCCTCCTCCTCCTCCTCCTCCTCCTCCTCCTTCAGGCTGTGTGCCTTACGATCCGTTGCGCACTCCTTGGTCCGACCCAAGCGTGTATCCGGCTTTGGGTCTTTGTGTTCAGTGTCCAAGTCTCTCTGCCATGAAGGCTGCATGGCACTGCCATCACTTTATACAATTTCAAAAGAGCATCTCTTCTGTTTTTCCATTTGTTCCACACATGTGATTAAACTTCTCTCTTTTTTAGACACATTTCTATCGTGAAAACATTTTTAAAAATTTATATACGAATAAAATAAGACAGCACAAGGATTAAATTTTATAAGACAATCGCAATACCCACGTTTATTTATCCAAGTGAGGCGTAGGTCATGACAAAAGCGGCAAGATTCAGAGTGCTAAAATGCAGTTTCTTTGAAATACTTTAAGTGATACATTCCAAGATAGAATAAGAAATAAAGATATCAGAGCAGAACTATTAGGTTTATATAATCTAATCCATGAAGAGGAGAAGAAGAAGAAGAATTTATATACGTGTAGGTCTGGACACGCTTTGTTTTATACTTAGGCCTACAGCTAATTGAAGTTTTCCCAGTTTTGTTTTTAGTTTCAGAGGTAAATACAACTAAACACTACATAGACCTATGGTTGATTTTAATGACACAAGAGTGACGACTACAGATATAATTACGTCTAAAAATTGTTTAAATTTGGTTCCAAGGCCCTTAAATTGTATTCATCTTATTATAGGAAACCATAAAAATCAGATAAAAATTAGGTTAGAAATAGAATTTTAATAATAATGATATCGGCTACTTTTGTATTGCTAAGTAGTCCAGAAGTTAGGTAGGATAACCTGCCTCATGTGAGCATATAAGGAAGCTGGTGTTGCCAGTACTATGACTATGACTCAGCTACCCATTATTATCCCAGAGGTATCAATTTCTATAGGCTGAATCGTCATGAGTGGCTGAAATTCGCACCTTAATTTTATGCTGCTCCTGGGAACCCGATGTCTCCAGATCAGTACCCAGCTGCCATTCCGAATGGTATAATGAACACATAACTGGTTTACTAAGCTTTCTTAACGATTCGTAAACAAAAAATAATAAAGTTCTTTAATGGGGGTAAGTCAAGTCCACGTCCCCGTCGTGCCCCCCTGGGACCTTCTGTAGCCACACGGTAGCTACAGATGCTAACGGACCTCTGTGAAGACCAACGGACGGAATGGTGGAAGAGATCTCAGTGATTCAACACCAGAACGTGCGGAAACAATAAGAAAAAGAAGACTATTATTTTTTGGCCATTTATGACACAAATAGGCTAATAATGGACGACATAATTTATGACATAATTAATTGACGACAATAGGTTAACAAAGCAGATCTTTAAGTATCTGTGGGGGAAGAAGTTAATATCAAATTGTATTAAAGAATTCCAAAAGGATTTAGAAAAAATATTATAAACGCAGAAGAAGCAATTGAAAGAGAAGTTTTTCAGGCAAAAGTGTTGAAAATAGAAGGAGTCCAGGGTAGGAGAGAGAAAAACGCAGGTTTAAAGTAGATTGAAGACAGGAAGAAGAGACACATTGAAAAGATGAAAGAATATTGGAGAAAAAGAAAAGAACAAAGAATAAAGAATTGAAATTCGCATGTGGTCCTCAGACGGCCGATAAAAAAAAAGTGCTTTTAAGTAAAGACTGCTCCGAACCCAGTAGGTAATTTAACTGTGAATAATTTATTATGCTACATATATATTTAAAATTAAATGCCATGTGTTCCATAGCTAGATACCTTTTGCTTGTCTATAAACCTCATATGAGACGCTCTCTGTCTCCCCCCTCTCTCTCTCTCCATATATATAATATTGTGGTATTATTCAATATAGTTTCTTCTGCAAGTAGTGCATTGCGTTTTTGTCATTTCAATACCTGGCGCAAGTTTCACTGAAAAATATCAGCATCATCAGAGGTTTGTAAGTAAATCTGTTAGAATCGAAATCTTTCTATGTTAATATAGAAACTAACGAATAATCGAATTTTAATGTAAAATAAAGGATAATCGATTTAAGTCCATTAGTTAACTATTGTTTTAATGTTTATGTACTTAAGCAGCTGTTTTGTCGGTTGTATTGGAAATATTCAATGTTTATTATACTTTATTTATTTTAATAAATTTATAATTTTAAATAAATCATCTTGTTTCGTTTTTATTTGAGTTTCTTCTTTAATTAATAAATTATTGTTTTTGTGTTTGTAAATATTAAGATTTTCTCAAATATTCAGTTAAAAACTTTTTGTATGTTTTTAATTAATTTTATATTTTCAATGCCTGGAAATTTTTTGTTATTATTTAGACAATGTATGGCTAAAGTAGATTTATAAGTATTTGATTTTAAAAATGCATTGCGGTGTTGAATGAATATTTATAAATTATAAATAATACGAATTACCATATACTATAGCTTCTGATTAAAATTGTATGCCTATACAGTGGAACTTGGTTATAACGTCATTGAAGGGACCAAAAAAATAATGACGTTATGTCCGAGTGACGTTATAAAAGAGTCGTTATAAAAGACCCTTTTTAATCACTAGTAAGGAAGGAGAAATAAAAAAAAAGATCTTTGCATTATTAACATTATTCGTGATATTTATTCTAAAGTTTACAAACTGCATTTCATTTATACAAACAGCATGAAGAATATTTTAAAAGATCAAAAAGAAAGTACATGTAACTTACATTTAGGCTTACTGTCGAAAGTAATCCGTAATTTTTTTTTGAACGCTCCTTTCTGAAAAATAAATTCTTTCTGTTGTGCTGTGGGATGCTGCGCGGCATTGAGCGTGTCGTCAGACGTCTCTCTAAAGCAGTAAAATCGTGAAAGAGTTTCGGCGGCTCTCATTGCTTCCTGTACTGTCGGACAAACGATGTCGGCATCCTCCTCTTGCTCAGCATCTTCTTCAACACTATCTTCTGGTTCTGTGTTTTTTACTTCCGCGATAATTTCTGCGTCACTCAACACTTGGAATGTTTCTACTTGGTCATCCACTGATGCATAGGAATCAAGTTCATTTCCAAATTTATTTACGTCGAATTTATTAATCCACTCCGAGAGCGGCAAGTCGTCGTCTTCGTCATCATCGGGTAAATTTTCATGTACTAGTACGCGCGCGCACATATATAGGCCTACGTTTATATGAAATTTAGAGTAAATTTTTATAATGTTAAAGATATCAGTTTGACCGGACTTATGACAAAATGACGCTACACCCGAGTTGACGTAACAGCCGAGGCCGTAATAACCAAGTTCCACTGTATAAGCAAAAGCTATCTGAGACACTGATGAAATTTAACTGAAAATTTATTTAAAAATTTGTGACCCAAATTTTAAAAAGTGTTTTACGTAGTTTAAATATTTCCGTGTCCAACTTTGTTCAGAGAATGAAAAACGCGATGGAGAGTACAAAACGATGACAGAATAAAAAACTTTCAGTCAACTACACAATGAACTGTCTTGGTATTCTATGTTTAAGCGGCCTACAGCAGCACACGTCAGTTTGATTTGAACTTTGTACACAGTCAGCAAGCACTGCTCCGTCCTATTAATTTTCCGGTTGAGCGAACATTGCGTAGTGCGTGTTTCATTGGCTGTCAGTCAAACGCAACAACAAATATGGGATACTTCATGCAGACGAACAGCTGTTCTTACGGACAACTGATTGGTTAGACGATATTGGCATCGTATTCTGGGAGAATACGGAAAATGGGGACTACAGATGAATGTGGAAAAACCACAATATTTGTGTATAGGAGAGGACATGGCCGACATAGTATTGGAAAGCGGTGAATTGTAGCAAAATATGAGAATTACAAATATCTGGGAATAAATTTTAACAAGGAAGGGACAGACGATACAGAAATAAAGTGTAGAGTAAACAAAGCAAAAACAATAATTAAGTCTCTAAATGGAATACTGTGGAGCACTTACGAAATAGGAAAACAAAGGAAAATGAGAATATACAACATAATGTTTAAGAACACATCAGCATATGGGTCTGAGACATGGAGAATGAAGGAACATCTGAAAGGAAAGATAGAAGCCACAGAAATGGACGCCTTAAGAATAATATGTAGAACATCAAAATTAGACCGGGTCAGAAATGAAACAATACAGCAACAAATGAATATAAAAGAAACCGTTTTAGAACACATCGAGAAAAAACAATTAATTTGGTATGGGCACGCTCAGAGAATGGGGGAGGAGAGGTTACCAAAGAGAGTGATGAAATGGATACCACAGGAAAACAGAAAAAGGGGAAGGCCAAGAGTAACATGGATCAGGGTGTAAGGAGAGCAATGAGTGTACGAGGTCTAACTGAAGAAAACTGCAGCGACAGGAGATATTGGAATTTAGATACCGGACAACGTCGCAGGACGTTCATTCTTTGAACAAATCTAATTGATTATAAAGAAACGTGTTTTTAGGTTAGAAGTACAATAACTTTGTTAAATGACTAATAAATGAATAAAAGTTAAAAACAAAACTTGTAAAGAATTTAATTCTGAGAAAAATGGTGTAAATAAAGTCAATAAAAATCAACAAAAAATTCCAATTGTTTCCAATTTTCCAAAATTTGTTTTTACCCAAAGATTTTTCTGTTTTACGTCGGATATCATGAAAGTTATGGGAGATACAGTTCTGCGACCTATTTTATTCGATTTTTCAGGTCAAAAACCATAAGAAACAACAGAATTTGCCCCTTCCCAGAATTTCAGAAAGTCTTCATTTATCCGGAAGAACCGAAACCCGGGCGAAATCTTTCGCTAGGCGTAACTCGCTTACAAAGCGTTTTCGGACATATGTTTATATGAACCTTTTTCTTCTTTTACACTATAGAACCATTTCTCAAATTATTTCCCTCTCCCCCCGGGACACCCTGTATATATATATATATATATATATATATATATATATATATATATATATCCATTCTGGTCTGAACAAATGTAGGAATGTTATCCGTACACAAATTAACAGAAGGACAATGTCGACTTCTGAATGTCAAAATTTGATTCTCAGTCCGGTCGGACAATTTGACCATTAAGCTTTTACGTGTAGCTTATAGTTTAAGGAGTCAGTACAAACAGAAGTACGTACATAGCGACGACGTTGTAGCCATCGATTAGATATACCTGTAATAGAGACATATATAAGCTGAGGTTGACAACGATGTTTTTGATCGACTGGAATGCAAACGATGTGACAAACACACGAGCTTTATAACATAAAAAATAAACAACAGTGTTCATAACACACATAGCCCTATGTCTGTAATACGGTCTGAGTATGCATAATAAATTTCCGCAGAGAACTAGACACTTCTTTTAACAAACATAGTTTAGATATCAGCGCGTTTCAATCTTCCCGTTCATACAAGATTTTGAACATAGTCTGTTACTAACATTTGTTCTAAAACAAGAAAAATAAAAATAAAACAAATATGTATAGGCTATGCTAGAAGACACAAATGTGTACCTTCTACTTCGTATCTACGCCTTATTTTTAAGTTAGCAATAAAGAAAAACGTATGCCTGGTTTCATGTTGAGGTTAGCTTGGTATATGTGACGCACATTCGCCGTCAGAGCTGTGGGGATGTGCGTGCGAGACGTGCCATTGGTATACAAGTTACGAGCTACCGGTAGGAGCTCCTGCCTTGTGGTCCGATCCAGAATGGAATATTTATGTAAATTTAGGGGCCGTTACCACGGCATGCTTGTGCTAGGCCGTTCTAGTACAGTATTATCCGAGGCCGTTTCCAAGAATCACCTGGTCGTGGACGGTACTTGCCAAGGCCGGCTATGAGAGTGTTTGTCTGGGCCGCTAGAACATAAAATCTACGCTCAAGACGCCGCACGTTATTATCCAAGGAGCGGACACCGAATCCACTTTTGGTCGCCAGCCGAAGTCCCCTATCGAGAACGCTTTGCAGCTTTCGTTTATGAACAGCGGCAAGGTAGCCCCAGACGGGGATGTCATAGGTGATGATCGGCAACAGATACGCGCAAACTTACCTAGCTTGCTGGTCATAGCCTTGTTGAGAAATATGGGAAACAGAGACCCCAGACGTGCGGACGGTCTTTTTCTCATTATCTGGGCGTGGGCACGCCAGTGAGCAAACGATCAAGGTGGACACCGGGGTACTTGACTTCTCGAATTGCGTTCAGCCAACTTTTATTGGCGTTGTAAAGGGACCATAAAGGAGAACGCGAGGACGCTGAGCCATTAATTCTTAATATTAATTACATATTAATGTACAGAAAAACAGCTGACCAAATTTTACTGAAGAGAAACAGAATTTAAGGTAGCCTACTGCAATATGTAAAAGGAAGCTTCAGTTCTGTCGTATATTAATTTTTAGCTCACAGTGTTAAGAAAATTGTACACGAATTTAAGGATTTATCTGCAAATCGTACACAGCAGTATAATGTTAGGTTAGCTTAGGTTAGAAATTGTAATTTATTCTGTAGTGTATTGTAATGTAAGGAAAGATTACAGGAAAAGATGTGAATACGATATGCTTTCCATTATAGCATGAGAAGTGACAAGCATTCATGTGATATGCCATATCACGTGAGATGCTTCTGGTATACTGTGTGTACATGGATATTCACAAGTAAAGGGTGGGAGAATGAGAACACAACAAATTGTGTTAGCTCGTGTTTGGTTACTATGGTACCAATAAATAACCAGATTTTGTTGTAACCTCAATTAAACTGTACCATTTCAGTAAACGTGGCTCAATGGCAAGTTGAACATTGTGCGTTTGCTGTAGAAACGTTTGTTTAAAAGTAATCATTCCTTTATAAAAAAACAACAAAGACTGTTCGGAAATCATTTCAATGTTGGGAGACATGGAAGAATTCAAGATTGTTCAACAATATCGAGCTGGTAAGAACATTTAGATCCACTGCCTCTACACAGAAAACAATTGGACGAAGTGTAAAAACAGTGCCACGCCAGAAAATGTGGAAAAGGTAAGAGTTGGTGTTACGTGTAGTCCAAAAACCCCTGCTGGAAAGCATGCTGTGACTGCAGATTTCCAGTAGGTTTCTGCGGAGGATTTTGCACCAATATCTCCATTTCCATCCATACAAAATTCAAGTGGCCCAAACACTGTTTGAACGTGATTGCACTAAAAGAATTGATTTTTGAAATGAAATATTTAAATTCAAAAAAAATCAAGAACAAAGCTTTCATGAACACTTAATTTGTGTGTAACGAAGCACATTTTCTCCTTTCCCGGCATGTCAGTAAAACCTCCGCTACTGGAATGACAGTAACCCTCAAGAACTTCATGCCAGTGAGTCACTGTTTGGGTGTGGAGTTTCCTACGTTCCTGTTTATGGGCTGTATTTCTTTGAAGACAGTCAGTGTGCACGCAGACCGATATTGCAAATGCTGAACATTTGAAAATTTTCTGGTGGTCATAAAAACTCTATTACCACTCATTATGCGATTTTCAGTCTCGTTGCTGATTTTGTTCTTATTGTTTATAAAGGCACCCAAATATTTGGATTTTTGAATTAAGTAAATTTATAAATACATTTAAAACTTTATTATTCTAATAACATTATTTTTAAAATGTTACAATTAAAGTTAGTAAAATGTATAATTTTATTTATTTAAAATGTCGAAATAATTAATTTTTCTGTTCGCTGAAATCCCCCGCGCGTGCATACACACATTCACACATAGAAATCTGTATTTTACAGTACGCCTACTAGTCAATCAGAGAAGTAATTACATGAGATTAACAGATTCCCAATAGGATTTGTAAATACGTTTCTACTGGGAAAAATGTCAAAAGAGAGAAACGTTAATCACACAATTTGGTAAATTCAATTACAGTTGGGCTGAAAAGAAAATTACGTGATTGGAAATTTAATCTGGCTGAAAACAACTAAATCCGAATCATAAACATAATGGCCACTTGTTACAAACAAGCATATCTGCTTTCCCTCCATAATTATATTTCAAAAGGGGATGTGGATGCGAACACGTTCGATTCCCATTAAATTATTCCTCTTTCACTGAAACGGTTACTGTTGTCCGCAGCTGCGTTTATGAATTTTAATGGTTCAGGTATGCGAGAAAGACCAAGTTGCTGTCTACTACCAATAGCTTTTCCATATTCCACATACTGCTAGCCTAATTTTGTGACATAATCCGATGTAGTAGTAAATCCTTATGTCATTTTAGCTAGTACAGTTCATTTTCATGACGTGTCAAATTATTATTGATTATTATGTAGCAACAATGCCTCATGCTATACAACAATGGTTCTTCGTCATTGTTATCGTTGGTCACTCCCAGTGTGTAACAATATAAACAATGATAGTGCATCTTGAGCTTTTAGTAATGCACTTTTCTTTAATTAAACATACATGGAGATATATCTTATAATTTTTGTAACTCATTTTAAATAAAACTGCAATGCGAAAAAGTAGTTAGCGATGAACAGACTGTTAATACCAAATTGAGAGGACAAATGAAAATGACTTCACACTCATTTCCTGAAATCAAATAAAATATTATTAATCTTATAGTATTAAATAAAGCAAAAGATTTACAGTTATAATGTGTAGACGCATCTGTGGAACGATTCATAGGTAAGTGAAAAAAATAAAAGACGGAAGGATACCCGGATAAAATTTTACAAAACTTTGGCTGTCCCCACATTCCTGTATGCTAGTGAAACACAGACTCTTGGTAAAAGGGACGTATAGAGGATTCAGGCAGCTGAAATGAAATTTCTAAGAGGGACGCAAGACTGTTCTCTCCTGGATCGGAAAAGTAACGAGAATATTAGACTCGAAATAAACATTGTATCGTTGCACCAGAAGACTGAAGAGCACAGAAGGAGATGGTGTGAACACTTGAACCGCATGCCTGATAGCCGTCTACGCGTGGCTGCCTTGGGTTATCAACCCACTGGGAACAGAGATGTCGGTAGGCCGAGGAGGAGATGGATTCCGGGACCTAATCCTTGGAGTGATGATGATGATGATGATGGTGGCTTACAGTTACTTACAAAGCTGATGAAATGAGTAATTAATTGATGACTCGTTGGGCACTTGGTGAAACATATTAATACAAAGGTTTTTTAAAAATATATAAACACTTGGTACGTTTCACAGATTTTATTTAACGCTGACAGCTGTTTCGACTTCCTAAGCCATTGGCAAAGAGATGAATGAATTAAAAACCTATACACAGGATGTAAGTAAGGGTGGTGGTGGCGGCCATCTGTTTAGGACGTGTATTGGAACATCTGTGTGGAGGGTGTTAAGATGGAGAGGGGGTGCAGGAGCTAAGGAAAGGTCAGGTGTCTGTAAAAACTAAATACAATCTGAATGCAAAATATAAAATAAACTAAACTAAATAACCTAACTAAATAACAGCTTTTAATAGAGAGGATACACAGAATTCAGTTTGTTAAAAGCTGTTATTTAGTTTAGTTTATTTTATATTTCGCATTCAGATTATATTTAGTTTTTACAGACACCTGACTTTCCCTTAATTAATTCATCTCTTTGACAATGACTTAGGTAGTCGAAACTGATGTCAGAGTTAAATAAAATCTGTGAAACGTACCAAGTGTTTATATATTTTTAAAAAACCATTGTATTAAATGAGTAATTGTCCATAGCACTACAGTTACTGTCCTGGGTAGCATTGCAGCACTGCTAGGGAAGTGGAAGCTTCTTGATGTAGGCTTCATGTACTGTACACGGAGGTATTATTGCTTAGTAATTGTAACACTATGCGAACTGTAACGTAAACTGTAATAACTGTAAAAAAAGGTGAACGGCCGTTTTGCGGGCGGACGAATGTGTACCGAATAGTAAGTTCTAATCGTGTTGCTACTACGTTTGTTTAGTAGCGGTTTTTCTCGATAGAGAGCGGTAGAGTTTAAGATATTTAAAGGAGTATTACTACTTTGGCTGGTTCCAAAGCTACAGTAAGAGTTAATGGAGAGTTAACCACACTTTTGGTATTGATACTGGGGTGCGACAAGGAGATGGACTCTCCACTACGTTGTTTAACCTAGTTCTGGAGGCAGCCATTCGAAAACTACATGTTTTTGGACACATCGGCATGAAAACCACACAAGTGTGCGCTTATGCTGATGACATAGCTATTATCAGCAGACATAAAAGACAGCTACAGGAAAATCTACTAACACTAGATAGTAAAGCGCATAAAAGAGATTT
This sequence comes from Magicicada septendecula, assembly GCA_034769895.1. NCBI lineage: Eukaryota > Metazoa > Arthropoda > Insecta > Hemiptera > Cicadidae > Magicicada > Magicicada septendecula. The sequence continues at coordinate 52,063,595 of CM068367.1, forward strand.
AAAGATAAACGAAGCCAAGACCAAACACGTGGAACTTCAACTGAATGTCACAAACAACCAGGCATATCTATCAGCTGGCAATTATACACTTGAACGTGTCCAAGAATTTTTTCTTACTTAAGTTTACAAATTACTCAGAACAACTTTTCCAGCAATCAAATAAAGTCCCGCATCGTACGTGGCAACAGATGTTATTACTCTTATGAAAAGCTTTTCAAATCCAGGATGTTAAACAAACAACTTAAGCTGACTATATACAAAAGTCTTATACGACCGGTAGTAACATACGGATGCGAAGTCTAAACATTAACCAGCACAGACAAGCAACATCTAAGAATATTTTAACAAAAATTCTAGCGAAAATCTTTGGACCTCTATAAACTGAAGACGGCTATTAGAGGATTCGAATATACCATGAACTGGACCAACTGATTCAGGGTGCCGACATAGTCAGTTGGTCCAGTTCGTCCTACGATTTATTAAGAGTAGGAGGCTTGAGTGGCTGGGCCATGTAAGGCGAATAGATGACAGAAGAATGGCTAATAGAATTGCAGATTGGAAACCGGTAGTAAGAAGAATTAGACGCAGACTCAGGAAGAGATGGTTGGATGACGTGGAGGTTGATTTGAGATGTATGGACGTGTGAGGATGGAGACGGATGTGCAATGAGAGGGCGGAATGGAAGAATGTCATTGAGCAGGCTAAAGCCCATGCTGGGTTGAAACTCCAGAAAAAGAAAGAAGAATATTCTCCTAACAAACGTCTTTTAATAAACTTCTGTCTTTTATTATATAACTAAAATTACATCGATATTCACTACATATCAATGCCAAAAATCGCATAATCGAAATAACGAAAATGAGTGTGGGTACGATTATTGGGATATTAAACAGTTTTTGAAATATTCGAGTTCATTGTTTGATATTAAGGTTGCTTGCATATATGCGACTGTGTTAGTTATCAAAGTGCGTCTTTATTTGTATGTATTTTTAACAAGAACGCTGAGATTACATAACCGTATCCATTCCCATCTCCAAGTGTAGGGATGGAGACGGATGTGTAATGAGAGGACGGAACGGAAGAAAGTCATTGAACAGGGTAAAACCTACGCTGGGCTGTAACGCCAAGGAAAGGAAATTAAGGAAAGTTAAGAAAGTGTTACTCTCTATTGAGAATAATGAGGTATAGAAAGTATCTACTATTAATACCTATTGCAAACGTGTCTGAAGGAGTTCTGCTGTGCTGCATATGAAACATTAAAGAGTTTGCTGGTATACAATATTATATTGTATACAGAAGAAACACTTAAAGAAGGAAACAAGGAAAGAGACACAATTGAAATATTATAATGTAATGGCCACACCTCAACTACTGTATGAGACTTGGATTAGAAAGGCCAAAGACATATCTAGAATACAAGGAGGGGAAATGAGGTTGTTGAGGGCTGTAAAGGGTTGCACCAGGAGAGATATTATCAGAAGTGATCATATTAGAATGGAGCTAGGCATAGCTGAAAGCTTAAATGAAAAAATCTCCCAGTACAAAACGGAGTGACGGTTACACGTAGAGGGAATGGATCCAACTAGATTTTCAAGAAGAGCCCTTGACTATCATCCATGAAGGAATAGAAGTGTGGTAAGACCACGTGAACGATGGTTGGATGAATTCCATTGAGACTGGAAAAGGCCACTAGCCTAAGCCGTAAAGGATGACGAGGATATTGTATAAAATAAACGGAAAATATACGGAACCAAAATATTATCTTAACCGACATAGAAAAAAGTAAATTGGTAATGCAACCAAGCCAATAAGTGACATCATTTTTACCTTTAGTCAAAGTTAGTCGGTGGATAACTTTTTGAAGGAAATTAAACAAGTTGAACGGTGTACGAATAGATTAAGAATGTAATATAAACTTTGCGGATTTGCAATCCCTTCGCCGTTAATTCGAAATGAGAAATGAAACATTTATAAAGTAGATAATTTCTAAAAGTCTCTTTTATTTCTACGTTTGAGGGAACTTTTAAACCGATTCACGACTTTTAAGTTTTCTTAATTTCCTGACTTGTGCTTTCCCCCTCCAATCTTTCCTTTGTTTTGAATTCCAAGTCTTCTTTTTATTCTTTTTCCGGCATATAAAATATACGTATAGTTGTATAAATTAAACTTTTAGAAACCTGAATATTATTTTTAAATTACCATAATTTTTTCTCTTGCTTCATTTAATTGTAACCATAATTCTACATTCTATTCGTCAACTGGAAAAAGTAAAAACTTAACATGATTTGTAATCGCCCACTAGAGCAGATGAATCGCCACTCCTCTTTTGAGTCCCCTGTTATCTTGTGTGTGTCCAGTATCGGGTCCTATCAATGAGTTCTCTTGCATTCCGAGTTTAGCGTAATGTTTTCTGATTTTGTAGTAAACGATGTCTTATACACAGCGTAACCCGAGGTCACCGTGGAGCGTTGATTTGAAACACACTAGATGGATTATATTATTCTCAATATTTTAAACTAAGCTCTCTGAATTATAGCTAAGATGGAAGTGTTTGCGCACGCCAACAATTTATTACCATATGCGCCATTTATTATGGCTTTGAATGTATTAAGATTGTATTATTTATGAAAATTACGATCTCCAGTTGAGTGTTTGATTGTCAAGTCAACTTGTTTTCTTTTTTTAAATGTTTATAATGTTTCTTAAAAAAAATATTATGTTAAATCTCCTTCACAATTCTAAGCCAAATTAGCTATATTATTAAATGTGAATACATTTTAATATTACATTATAGTTTTAAGACGAAATGTTCTGTTGCAATTCAGATTAGACAGATATTCAAGATTCAGTCGACACACATTATTTAGGAGCTCTTGAGCTTTCCTATGTAGTGGTTTCATATTTCAAAACTAATATTTCTTCAAAATTAATGTTTTATTTATATCTAAGCAGCCGTCTACCCTAATGAGCCAGTGCTTTTGTCTTCTCCGGTGCTAATGTCACTTAGGAATATGTTTGGACTTGGATACGTTTACCAATAACCCCACGATATTATTTTCACAGACTCCTGGCACCCGGCGCCTATTTGTGACACTAATTTCATGATGTCAAGATTCTACTTTTGAGAAAAGATAATTCTCAAATTTTTAGTGTCGGTGGCAAATTTTCATCAATCAGTTTTGACCTTTGGAAAATCTTAATAGATTTCATACGAGAAAACGACTGTTCACATAAGTACAGAATAGCAATGAACCTTACTAGCTTCGCTCGTTTATTTATTGTATATTTATTAAAATGCATATTCCCAATGAATTTGTAACTGCTCTGTCCATGTAACTGCGATTCGTACTCAGCAACATGAGTACGATTCGCGTTGACATTATTTATGGTACATTATAATGTACTCGTAACTTACTCGTTTATCTGAATAAAAGAAATCGCCTTATGAACACTTAGCCTGAGACGAGACAACTGTCCTTCTGTAACATTACTTAGCTCTCAATGGCCACAGGCAGAAGATGTTAAATATCTCGAAGCGTATCTGGTCAGAAGACGTTCTTGTCGAAAACACATAGTAACAACACATAAACAGTTTCAGTATACCTTCAGAAATATGTACTGCTTGCTCGGAAGGAGGTCACAGATGTTCCTGAAGAATAAACACCTCCTCTACAAGTCCACTTTGAAACCAATCTGGACATACGATGTTCTACTATGGGGGGAAAGGGCATTCAACTCAAACCGGGCTGTAGGTGCGGTGTCCACGGAAAAAAGGATCTAGTCTTCTACTCGATGCTTCTAACAGGCTACAGATCGAGTTCAAGGTGTTACCGTGTGGCGGCTTATGGCAAGCACTGAGGATGCCGAACGTCGATAAGGAAGCTGAGGAACATATAAGAGAATTGTGCCGCCGAATCTAGTTAGGGATAACAGACGTACTGTGTTACAGTCAATGCCGTTCATCGACACAACAATGCCCGGCATGGAAGTGATGCCTGATTCACAGGCAGGTATCCAGAGAGATACGAACTTACAAAGTATTCTTGTCGAGCATCGAACAGCAAACTGTCGACGCGCCGCCACACGGGCTAACCTTAAACTCGATCTGTAACCTGTGTGAAGCATCGAGTAGAAGACTAGACCCTTTTTACTTTTTCCGTGTGTACGCAGCGGGCCGGCGGGCGCGGGGCGGTATCAAGGTCTTGCCTGACATGAGTCACGCCATCCCAGCCACAAGTGACAATGTCTGGAATTCTACGAATTTGATGACGAAAAAGGGGTGGATTTTTTTATAAAATTGGGGGAAGCGTCATAGGGGTTGGGGGGGAGATCGGCACCACTGGATGGATGTGCAGTCCAAGAAGATATGAGCTAAGGTTTCTTATTTTTGCTCACTGCTGACTCTGCAGTCCGGAGGGTGTACAGTTTTTACCGGAACAAATGTTGCATAGCTACATGTCCCATTCTGGCCCTTACTGCAAACGTGGCGATTTCTCTTGGGACATTTTCGTAAAGTTTGTGGTCTACTGGTGTCAGTTGTAGGTGAGAAACTCGTCTCCTCGTTTTCGGAGTTTTCCATTTCTCTCACTCCATTCTTCCTGGCCATTGTCACGGTACTCTTCAGCTTTGTTTAGAGAGATTTGTGGCATTTTCGCAGATTCTTTTGCGATTTCATGGGCCCGCTCATTTCCCGCAATTCGACAGTAAGCTGGAACCCACTGGAAGGCTATATTTTCCCCTTTCTCCTAAGCTTCGACATGAGAGAGAGAGAGAGAGAGAGAGAGAGAGAGAGAGAGAGAGAGAGAGAGAGAGAGAGAGAGAGAGAGAGAGAGAGGGGGGAGCCTATGGGTGTTCCTTCATCGCTACGGCATAGTGTAGCAACCGATTGCTATGTGTAAGAGAGTGTAATTGAGCTTTAAGGGATTTGTGCTTCGTATAATGTGAATTATTGTAGAAGAATACATCAGGGAAGAATTGTGGTTAAAAGATTGAATGGAATGTGGTGGACCAAGAACATACCAAATCATAAAATTAAGGATATACGATATTATAGTACAATGTATAACAATTTATGGGGCACAGAGGCTAGGCGACTGAATGAATCGGACAGGAGGAGACTAGAAGCGGTATGCGCTGAGATGCGCTAGAAAATCACGACTGGCCATATTTTGAAATGATAGCTACAGAAATGTTATTTATACTTCCATGTTCGATAAGGGAATGGAAGTATGGTCATGGCGAAAAAAATCGTGTTCGAGATAACGACAGATTCTGATTGTACTACCATCAAAACATGAAAAAAAGTCATTTTTCGAAAAGTGTCTGTGTAGGCCTATGTGTCTGTGTAGAATTTTTTCTATGGCAAACGATAACAGCCGCAAATTCAAACAGAATCAAATAATTTTTTCCATACAGTTCTGAATTCTAGATGACTTATTGTTTTCGAAATATGCCTATTGTTTTCGGTGAAGATCGGTTAAGGGGAAGGGGTAGTTTACCTGCAACGTTTTACGTTTTAACTAGAGTAAAGTGGTTAATTTTGATAAATAAAGTATCCTGAAAAGAAGGTCATAATAATTCACTGTAGAAAGGTAGATGAAAATCTATAAATAAAAAGGTTAGTTGAAGGGGAAGGGGGTAAATTTTTATAAATTAAAATGGTAGTTGATGATGGAGGAGGTAAATTTTTATAAGTTTTTTATTGACAACAAATAAGTAGTTTCTATGGAAACACTTCATTTCACTTTAACAAAATTTTTCATTTTAATTTAAAGTTGCCGTTAGGCAGTCAAGGGGAGCGGACGCGATCGGTGCTGTTGAACCGGTGTTTACTATTATTCATATAGTTTATTACTTTGTTATCATTGTTTATATTCCTGTTATCTGTATCACAACAACTATTATCTGGTGAGCAAATGAATTCACTATTATAAACATAATCTTAATAAGCTCATACAGAAGAAATACAGCTTATTTTCCGTAGCTTCGCGTGCGTGAGCCAGTAAACGAGCGGAAGTATGCGTGTATTCCCGAGACGTGAGGCCGCTTGCCCGGCTAGCGTTCTCATTATACAGAAAATATGGAAAATCAACAAAATAGGCCTATAGATTACAATTCAACCCAAAAAACAGAAGCAATGCAATTGGAAAATTACTCATCAATTGACGGCTTATCAACCGAAAGCGAGACTGAAGTTACACCAAATGTTATTCTTGGCAAATGTTTTGTGGACATAAACGGAAACGTCGAAGAGTAACGAAACCCAAAATTAATAATAGCCAATTCGCACTTTCTAACAAGTTCTCAGTCCTTGAAAGTCAAAATAATGGCGACAGTAACGCCATAAACCTAAGCATACCGGCAGAAAAAATCACAAGACCACCACCAATTTTTGTACACGGTGTCATGGATTACACTGAAATGAGAAAGGCCTTAACGAATGTTGCTGAAGCTGAGCAATATACCACAAAATCGCTAGCAAACAATCTAGTTAAGATCAACACCAATACTTCAGAAACATACAGAAAACTAATTAACCTTATGAAAGATTCTAATATCATCCACCATAATATCAATTGAAAGGAAATACAGCTTATAGAGTAGTTATACGCAATCTACATCCCACAGTACCAGTGAAACGTTTGGCACACGTTACAATTCGGGAACCTGGTTAATTGGCTCAGGTCAATTAAACAGGCTGCCATTATCTTTACAAAATCATAAATAACTGGAAAGTAAACAAAAGTTAAATAGGATCCCGTGAATTGAGGAATATTGACAGGGGTTTGTAGATTTATTCACTCACCTTTTTGGACCATGACATCTCTTTATTACATAAAGTTTTAACATCTCCGAAGAAATTTAGCAATGAGCATATTAAAAGTAAAAACATTTGCACCTCTTGTACAAATAGAATTAGATTAATTAATGAGTTAACATAGCTTTTACTGCCCTCGGATCCGAGTATTTTGTTTCAGTATATGATATTAAAATTATCATCTTTATTTCGTGCCATCTGAAGAATGGGCTTATTTAACTTTAACGTGTTATATTCATAAAAGCCTTAAACTTAACACATATTATTACTAAGCATGAAATTACAATTTTATGGTAATTAAGTCAGTCTTTCGTGTTTTACTTTACTTTCATTGGTTAATTAAGTGTCTATCATGTATTATTTTAAGTTAAGTTTTGAACCACGGAAGTTGAACTTCCGTGATACCTGTGTGTAACATCGTCGGCGAATCGGCGCTTCTATTGGTTGTGCAGGGTGTCTTGGAGATCTTCTGGCTATCGTGTTTTGGTGAAATCTGCTGTCATTCCTAAAGATGAGTCGTCTGTTGGGTCTGTAGATTCTTGTGGTAGGTTTTGGGTTGTAACTTTCACTGGTATTCACATTGTTGTACCGCACATGTTACTTACGTTTAACAGTTACATGTTAACAGTTTAACATCACATTTAGGTGATGTTAGTTTGTTACAGAGATGTCATTGTCATACACTCACGTCATTTTCGACATTTTTACATCATCCGGCTATCTCACACAAGCTTCTCCTCGTTTATAGGTTTTTATATTGACTACATACTTTTGTACGCTGTATCAGCAGCGGAATCTGAGATACAACTGAACTGGCTAAGTATAGGGGTGAAGAGGCTGTCCGCGCGCGGGTAGCTTGTCAGCGTAAAAGTAGTTCCAAATTCGATTAATATTTACTCGATTATTCTCTGACATATTTAACTATATTTAATTATACTACGGTATCTCTCACTTAGTATTTTATTATTGTACATCATTATGTTTTTTATCAAGTTCCGATTGAATACAATTATTAGTCATATTCACGGGTAATTATGCGTGTTGATGCCGGTTTCGGCAGGTTAAAGCCGGGTTAATTATTAAGGGGTGTTATCGCAATTTTATTATAGAATTCTTTTTGGTTTTAAAACTATTTATTTTGGGTATTATGGCGGGGTTACATTATCATTTTCTTTAGGGGTTTAGTTCTGTTTTAATGTGAGATTTTAAATTTCTTTTATTTCATTTTTTTCCTTTTTTAAAATCGTCACATACTCCTCCGCTTAAATATCGACACCGGGTGAGTATTTTACGGGTTTTTTTTTTTTTTTTTTTGGTGAGCAACGTACTGGGAGTATGCTCGGGGATTTCTGTGTTAAAATTTAATTTAGTACACGATTTGTTTTCTCTATATCTCTTTAAATGATCTTGTTCATTTAAATGTTCTCCTCCGTGAAATTCCCTTTATCTCACTTCTTACCATGCTAATTTATATTTTAATTCTTAATACTAATTTCCCTAATTATCCGTAACTCACAATATCGTGGCCCGACTGATTACATTTTGCATACTCTAACTCTAGTAGTTAGTTTTCTGCACTTTCTTTAACTCTTGTAAAGAACTTTCTTTAACCCTTGTAAAGAATTTTTCAGTGCGGCGCCGTTGTGACTTGTTACGTTACCTATATATAATTCTTAATTCTACTACAGAAATCTAAAGCCAATCCCATACTTGACCTTAGATTCATTCTTATCCTAATTTCTTATGCTACTGAGAGAATCGGAATTTCACGAAGATAATAATTTTTGTTTTTAAATGATCAGCTGTAATACATAAACAAAAGGAGACAAACACTTTACTTTCAACGATCAGCTGTTACTGTGGAATGTGGGTCAAACTAGTTTTCTTCAAACAATGGCATTGTTTATGCGTACAAAGGGGGGAGTTAACTCGAGGGAGAGAATATCTCTATTGTTCCATTTAACAATAGCTAACGGACACCTTATTAACTTGCACTGGCTTGCTTCAAAAAGGGGTGGAGTGAGCGATGCGTACGCAATGTTACGGCCCGTTACTAAGCTGAGTTTTGTTACACTTTTATAATTATAATTATACTAACGTATTATAATAATTTACGATATTATTAAACTTTTTATTTTAAATGACTTATTATTTATTATTATTACTTTGGTCTGATTTAAGAGACGGTTTCTTTTTTGTTTCGAACTCGTTTGTTTACTTCAGGAAGCATCATTCCATAAAATTAATTAGTACACTTGTTTTATTTAGTCAGTAGTTCATATAACTCATCGTGTCAATAGAAACACGAATTACACATTTATGCAGGCTTGTACAGGAAAACTACAGAACTGATATTGTCGCAAAATAGACGTGTTAGAGACTGAATACTTTGACACGTACATACATGAGTTGGTATAATACAATCTAATCTTTTCCCGTATAATCATATACGAGTATGTGCGTAATCTCACACAAAATATACACTTATAAATATCGTCCATATTATTCATATATGCTACTTAGAAAAACTAAGTACAATTTCCTCCAAGTACAATATACTACTTTTACATACAATTTCCTAACTGAGTGCATAAATATACAGAATAGAGTATTTTATAATTGACACTAAGTACACTAACCATTTACACAAAATGAAACAAAAAAACAGTGGCGCATTTTAATAATAAAATTATTTACTTGTTTTTTTTTTTATTCGATTTAATTTTCAACATGTGTCTGAAATCTTTTGTTACTGGACAAGGGGTCACACACTTTGTAATACAATAGGGGGAGGTGATGTACTGTCTACTTGAGGTGGCAGAGCGTAACAAAGGGGTTGTTTGGTACAAGCGGGAACAGGTCATTTTCTTGTCTGAGATTGTCGTTAAACAGGCAAGTTGGGGAATGCATTTTTAAACAGGTTTTACCCTAGGCTTACAATGTTTAAATAATTATTATATTATATTTAAATATCCTTACCTTATATATCATGGTTATTATATTATATTATATTATTACACCACATAATGATTATAAAAACACACTATCCTAACTCTGAATTTACTTACTTCAATTCTTCCTTTTGCGTATTTTAAATTAACATTCATAGAGTGAATAATTCTACCACATATTAAATGACAAACACAGGGCATTTTATCTTGCTAATTATCATTTATTCATTAATTAAGCAGAGTTGCGCATTTGAAACGTTTGGCACACGTTACAATTCGGGAACCTGGTTAATTGGCTCAGGTCAATTAAACAGGCTGCCATTATCTTTACAAAATCATAAATAACTGGAAAGTAAACAAAAGTTAAATAGGATCCCGTAAATTGAGGAATATTGACAGGGGTTTGTAGATTTATTCACTCACCTTTTTGGACCATGACATCTCTTTATTACATAAAGTTTTAACATCTCCGAAGAAATTTAGCAATGAGTATATTAAAAGTAAAAACATTTGCACCTCTTGTACAAATAGAATTAGATTAATTAATGAGTTAACATAGCTTTTACTGCCCTCGGATCCGAGTATTTTGTTTCAGTATATGATATTAAAATTATCATCTTTATTTCGTGCCATCTGAAGAATGGGCTTATTTAACTTTAACGTGTTATATTCATAAAAGCCTTAAACTTAACACATATTATTACTAAGCATGAAATTACAATTTTATGGTAATTAAGTCAGTCTTTCGTGTTTTACTTTACTTTCATTGGTTAATTAAGTGTCTATCATGTATTATTTTAAGTTAAGTTCTGAACCACGGAAGTTGAACTTCCGTGATACCTGTGTGTAACATCGTCGGCGAATCGGCGCTTCTATTGGTTGTGCAGGGTGTCTTGGAGATCTTCTGGCTATCGTGTTTTGGTGAAATCTGCTGTCATTCCTAAAGATGAGTCGTCTGTTGGGTCTGTAGATTCTTGTGGTAGGTTTTGGGTTGTAACTTTCACTGGTATTCACATTGTTGTACCGCACATGTTACTTACGTTTAACAGTTACATGTTAACAGTTTAACATCACATTTAGGTGATGTTAGTTTGTTACAGAGATGTCATTGTCATACACTCACGTCATTTTCGACATTTTTACATCATCCGGCTATCTCACACAAGCTTCTCCTCGTTTATAGGTTTTTATATTGACTACATACTTTTGTACGCTGTATCAGCAGCGGAATCTGAGATACAACTGAACTGGCTAAGTATAGGGGTGAAGAGGCTGTCCGCGCGCGGGTAGCTTGTCAGCGTAAAAGTAGTTCCAAATTCGATTAATATTTACTCGATTATTCTCTGACATATTTAACTATATTTAATTATACTACGGTATCTCTCACTTAGTATTTTATTATTGTACATCATTATGTTTTTTATCAAGTTCCGATTTAATACAATTATTAGTCATATTCACGGGTAATTATGCGTGTTGATGCCGGTTTCGGCAGGTTAAAGCCGGGTTAATTATTAAGGGGTGTTATCGCAATTTTATTATAGAATTCTTTTTGGTTTTAAAACTATTTATTTTGGGTATTATGGCGGGGTTACATTATCATTTTCTTTAGGGGTTTAGTTCTGTTTTAGTGTGAGATTTTAAATTTCTTTTATTTCATTTTTTTCTTTTTTTAAAGTCGTCACACCAGTAGAAGAGATCAAAAGCAGCATACAAAAAGAAGGCTTTCAAGTAAAAGCTGTAACTAACATAAAACACAGAATATCAAAAGAGCCTTTACCCCTGTTTTATGTGGACCTGGAGCCAGCACCAAATAATAAAGATATTTACAATCTACAATTTGTTGATAACCAGGTAATCAGGGTAGAACCTCCACGCAAAAATAATTCAATTGTGCAATGCACAAGATGCCAAATGTACAACCATACAGAAACTTACTGTACTCTCCCTTTTGCTTGCGTCAAATGTGGAGGACCACATGACACGAAGATATGTAAGAAAGACAAAGCCCTACTACCTGCTAAGTGTGCTCTGTGTTGAGGAAACCATACTGCTAATTACCGTGGATGCGACGTTTATAAGAAACTGCAAGAAAAAGTAGGCAGGAAACATCAACCAAAAGGAAGAACCACCCTACAGCACGCCACAACACAACCTAATGTAGAATCTACAAATATGTCATACCAACCACAGCAATATCCGACATACCAACCACAACAATATCCCCGTAGATCATATAGTGAAGTAGTTAGCCGGGAATCAAAAGCTCTACAACAAGAAGAAAGTTTAACACTATCTATTTTCCTTGATGAATTCAAAACCATGTTTAATCAATTAATAATATGATATTAAATATGCTATCCTCTGTCATCACCAAACTCATCCACTAAATGGCCCAATCACTGCGTATAGCATTATGGAATGCGAACCGTATATTACCAAAGCTATCGGAGGTGGAGTCATTCTTAAAATAAACAATATTAATGTACTTCTTGTCACAGAAACCCATCTAACAAGTAAAAATTACATTAAAATTCCGTACTATGACACCTATCACATTGAACATCCCGATGGTAAAGCACACGGAGGTACAGCAATTATCATACAGAGCTCACTTATACACTATGAACTTCCTAAGTAAGCAGAGAACTTTCTTCAAGCAACAAGCATACAAGTGCACAAGCTTCCCACCCCAATTACTATCTCTTCTGTATACTGTCCTCCAAGGCATCTCATTAAAAAAGATCTCATCAAGCCATTTTTTGAGTCTCTTGGTAACACTTTTATCTGTGGTGGAGACTTCAACTGTAAACACACCCACTGGGGCTCAAACTGACAACAACAAAAGGCCGATAGCTGTACAACCTCCTCAAAGAATCCAACTATCAACACCTATCAACTGGGGAACCCACATATTGGCCCTCAGACCCGGGTAAAATCCCAGACCTACTGGATTTCTTCATCATCAAAGGGATATCAAACAACTTTTTGGATATTGAAAGTTGTCTAGATCTGACATCTGACCACACCCCTGTGGTAGCAACAATAAGCTCAACATTTATCAAAACTTCCCCAAGACCCTCATTATATAACAAGAACACCTGCTGGAACAGTTTTAGGGAGCTACTTTGCCAAACCTTACACCTAAATATAAGTTTGAAAACACCGGATGAAATAGATGAAGCCACAGAACAGTTCATACGGATAGTGCAAGATTGTGTATGGGCGGCTACACCAACTATCATAAATAACATCCGAAAGGAAAACAACGTTCCTAATGAAATTCTCCAGTTGGTTAAGCAAAAACGAAGAGCCAGAGCTAGATGGCAGCGGACTCGTAACCCCATAGACAAGAACATATTTAATAGATTAGCAAACAACTTAAAGCGCAAAATTAAACAGAATAAACAGGAAACGTATCAATACTATTTAAGCAACCTATCAAAAGCAGACCATTCAATCTGGAAGGTGACAACCAGCCGCAAGAGGCCACAAATTATAAAATCTCCAATAAGGAAACCAAACAATGAGTGGGCCAAATCGGACCAAGGAAAAGCACATACATTTGCTCAACACTTCGCTAAAGTTTTTACACCGCACTCAGACACCCAAGATACCGAAATCAACAACTTTCTTGAGGCACCATTACAACTGTCACTCCCAATCAAAAACTTCAAGTATTCGGAAGTTAAATATGTAATTGATCACCTTAATAAAAAGAAAGACCCAGGTTATGAACTAATAAACGGGAGGGTTCTGTCTGAACTACCAAATAAAGCAATTCAGTACATAAAAACACTCATTAATGCCATTCTTAGAGTTCAATACTGGCCACTACAACTGAAGTTTGCACAGTTAATACTCATCCCCAAACCAGGCAAGCCGCAGCATGAAGTCAGCTCCTATAGGCCAATCAGTCTACTTCCACAATTATCAAAAATCCTGGAGAAACTAATCATTAAGAGAATACATGATGACAAACTCCTTGATGAAATTCTCCCTCATCATCAATTCGGTTTCAGGAAGCATCATTCCACTATACAACAATGCCATCGGATCGTCTCTGAAATTAATAAAGCAATTAACTTCCAGGAATACTGCCCAACAGTGTACTTAGATGTACAGCAGGCTTTCGACAAAGTTTATTATCCTGGACTCCTCTACAAAATCAAAATGAAGTTACCAAGGAAGTATTACCTGCTCCTAAAATCGTATCTCTATGGACGACATTTCCAAGGTAAATATAACTCTGAATTATCTGACATCTTTTCTATCCAATCAGGAGTGCCACAGGATAGCGTCCTCGGTCCTTTGCTGTACATCCTATACACGTCAGATATACCAGCTACACCGAACACACAAATGGGCACATTTTCAGATGATACAGTATTACTATGCAGACACAAGAATCCACAGATTGCCACGGATAGACTACAGCTACACCTAGACATGCTGCAAAATTGGTTACATAAATGGAGGATAAAGGTAAATGAACAGAAAAGCACCCATGTCACACACACCCTAAGACGCTCCGAATGTCCACCGGTATATCTAAATAATGTGCAGATTCCACATTCAGATGGAGCTAGATATCTGGGACTTCATCTGGACAAAACATTAACGTGGAAAAAACACATAATCAACAAAAGGAAGGAATTGGAGCTCAAGATGAGAAAAATGTACTGGTTACTTGGGAAAAAATCAACGCTATCCTTGGAAAATAAAATCTTGTTGTACAAAGCGATCACTAAACCAATATGGACGTATGGAATTGAGCTGTGGGGTTGCTCAAGTAAGTCAAACGTCAACATAATTCAGCGCTTCCAATCAAAAGCGCTGAGAACAATAGCAGGTGCAGAATGGTACATATCAAATCATACACTTCATACGGACTTCAACATACCCCTGATAGAAGAAGAATGCAGAGCCAGAGCACAAAAGCATTATGATAGATTGCAGAGACACACCAACAGACTAGCATCCGACCTGACCACTACAGACATCACAAGACGACTTAAAAGAAAATGGCCCACTGACCTGAGAAGATAGTACGGGCTACATCGATGGATGCAGCTCCGCCTCATGTCCATTAGTCATCATGAGGTGGAGTATGTAATAGTTCTGTTTGCTGATTAAAAAAAAAAAATTTAAACACGTATGAGTGAAAATATATCCTTTCTGGTAGGCAAGCGTATCTCAATTAGGCCTATGTAATGTTTACTTTTCCAAAGTTTTATTATTGTGATTACCGCAATAAAAAGGCCGGCAGGACACACTCACATACAAAATTCGCGTTATTTCTGGCCTCACTCATGTTTATTTTATTATGTTTGCACGCTTTTTAAATGGAAAGTGCTGAAACCCACACCAACATAACGCGTGCAAGCCGAAAAGGTAGACATCGATTTGCTTCCTGTGGATCGCTGGGCAGTGTTGTATTAAAGCAATTAATACAATCTGTGTACTTATTTCTATTATGATATAAGAATTATAAACTAATTCTGTTTGTCTATAATGTGCATGTGCATATATATAATGTGCATGTGTGTATGTATGAAAAATATATAAATATTTTTCTCCTTTGGAAAATTGTTTGCCCCTCCTTGAAAATATTTTGACCTCCCTGATGGCTAGTTATTTACTAGCCTGTGTGGAATATAGCGTTATGACATGGATCAGAATGGTGGGTGTTAAACAGGAGACACAAACGTATTAAGGAAGAAATGTTTTGCTGAGAAACTTATAATTATATGGGTGAACAGAATAGTCGTTCATAAAATCAGAAGACAAATGGAAAGAAAGAAATCAAGACTCGATTTTAAAAAAGAAAAATGACTGGTATATTATTGACAGGAAAGACTTTGATAACAGTATAGACATCCCTCGGCCGCTCGCAGCGAGAGTCCAATTTCATTACAGGAATCAGATCCCAGATACCTTTAGCTAGCTCTACGTTCGACCTACAGACATTTTATCCAAAAGTACAGTCCTTCCTCACGAAGGTTGAGGATAGTCTTAATCCATCTGATATGGTGGTACCATTTTAGCTGATACGTAATTTCTTCAGAACTCAAACATCCACTTATTTAATTAATATTTAAATGATTTAAATATAAATTTTAGGACATGGAAGTCATGTATGGTTCTCCATACCGATTTTTATAATTGGCCACTCTGCAATTGACACTTTATTGTTTTGCGGACGATCAGGCTATTCTGTCGGACTCGAAAAACAGTTTGCAGATGGGTACGCATTTGTTAAATCGAATCAGCAAAGAAACTGGATTACAGATATTTACACTTAAGACCAAGTTGATGGCTTTTCGTGGGATTGATCCCGTACGGGCAAAAATTGTTATAGGTAGTACTGTCCTGGAACAAGTCAGCAATTCTGAATACTATAGGCGGGCGCAAGGCGATTACAATGGGGGGACCACTATACCAGAGGATACGGAATATTTTCAGTAAAACGGACCATAAAATTAATATTAAAAAAAAAACTGGTTTAATTATAAACATATCATTATCTTACTTTTGTGACCTACACAACAACAATAAGAAGAAGGAAAGGAATAAACAAAAGCCTTAAATAACATTTATTGACTATATTTATTGAAAAATATGTACACGCGAGTTTGATGATTTCAATAAACATTTATATCAAAGTTTGTAGGTATTACAAAATTAAAATCTAAGTAAAACCAGATTGTGATACAAAGCTACAGTGACATCCTTCTCTTGAAAGGGAACATCTTTTTGAATTCGTCAATAATTTCGTTAACAATTAGATTATAATTACAAGTTTCTGTTCTATAATAAATAAGTAATAAGTTCTATACGTTTTTCAGTCGTTCTTGCTTCACAGTCGATCTTAGTTTTGTTATTAATGCGTTGAACTTGGAGAATCCTCGCTCATACGAGCAGCTGGTAACTGGAACTGTAGCAAATTTCCTAAAACCGTAGACAAAACATTTTTCAGAATTTGGCTTTTTTTTTGTAAACTAATGGGGAGGACCAATCTCCCTCTGGTCCCTCCCGTGCGCACCCCGATGGCTATAGTGCATCTTATAATACAAGCAACGGTGTTGTAAATAAGTTGCATGAGTTCAACCTTATTTGCGGGAACATCAGGCGAACTTTTAAGTCAGCAAGTAAAGGAACACGCCTAAAGTTCTACAAAATGTTTTCCCTTCCCACACTTTTTTATGGGTCTGAGAATTGGACTTTAACGAAACACCAGGCCAGTCGTATCCAAGCGGCTGAAATGAGATTTTTCAGGCACGTGGCAGAGTATACTCTCCATGATCATAGAGGAAACACAGATATACGCCAGGAACTGAACATTATGGTACCGACAGGATTGCCCAGTATCGGCTGAATTGGTGGGAACATCTTTGCCGAATGGATGACTGCCGCATCCCTAAACAACTGTGGAACTATAAGCCAAGGGGACGGAGAGGTGTCGGACGTCCGAGGAAACGCTGGAGTGACCAGCTCTAATCTTTGTCTGCTTGAGACCGGAACAAACCATCCTTGGTTTAATCCTTGCAAATGATGATGACCAAGAGAAATGTTATGGGGACTGAGGAAACCATAAACCATAACACGACTATAGAAAGATTTAATTTCTATGGTGTGAACGTACATTCAGTGAATGGAGGATGTTAGACATCCTAAAGTAGTTAGGAAATGTAAGTCATCCAGGAGGAGGAAAAAAGACGACGCAGAAGACCAGAGGCGGATAAATGGTAAATTAATACCCCCCCCCCCGATTCAAAATTCAACCTTTTATCCATTATTTACACTGATAAATGGTAAACTCAGTTTCGAAAGTTAACAGTTATTTTATTCAACTCTAAAATTACAAAAAATATGCAGTTAAACAGTGATATCAATTAGCATAGCAGTACGTAAGCTTAGGCCTATAAAATACTAATTGATCCATTTTATTCTTGATTTTGCTTGTATAATTTCTTCTAAATCGAGCGATTCAAATATCTTGCTTTCAACATTCAACCTTGCTAATGAAGATAATCTCTTACCTCTCATAGTTAAACTCAACATATATTTGATGCGTTTTAGTACAGAAAATGTAATTTCAGATTCGCAGTTAACTCTTGGAATTGTCAAAAGCAGACGATAAGCACTGTATATATTCTTGGAAATACATCAATCATTTTACAATCAATAATCCAGAATAATACTTTGAGCGGACAAACTGTAGTATCATGGAATATAATCTTCATTCGAACGATTTTTAAAAAAAAAAACCTCTTTTTTGCAATTTTACTCGTTGCACGAAGTGCTTCAATTATATTAGAAGATCGTTATTCAAATCGTTCGAGTAAACTTCTATAAAAGCTTTTGGTTGATTTTCCAACTCGACACTTTCCATGGTTAATAACTGCGTAAGAAAACTAAACAATAAGCTTTGCTTCGCTTAGTCAATTCAGCTGGATGGTGCCCCCTCTGACAGCTGAGGCCTTGGTGCCCGGTGCTGCAGCATGCCCTAGCGTTATGGATAATCCGCCACTGCAGAAGACGTGGGGCGACAACTACAACATCAGAATGGCAAGAAAGGATTGCTCGAAGAGCAACCCTTAAACAGTGAGCAATGGCGATCAAGTTTGAAGGCCGCAAGGCGTTGAAGAACGTTTTGATGCCCAAACACACACACACACATAATGAATGATACAAATACGTGGTCTTTATTTTACTAGTTACAGTAATATAACAGTGTTACGACGGTCACACAGATCGTCGTATTATGCAGTGGAAACAGAATAGGTGACACCAATGAAGATACTAATTACAAACTTTAATTAAACACAAAGAACAGTTATAAATCAACCAAAGGCACTCTTAAACCATAATCCAAATAAAATTTGTCCAATACAAAACAATAAATGTCACCTTATTACAATTTCGGAAAAATTAACACAATGATCACTTCCCGCTAAACCGCCACAATAACTCCGAACCGCACTTCTAAAATCGGCAGGTGTAACTAATTGATAAACCGACCGATGACGTTGATATACACTCCGTAGAGGTTCGAAAATTTTCTTCTACTCTCCTGCCTAAAATTCGAGAAGCTTCGCGAAAGCGCTCGGAATTGTTTAGTAGCTAAGTCAATGTACAACCTTGACACAACGCGTGAGGTGCTCTCTGGAGCTGCTTCGAATAATGCAGCGCAAGTGTCACAAAATTGTCTTTCACTCCGAAATAGCGAAAGGAAAGAGAGTGGGAGGGATTTATATATATATATATATATTGTAACATGATGTTTCTTCACCCCCAAAAACCCCTTTCCCCGTAATAGTAGTCTAGTAATACAAAACTGAAGTACAAAACAGTATAGAAAATAAGCCTAATTCATGAACTACTAGTAGTAAGAATGAAACTGGTAGAACTAAATGGAGAACAGTAAAATGATAATGACCTTGATTATAAAATAATTATAAGAGAGGATCTGGAAGTGATATCGATTCTGGATTTTATTGAAGAGAGACAACTATGCTGGTGGGGACACATGCAGAGAATGGATAGTGATAGAATGGTAAAACAGGTTTGGGAGGCAAAATCAGGGGGGAGAAAGAAGAGAGGAAGAACGCGACTGACTTGGGATGGAATGATGGGAAACATTTTGAGAGAAAGAGGCTTGGGCTGGAGGGAAGCGAAGACATTGTCAATGGATAGAGTAAGATGGAAAAAATTTGTATATAGAGTGTAGTTGATGTACTTATCATATATTGATGTAACCCGACACCAATATGGTATAAGGGTATTTTGATAATAAATAAATAAAATAATTAATGATAATGACTATAATGTTAATAGACTATAAACAGAATAGAACTATTACCTAATAAAGGTACAATGATTATAATTAATGGTGTAATATAATATGTAATATATAATTAATTAATTAATTAATGGTGTAAAGTAAGATGTGTGACTAGTTTTGAAGAGAATAAAAGTAATTTGAACATTGATTACTTGAACTAAATAGTGTATAGAAACAATAAACGTTATACTAACTAGAAGACAGTAGTATAAACACACTATAATAGTAAAAGTAATTAATACTCAATATAAAAGAAGTGAAAAGGTGTACTGTTAAAGACTAGAACAGTAAAAGCCTATACAAGAGAAATAGGTAAAACTGATGTACATAATTTAGTGTAGGTATATAATAGTTAAGAAAATAATTGTAGTTGTTGGTATTAAAAGTTGTATGTAAAGGTAAAAAGGGGATTATGAATAATTACTTGTATGACAAGAAATATACGGTATGTATTATGGACTAGCATTTACTTAGAATGTTAAAAAGAGTCATACTATGTTTTGAAATAGTTATAAATAATTGAATATTTTGTGTTAGCTAATTTTATTCATTATAACTGTGTTCAAAATGTTTAATGTTCAACAAACTAAAAGGATCTGTAATAATAGATGTATAATGAGGATAAGTTACACTAGGCCTATAGTAAAAACAAGAAATTTGGAAATTGGATGTTAAAACAAGGGTAGCGTAATTAATAGCAACATGTATGTAAAAGAATTAGTTTTAAATTAATTTATAATAGAAAGCAAAATGTATGTAAAAGAATTAGTTTTATTAATTTATAATAGAAAGCAAAATTGTTAAATTAGTAACTTTGGAATTACTGGACAGAATCCATTCAGGTAAGATTCCAAATTAATCTATGTCAAAAAAGCAATTCAATGGTGTTGTTATCTTTAAGTTTGAAAGTAGTATAAGAACGTTACACTAATTTTAAGAAATTTGTTAATTTTTGTATCAAAAACAGAAGCCATAAAATAACAATGCTACAAAATTCCAACAATGGGAATTTTACACTTTTTGTGCTTGGACGACCAAATTTCATAGCGAGAGAATTAGTTCATTATTGGATTCCGAATAGAAAACGTTAAACCTCCGTACAACTCGAAGATATAAAAACTGGCTACGGCATCGAACCGAAGTGAGGTTAGGCAATAGAGTGACCTAACAGAAAGGAAGAATGAAGATAAATTGTGTCTATATAGAAGAATAAATGTTTAAAGTGGAAAAAAACAAGTGGAGACTAATACTTAACGGACAGTACTGTGTATAATATTAAAAAGAAAAAACTATAAATAGGTACGATAAACTACACTTCACATTTACACTTTTCATTCACTTATAAACTATATCTAAACTTTCACATAGTGAATAAACTGATAATTATAGATTTATTTAATTCTTAAACTATTATTTTACTGTTATAAAATTATTGAAGGAGTAAATATTAATTGAACACGGTTAACCTATAAGCACGAACCGTTGTTAAAACAAACTTTTGTAACCTTAAGTTTAATTTGTTAATAATTCATATTATATTTAACTGTATTTTGTGTGACATTTTGTACTTCACAAGAGGCATTTTTGTTGACTTTTCTGTAGCCAAAAGAACCTACTAAATTGAATTTTTGTAACATAAATAAGTGTAACGTATGCTCTACTCTGGAGCAGAAAGGTAATACCAACTACTGAGCATTGAATCAACATAGCCGGAACAATTATTATTATTATTATTATAAAATAATTTAATTTGTCTTAAAAGCAAGAAAATAAGTGTTAGAAAGAAATAAAAACAATATTAAAGATTTTGAATTGCATGTTTAATCATTCTGATGTTAATGATATCTTTATTTTTTCATTTAGTTGAATGTTAATTTTTCATCACAAAAAAGAAGTTGGCAACACTTACTCTTGGAACGAATATTTGAATTGAATAATCCAAATAGGTAAGTCATTTAAAACCAACAAAGTGAAAAGGAATTAATAAAGAATTTATGAATTTTTAATACAACAAGATCATCAACATTTTATAAGTAATAATTAAATAGAATTATTAGTTTTAATTGTTTTTATTGATAAAACAATTTGGCGCATACAACGTGAAACAGAATGATCGAAACACAAGGTCGGTTTATGGTGGTAAATTAGAATCAACAACGTGTGGCTTGAAATACAGTATATTATAATATATAAATAAAAAAATATATTCTCCTGAAACAAAAATAACGAGTTTATAAGTTACACAAAAATAAGAGACTATTTACAAATTGACGTCCAACAACGTGGGGCTTTAAAAGTCCACTCCACATCTACACCATAAGACGTTGAGTTAAGTTACAATATATATATATTGTAATAAAACAAATTACCTTGATGAATGTTTTTTATTTGGGGTTCTAGGGTGCTAACTGCCCGTTTATTTTTGTTTGAAATTTGCAATAACTTTTGTTTAATATTTGATTATTATTGACTTATCCGGTTCAATTCAACCTAGCGTTGAATCCAAGTTGAATAAGTCCGGTTGATGCACTTGAATTTATTTATCGAAGTAATTTTCTACTTCGGTTAGTTTATTTATCGGATGTTCTTCCGTCGACTCGTTGAAATGGTGGTGTATGTTCCGTACTGAAAACACAAATATTTTGCATTAACAATCACTTACTTGGTGTGTCTTGTCGAACTTGCAGGGTCGCTATCCCAATCCAAATTGTATACGGACTTACCGTGGTTGTATTCGCCTCTGCTTGTCGAGCTGACCAATGAAATTCGTTCACCTGTTTTCAACTCAGTCTATTGAAATAAACTGACTGACTTTGTTTTCTTGTGTCAAATAATATTTTATTCAATTAATGTGCTCTCTTTGAATGATCTGAAGTATCATTTATAATAAAATTCAGAATAAGTAACATGAGATTTTGAGTTTTATAAAATTTGCCTCAGGGTGGCAGAACTGTTTACAAAGTTAATTCATCTAAATGTTCTTTTTGGTTAAAATTAATTTAATACCTTCGTGGATTCTTTGAGCTGACAGAATACCAAATCATTGAATAGAACTATCATTCAATCGTTATTAAACAGTTTGATGATGACTACAATTCAGTCATCACTTATAATTAACATACAAAATAATAACCATGTGTCTGCTCTGAACATTTCAGGTTAGCAGAATTATTAAATTCAATTGATAATAAATGGTTGAAAGAAAGTTAATTAATGTTAAAACAATTCGTGATAAAATAATTAAAAATTGAACAATAATATTATACTTTGTATTGTTTAAATTAGCAGCGATCCTTACTATTACTTTTATGAATTTCCCAACTGCTACAGTTAGCAATTTCACAAAAGTAATAATAATATTATATATTGAAGCAGTTTTATTTAGTAAAACATCTGATTCATTGCTTGGTTCTACATAAAGATAGTTGCATGGCTGTAAGTAATCATGTATCTTAACAACCTTGGTTATTATTCATAGTAAGTAAAAACATTGAAATGGTTATAATAGTAAATTCCTTTCCTATATCATAAAACATACATAACATATTTTATTAACTTTCGTTAATTAATCTACCAGTTGACAAGTCTCGGTCATTGGTGAATACTGGTTAATTCGATTTATATGTAATAATTGACAACTGTCATTACGTATGGTTAATATGGTTAAGTCACACGGAGTATTCGTACATAAAAATTAATTGAAAGTTTAATAAATTCGTAAAATTAGCATATTCAAATATCTGAGGATTGTCATTACTGTTGATTAGATAATATCATGTATACATCTTAACCTATGATCATTGTTTGTAAATGTTTCGACTATATCGTTTTTCATTTCTTAACTAAGAATGTAATAATCACTTGTACTCCCTTTTATTTATAATTTAAATCCCGGAATTGCTCTGGATTATACAATGAGCAATCCTTGTTACGCACTGTTACACTTCACACCTCTGATACTAAAGTATTTACGCTATCACAATTTGAGGTTAGGTTACACTGTTTACATCGGTGACGCGCACAAATCATATGATCAGCTGACTTTTGCTCTGAGTTGTAGCCGTCTGTTCCCTTCTGAAGTTGATAAAAAAGTGACGAGAACGCAGGCCTCGCTCTGCCGTTCCGTTTTGCGATCGTCCAAAATTTTGTTAATTTCTTGGATTTGATTGGTTGACGATCTTTAATTTGATGCACATACTCCCCCAATACATACAATGCACATACAATTATTTCAATTGTTGAAGTTGGCGTGGGGTATTTGGTGTCAAGAGTATAAATGTTTGCTCAATTTGACATGAATTCCTTATAATTGTAATAACTTTGTTAATATTGCTTAGATTTTAAATCTGAGCATATCACTGAATTGGTAACACTCGGCTCTTTATTTTGAGTTCACTCATGGTGTGCTTTGGTCCATTATCAAGGAAGTTAATGTTTGTGATTATCACCATTCACTATACACTATTATTTATATTTAATTTTTGATTAACACTATTGAATGGCACTCATACCCACTTGAGGGCATGCCTTCCAAGTTCCTTTACACTTCTTAGTTGCTAGTTACTTAAAACTACTGACAAAATACATTTTTTAAACTACCATTGTCTTAGTCTATGTTCCTATATTTGTATTTACATATTTTACATAACAGAAAGTATTTATGCACTTTCTGTACGGCTCCAGTTGATAATGATAAATGGTTTTAACTACTGATAACCTTTGCTAATTGGAATATTATGTATTCCTTGTCATTTCTTGTTAATAAAGTGGTCTCCATTTTGCATTATGAGATGCATACTTAATGTCACTCTTATTTGGTATTTTCTAGCTCTTTTGTCATTATTATTTAGTTGTAATAGTTGACCAATAATAGTATCTCTGTACTAGGCTTGGTGTTTTTAGTACACTAGTCTGTTCCATATTGTATATGATTAAATAACAATACTTACACCTGGTGTCACATGACAGATGTTCTTAATTACTATTATAATACATTATATTCTTCCTTATAGTCTTCTTATGCTATTACAGTAGTGGTATTACACTCTACTTGTAGTATAGACATTAATCTTTTGTTTCTATTTGGTTTTATAGTATGGTTTTATATATGGTTTTATTCAGGTTTTATATAGTGAATTGGATTTTGGTTGGTTTTGTTTCACTTTATTTGGTTATATTCTTATTTAAAACTTATCTTGGGTATCTTATATTGGTACCTGTAGAAAGATTATTATTTCTACTTGGTCTAACACATAAAATATTTTGGTTTGGGTAGGCTTTTCCTACCGCTAGTTGTGAATTTAGATGAATAGTACCTACATCTTAGGTTATGTGATTTTGTTATTTGTGCCAACAATGTGTATGTTAGGTTGATACACATTTGTATTCTTTTAACCTTATTTTCTTAAGTTTGATTTTATTAATGATAACTAATAACCTTTAGTTATTCCTTTTCTTGTCTTACATGATTGTTAGACTATTTGACTGAAATTTGCTATTATTCTGAGACAAATTTGATACTTCTTTATGTTACATTGGTGCTGTGCATAACATGTTACTGCGCTTTTATTTACAGCTTCTATTCAATAAACAGTATGGTTATTTTCATTCTTTTTATAACATATCTTGTCCTATTCATTTATAACATTATTTGTTGTATATTGGTCATCTCATTTAGTCATTTCTTGTCGATCTCTTCAATCTGTAGGTTGTTTAGTTATTGCATATACGGGTAAGATGTTGATCTATAGTTGACTGGCTCTTGAAATCTATACTTTATGCCATGGTTGTTAGGTGTCCTTCTCGTAGTATATTTCTTCCTTGTCTTCACTGGTTCTTCACTGATTCTTCATTGGTTATTTCAATTGATTCTTCACTGACCGAAAACTATTGGGTTGTTGGTTCCTGTGGTACAATCATTGTGTGGTGCATCTTCTTTTCATTATAATGTCATTTCACTTGCTAGTTACCATCAGTTTATGAACTCTTATTGTTGTGAGTTTATCTTTGGTGATAAGTAGCTCATGTAGTTTTGATGCTTGGCATGTTAGATAAATTGCTTGGTTTGTCTCTTTGACTCAATTATTGACATGTGTAAGTATTTTAGGTTACTGAAATCTTTGGGCTCATATGTCATGTTACAATATATATATATATATATATATATATATATATATATATATATATATATTGTAGCATGACAGATAATCCACACAAATACATTACTCAATGATCATTAATAAAGCTCTAATATATGGAATATCCAGATGAGAATTAATTAAAATGCACTGTTTAATAATATATTCACAAGAAAGGTTGAATAAAGAAAACTTCTGCAAATAATATAATATAATACAAATTTAAAAACACAGAAGACTAAAAATAATAATAACAAAATTACCCAGGTAAGATAGAAGCAGGCAATTAATATACCCCGTCAAAGAAACCAGACCAGAAAAATCAAAGCTACTGAAGACAGAAGACAGAAGAATAATTAAAACTCAAAGAAGAAAGAAGAATAATTAAAACTACTATTACTGAAGAAAGAAGAAAGAAGAACAATCAAAGCTACTGGAGACAGAAGAAACAAGACTAATTAAAACTAAAGAAGAAAGAAGACTAATTAAAACTACTGAAGAAGGAAGAAAGAAGAACTAATTAAAACTACTACTACTGAAGAAGGAAGAAAGAAGAACAATCAAAGCTACTGAAGACAGAAGAAACAAAACTAATTAAAACTCAAAGAAGAAAGAAGAACAAACTAAATCTAATGAAGAAAGAAGAACAATCAAAGATACAGAAGAAAGAAGAAGGAAGAATAATTAAAACTACTATTACTGAAGAAAGAAGAAAGAAGAACAATCAAAGCTACTGAAGACAGAAGAAAGAAGAATAATTAAAACTCAAAGAAGAAAGAAGAATAATTAAAACTACTATTACTGAAGAAAGAAGAAAGAAGAATAATTAAGACGACCCATATAAAACAAAAACCCCATAGGGAAAGAACCCCCAAAAAACCCCAAAATCAATGAATGCCCAAAGAGAAAGTATAACACCCTAAAAAACCATATCACTGTAAAACTGACAAAAACTAAAAGTGTTAGTAGTATTAAATATTAGTGCATTCAAAAAGTTATTATTTAGTTTGTATAGACAAGTCTTCACAGTTCCCCCATGGTTGAATATTTCATATTAAAAGCTAGAAAAAGACTAGTAAATATATTGATAATTCACCATAGACAAGTGCAAGTGATCAAATTATAAATAATAAACTTTAAAAGGGTGCATGAGTTGCAGTACATAGTAACAAACTTTAAGTTTTGTGAACAGTGCCTACTTTGATAATGAAGTAGTAATATTACTAAATAAAAGCTACTAAAGCGATATGAACATTCCATAGAATGGAATATAACTCAGGTAGCTAGGGGTATACTTTAAGAGGGCGTATAAATTTTATAAATGGGGAATTACAGAACAAACTGTTTATGATGAAGTTTATAGAAGGTGTTAACAATTATATATGGAACCAGGATGTTAGGTTCCTATTACATATAACATTTAGATAAATAAGGGTTAGTCATAAGAAATATTAGTATTATAACTGTTATTTTATTGTTCAGTTTAATTTAGGAATGCACTGTCTAAAAATAGATATCATTCCAATGTTGTAGAAATACTCTTTATTATGTTATTAGGTAATATACTAAGCAATGTTATTCAGAACACTAGTTGTGATATAGAGAGATGTTATATGTTAATTATATAATCAATAATTTATGTTATACCAGTCAGAGAAGGATATAAAAAAGCTACATTAATAAAACATTTGGAAATTAGCCACACATCAGATCTAGGCCAAAGAATAAATTTAAACTGCAGAATAATTAACAAACCTAGTCTTATAAACCATATAAAATGACAATATACAGGCAAAATAAACTCAACATAGCAAATACTATGTAAATAAGGCTTTCTAAAGATATGGTCATTATATGAGTAAAATTATTTAATTGTCTAATAAAATACCATTAAAACTGAAATAGATTAACTGACACTATCCTAGGGGAAGTCATATACAATTGAATTATATTAAAAAACCATCATTAGTATACTAAATTGCAATAAAATAAGTGAGAATTGATAATTATACAAATTTCAGATTTCATAGAATAATAATTATATTAGGGAAAATGGCTATTATTTACATAGAAGACAGGAAGTATAATTTTAGGCCTACCTCCCAAAAAATTATAAGAAATATAATTTTCAGATAAAACTTTGTAATACTAACATAATTACTATCAAAATAAGTAGAATAGAATAGTGAAAACGAATATGTATTTTATATTTCAAACAGTTAACTAATAACGAATTTATTTTATGAACATAAAGTACATTTTTAAAGTGTATCGGAAGTTATGGAAAATTTAAACAATGTATGAGATATATTATATAGGCTAAGACTTTCATGAGAAGAAGGAAATACAGACAGTTCATTATTATGCGTTGACGAGTGCACTTAAAGTAACCTTTCGCCAGAAATAACCTTTAATGGCGTTTATGTTATAAACCGTATTTCAGTGAAAATTTTGAAAATAATTATTTTAAACTATTTTATAGATTGTGAAGTGGTGAAAGTGACCTATGAACACAGTAACACTAATAAATTGAACCAAACATAACTAGATAAGCAGAATAACACTGATATTACACCAAATACAGACCGAAATTTCGAGGTTAAAAACGACACAAATAAACACAACGAGATATATCCAGTGACAACATTTTACACCAAGTGAACTATTCCATCATACACCAGTGACATTTAAATATATCCAGGACGATCGTATACAATTGCTGAGAGCATTTACTCGAAGACAGGACATCTTTATTACAACAAAAACTTCATCAACGCTGGAGGCTTCCTTGCGCATGCGTCAGTCAACCATTTTGGTCCGGTCCGCTGCAGTATAGAAACGACATGGCTACTATTGGTTCGAAATCAAATCATATATAAACTTTTAATATTTTTAATCATTATTGTATTGTTAAAATTTAAGGCATTTGATAAGTGTAAGTGTTATACTTTCCTTCCCATAACCTTCTCTGGCTATATATTTTAATAACCGTTTAAAGAACCCTATTTTATAATACCAATATAAATTGTTTATATCGACCGGCCCTGAGCGAGTCGATACTGCATTGTAATATCAATTTTAATCAAACAATTTCATTATTTTTGTTAATAAACATTCTGTATCGGTAAATTGGAGTTGATTTTTTATTATAAAAAAGACTTAACAATTAATTAATGAAGAAACCCAACTAACTGAAGGGCGGTATATACGAAACGACCACGTTTCAAAAAGAAGAAGAAGAGAGCCGTCTTTCGTTTAAACTTGGAGTTAACAAGATTGTCTTTTCAACAAAATTATTGAAGGTGACACTATTACTAAAATAACCACGATACCATTTCATTTATAATTACAACCGATTAACTCGATTTGTTCCAAAATTTTAAGAACAAGTTACCAAAAAAAAAAAACATTTTCAAGAAAATTAAAAAAAATTGTTTAAAAAATTTTAAATTTTATTTTTATTTTCAAATTGCTACAACAGCAATAGACACAGATTTTATTTGTAACTGCGAAGACTAGGAACATTACAAAATTGACGTTTCCGGAGCGGAGCGTCAGAAAACTACACACATACATACATAAATTATTTTGTTACAGGACTTCATCGAAACATTACAAAATTGGCGTCCAACTAAAGGGCTGTAATTAGGGGTTGAAATTACTATAATTACTTACCCAATTCCTAATTCAGCTTGGCAGCGGTTAGTCAGCCAGGGAATCAGGGAAGATGATGCGTCGTGCCACATCAAAGAAGAGAGCGGCGGAGGCCGAGAAAGAACTCGATATGGAGGATAAGGAGGCGACTCCGGTGGAGGACGTGGAAAAGATATTAGAACGGGCGGAACATAAACAACCAGCACCACCAGAGAAACAACCCGAAGTACCCACGCAAACAGGGGAAATCAATGTTCCGGAGAAGGAAACAGAAGACATGACAGTACACGAAATGTTGAAGGCAATGATGGAAAACAGCAAGAAGATGGAAGAAAACTTAAGGAAGGACATAGAAGAGACCAGTAACAAAATGGATTCAACCAAGGAAGAATTGAAGGAAATAAATAAAAACATAGAGGAATTGAAGAAGGACAACCAAGCAACATTAGAAGATTTGAAAAATGATAATAAACTGTTTAGGGAAAAATTATAAGAGGACAGATTATTAAGAGAAGAATTAAGAAATGAGAGGACCAAAGATATCAAAAATGATAACAAACTAAAAACGGAAGAAATACCAAACAATAAAACAATGGAGCCAGTGATGGTGTTACCTGAAAAGAGAACGAACGGGAACAAAGAAAATACTACAGATATGGAAGTGGAACCCAAGAAGAGAAGAAGAACACATCCAAAGAAATTAATGAAAACAAAGGAAGAAATGGAAATGATGAACCATGGTTTATTTGATAATGATAATATCCCTATTACCAACAATAAAGAAATCGTGAGTTCCAGAAATTATGGAAATAGATTAATGGTAATCTCAGAAATGGTTTACCAGCAGACAGTAGTTTACCACGGGGAAGTGATCAGAAGTAAATGGAATACAACCGGGATGGAAATATATGGTAGATTGTCAATGGTATCATTGATCATTGATGGACCAGAGATGTACTGGTGTATAAAACACTATGATAGAGGGAGCCGAATAAGCTTAGCAGCCAACAAAGAAATAGCAGCTAGAAAAATGAAATACAAGACAAAGGCCAGAGATGTCACTAGTACCGGAACGATGATGAAGACTATGGCCATCCGGACAATGAGAGCAACTATAGTGACAGACTACGGTTAAGTCTAATACCATACACCTCCACAAAAAGGAAATGGATGTCATGAGAACCGACGACGACCAAAAACCTATGTCAAAGAAAAAGAAATTATGAGCAACTGTCCAACCTAATAAAAATCTTCAACCTGGGTATATAAAAGAAAAACAATTATAAGAAGTGCATTTGAAGTAAAGAAAAGAAGAGAGCTAATACCATATTTAGGGTAATAATATGATATGTTAACCATATTTATGAAAAAATATTATGAGTAATTGAATGTATGGAAGAAATAATATTAAACCTAAAAATTCAAAAATGAAGTAATGACTACTTACTACCTATTATTTAGAAAACAATTTATGGACAAGAGAAAATGAATTTTGAATTAAACCACCAAAATTCAAAACCCCAAGTAAAAACAACTTACTACCTTATTTTAAAAACAACTTTTAGAAATGAACAAGGAGAAAAAGAATTTGGATAAAACATTACAAACAATTATATATGGGACCAATTCTGAAAAACTTTCCAGAATAAAGAAATGGCAATACAAACCACTGATACCATTTAAATGAATAAACTTATTGTGAAGTAAAATTAATGAGAATTTTATGTCAAATAAACAGAGATATTAAACATATGACATTAATAATAAAGAGTGCATTTGGATAAAAAGCAAGAGCAGAATAAAATCTTGAAAAAGAAAGGAAAAACTATATATAAATAAATCCATAAGAAAAAGATGATCATATAATCAATGTCAATTATTAAAAAGACAATTAAAAGGGTAATTGAAAAAACATAATACTAGTGGAACGATTCACAAGAATTAAGAAAGGAACAAAAATATAATACAAAATATATGCTACCAATGACCAGAAGGAGATTGTGATAACAGTCAAAAATGACAGAAAATTAAAAACTTTACACTGAATAATAAGTGATGATTATATTATACCAGCTTCCAACCACAAGGAGAAATAAAATGCCAGCAGAGCTAACCATTGAGAAAAATAACTGAGATAGAGATTTACTAAGATAGAAATATAAATAGATCTGTTCGTATACGAAGTGAAATATCCAAAGATATTTAATTTTTTTTTAATAGTCATAAGGTGGACTATTCTTATATAATTTTTATTAATGACTGTCTGAGATAAGTCCAGCAGTATTATTATGTATTGGTCAGAGATGATTTACCTCTGTAATCAATAAATGACGTAGCATGGCCAGCAGAGTGTGAAGCCTACAGAGCCCCTCTGGACACTGCCCCAGCTAACGTGTTAGGGAATTTTAGGGAATAAATATCCCAAGGATAAAGAAACGAGTTAAGAAGAAAATGGAAAAATAAAAAAATAACGAACCTCAGATGACTATTACTATCAGTAAGAATCCAGTTAATAATGAGATATAGATAAGCTCAAAAATATAGGAGAAAAAATTTTAGAAATGTGAAGGAAGTAAAGAAATATAATTTATAATATAATGTCATAAGCAATTACTTCAGACAAACTAAGTATGATCTGAACTAATCACTTCTGGAAGAGAGCAATCTGTAGCATGACAGATAATCCACACAAATACATTACTCAATGATCATTAATAAAGCTCTAATATATGGAATATCCAGATGAGAATTAATTAAAATGCACTGTTTAATAATATATTCACAAGAAAGGTTGAATAAAGAAAATTTCTGCAAATAATATAATATGATACAAATTTAAAAACCCAGAAGACTAAAAATAATAATAACAAAATTACCCAGGTAAGATAGAAGCAGGCAATTAATATACCCCGTCAAAGAAACCAGACCAGAAAAATCAAAGCTACTGAAGACAGAAGAAAGAAGAATAATTAAAACTCAAAGAAGAAAGAAGAATAATTAAAACTACTATTACTGAAGAAAGAAGAAAGAAGAACAATCAAAGCTACTGGAGACAGAAGAAACAAGACTAATTAAAACTAAAGAAGAAAGAAGACTAATTAAAACTACTGAAGAAGGAAGAAAGAAGAACTAATTAAAACTACTACTACTGAAGAAGGAAGAAAGAAGAACAATCAAAGCTACTGAAGACAGAAGAAACAAAACTAATTAAAACTCAAAGAAGAAAGAAGAACAAACTAAATCTAATGAAGAAAGAAGAACAATCAAAGATACAGAAGAAAGAAGAAGGAAGAATAATTAAAACTACTATTACTGAAGAAAGAAGAAAGAAGAACAATCAAAGCTACTGAAGACAGAAGAAAGAAGAATAATTAAAACTCAAAGAAGAAAGAAGAATAATTAAAACTACTATTACTGAAGAAAGAAGAAAGAAGAATAATTAAGACGACCCATATAAAACAAAAACCCCATAGGGAAAGAACCCCCAAAAAACCCCAAAATCAATGAATGCCCAAAGAGAAAGTATAACACCCTAAAAAACCATATCACTGTAAAACTGACAAAAACTAAAAGTGTTAGTAGTATTAAATATTAGTGCATTCAAAAAGTTATTATTTAGTTTGTATAGACAAGTCTTCACAGTTCCCCCATGGTTGAATATTTCATATTAAAAGCTAGAAAAGGACTAGTAAATATATTGATAATTCACCATAGACAAGTGCAAGTGATCAAATTATAAATAATAAACTTTAAAAGGGTGCATGAGTTGCAGTACATAGTAACAAACTTTAAGTTTTGTGAACAGTGCCTACTTTGATAATGAAGTAGTAATATTACTAAATAAAAGCTACTAAAGCGATATGAACATTCCATAGAATGGAATATAACTCAGGTAGCTAGGGGTATACTTTAAGAGGGGGTATAAATTTTATAAATGGGGAATTACAGAACAAACTGTTTATGATGAAGTTTATAGAAGGTGTTAACAATTATATATGGAACCAGGATGTTAGGTTCCTATTACATATAACATTTAGATAAATAAGGGTTAGTCATAAGAAATATTAGTATTATAACTGTTATTTTATTGTTCAGTTTAATTTAGGAATGCACTGTCTAAAAATAGATATCATTCCAATGTTGTAGAAATACTCTTTATTATGTTATTAGGTAATATACTAAGCAATGTTATTCAGAACACTAGTTGTGATATAGAGAGATGTTATATGTTAATTATATAATCAATAATTTATGTTATACCAGTCAGAGAAGGATATAAAATAGCTACATTAATAAAACATTTGGAAATTAGCCACACATCAGATCTAGGCCAAAGAATAAATTTAAACTGCAGAATAATTAACAAACCTAGTCTTATAAACCATATAAAATGACAATATACAGGCAAAATAAACTCAACATAGCAAATACTATGTAAATAAGGCTTTCTAAAGATATGGTCATTATATGAGTAAAATTATTTAATTGTCTAATAAAATACCATTAAAACTGAAATAGATTAACTGACACTATCCTAGGGGAAGTCATATACAATTGAATTATATTAAAAAACCATCATTAGTATACTAAATTGCAATAAAATAAGTGAGAATTGATAATTATACAAATTTCAGATTTCATAGAATAATAATTATATTAGGGAAAATGGCTATTATTTACATAGAAGACAGGAAGTATAATTTTAGGCCTACCTCCCAAAAAATTATAAGAAATATAATTTTCAGATAAAACTTTGTAATACTAACTTAATTACTATTAAAATAAGTAGAATAGAATAGTGAAAACGAATATGTATTTTATATTTCAAACAGTTAACTAATAACGAATTTATTTTATGAACATAAAGTACATTTTTAAAGTTTATCGGAAGTTATGGCAAATTTAAACAATGTATGAGATATATTATATAGGCTAAGACTTTCATGAGAAGAAGGAAATACAGACAGTTCATTATTATGCGTTGACGAGTGCACTTAAAGTAACCTTTCGCCAGAAATAACCTTTAATGGCGTTTATGTTATAAACCGTATTTCAGTGAAAATTTTGAAAATAATTATTTTAAACTATTTTATAGATTGTGAAGTGGTGAAAGTGACCTATGAACACAGTAACACTAATAAATTGAACCACACATAACTAGATAAGCAGAATAACACTGATATTACACCAAATACAGACCGAAATTTCGAGGTTAAAAACGACACACATAAACACAACGAGATATATCCAGTGACAACATTTTACACCAAGTGAACTATTCCATCATACACCAGTGACATTTAAATATATCCAGGACGATCGTATACAATTGCTGAGAGCATTTACTCGAAGAAAGGACATCTTTATTACAACAAAAACTTCATCAACGCTGGAGGCTTCCTTGCGCATGCGTCAGTCAACCATTTTGGTCCGGTCCGCTGCAGTATAGAAACGACATGGCTACTATTGGTTCGAAATCAAATCATATATAAACTTTTAATATTTTTAATCATTATTGTATTGTTAAAATTTAAGGCATTTGATAAGTGTAAGTGTTATACTTTCCTTCCCATAACCTTCTCTGGCTATATATTTTAATAACCGTTTAAAGAACCCTATTTTATAATACCAATATAAATTGTTTATATCGACCGGCCCTGAGCGAGTCGATACTGCATTGTAATATCAATTTTAATCAAACAATTTCATTATTTTTGTTAATAAACATTCTGTATCGGTAAATTGGAGTTGATTTTTTATTATAAAAAAGACTTAACAATTAATTAATGAAGAAACCCAACTAACTGAAGGGCGGTATATACGAAACGACCACGTTTCAAAAAGAAGAAGAAGAGAGCCGTCTTTCGTTTAAACTTGGAGTTAACAAGATTGTCTTTTCAACAAAATTATTGAAGGTGACACTATTACTAAAATAACCACGATACCATTTCATTTATAATTACAACCGATTAACTCGATTTGTTCCAAAATTTTAAGAACAAGTTACCAAAAAAAAAAAACATTTTCAAGAAAATTAAAAAAAATTGTTTAAAAAATTTTAAATTTTATTTTTATTTTCAAATTGCTACAACAGCAATAGACACAGATTTTATTTGTAACTGCGAAGACTAGGAACATTACAAAATTGACGTTTCCGGAGCGGAGCGTCAGAAAACTACACACATACATACATAAATTATTTTGTTACAGGACTTCATCGAAATATTACAATATATATATATATTGTAATGGTACATATCTTCACCTAACCATAATGAAGAAGATATGACCAGATAATTTATTTAGTCATTGACACTAGAATAAAAAGTGATGAATTATAATAGAAGAATGGGCGAATCAGAATAATAAAACGATCAGACATATCAAGGGAGTCAGAACAGTAACTTATATTAATTCTTAGTAGTAACAAACAAACCAGTCAAAATAGTAAATACTGAAACAAGACGATTTAACCCGAATAGCCCAATAGATGGTAAGTGAGAGAGTAGAACTAGCCCCAAAAGACCAAGAACAACCTGATGATGACAACTACAAATAGAGTAGAAATAGCCATCGCACCAATAAGTGTAAATAAGAAGAATAATGACTAAAAGACAATTAACCTATGAGTATAGTGAAATAATCAGCCACAACACTAAGGAAGTGACGGATAATGTATGACAAAAGGAAATGAACTAAGAAAGAACACCAAACTTGTATTAAACCAAAGAAAATTGTATATCATATTAATAATTGTAAGGACAGACAAACTAAAGATACGAATTATTAAGTACTTAAAATATAGAAGGGCACAGTAAACCCCAAACAGATAGAGTAAACTATGACAAATCACATTAGCACAATACTAACATATTTGTGATACAATAAACCAACATGAACTTGTTAATGTCATAATTAAACCTTGTAAAGTGAGAGGTAGAGAGTTAGAGAAATAGTGAACATAGTAAAGTGAGAAAGAGAATTTAAAGTTAGGTAATACCCACTAGTAACACTTAAGTTAAACATATAAAGTGCAAAGTGATAGTGTGAAAACCCCAAATTAAATAGAACCCTATTGATAGGGATTAACACCAAATAATCAGTGTTAAAACCATTAGTAAAGAGTTAAGAGTTATCGAAGACCATCAGTGAGTGGTAAAATAATAAGTGAAGGCTGATAATGGCTAGTCACAGAAAGGACTGTGACACTTAATAGCAATTATCCAGTGAACACAAGTGTATTAATAACAAGATGAAACAAAGTGTAACAGACTAGATAATAAGTAGATTTTAGATATAGTAGTACTTACTACTTGGTACATTTTAGTTTGCAAGTCTTAATATTAGGGAATAAGTTGTTAATTATTATTGTTAATCAAGTATTGAAGAACGAATGACTATCAGTGTGTTAATACACCAAGATATATGAGTTCATTCACAGAAATAAGAATCCAATATCATTATTTTAAAATGATACATTAAAGAATATTTTTCATGACGAACTGGTAATAATAAGAACAAGACATTAACATCAGATAATAAACAGTTGTTGAAAAGTCAGTTATGGCTTAATGTCATTTAGAGTTAGTCATAACAATATACCATTGTATTAATAATTAATCCATGTTTATGTCTTTATTTTTTATGTCAAGTAATAATTATAATTTGTCAGAGAGTATGGGAGATGAAGAGTATGAGTGAATAATATGTCTCAAATAATTATGTTTAAATGGATAAGAATTGTGTTTTAATGACTAAGGTTTATGTTCCAATAATGATGTTTAAATGATAAGAATTATGGCTATGAGAATAGTTAAAACCATTAGATGTTATGCCATATGTTATAAGAAATAAGATTTAAAAACCATCAGACACCAGTAAACAAGAAACAAACTATACATTCAAATACAATGACACCAAAAATGAATTATCACAGTAGACAAGTTAATATAGGGAAACAATACAATTATACGCAATTATAAGAACCGACTTAAACATTGAATAAATAAACAAAATCTTGTATTCAAACAATCATAACCCATTACAAGGAAAATAGTCAATTGCTGTTTAAGCCTATGCAAATTCCCAACTGTCAACTATCAAAAACCTTCAATTTATAGAATTAAACACTGAAATTAGGAAGATTAAACCGCATAAACTATGAAATACAAATAGACAATCATTATAAGACAGAAATATTATGATAATAATGTAAACTGAGAAAACAGTATAATTAAATAAGATTCACAAAACTGTCAAAATGTTGATACCTAGGTGAACACTATAATATTGGATGTCAAATTAATCCTTGAGCAAAACTATGAACAGTGGTGATAATATTTACTACTAAAAAGGGAGTACTGAAGATTAATTACATTTAGAAGATCTGTAACCAGTTTGAATAAAAATTCAAATAATAATTAACCAATTTCAGCCAATCAAAAAACTTTGAGTAACCATGACAACAACCGAATATTGACAAAATTCAGTTAGGAACAATGACTTTATGTAGTGACGCCAAACTGAAGAGACGCCACGCGATGAAGGGCCCAAAATTTTCATTAGAAAAAACGTATTAGTGCCCATAATTTGGAGAAGGAATAGCAGTACATCAGATGAGAGGCCTTTACAACCAATATCTACCAAGGACCAGCCGAAATTAATCCAGATGACCGGAGAATACTAATAATCCAATCTGAAGAAGATGACAACCCAATTTTGAGCCCAAGATCAGAATTAGGAATAATCTCCATTGACACATTACTTCGTATGGACGAATGACTATGCCCATCATAACTACTAACGTTGAGTATTGCTGAAGTTATTTGATTATTGTTATAAAACAAATTCTCTTTCCAAAATTTTAACTATAAAAAATAAAACTCTCACTTTAACTGAATATTTTCAAGGATTAATAAACCAAAGAAATAACTTTGTAAACATTGAATGAACACATGATAACCTATGTTACACAAAGACACTGTCACACTTCAACACCACAATATTCAATTTATAACAAACCTTGTATAATTTTAATGATCACAGACTTTTAATTATATGTTCTAATTTTGTTATCTTGTTATGTAAACCTCTGTTTCGTACTTAAAAGAACCCATTTGGCAGATTTATTTTGTGAATTAATAACCAGAGTCAATTGTAAACATTGCACTGCCAACCCAGCGCTACGCTGAGAGAGAGATTATATTGCCGAGGCTAAAACTTTTATTATAACAGACATTATTTTCATGAAGCTTTAACTATAATTAACAAGCAAAAGTATAATAAAAAAGTGCATATTGATAACAAACTGTCCAGTATTTATTTGTAGAATATATTATGTATGTTTTGTTTGCTAGCAGTGGGTCGACATAACCAACACTAATTCAAGTTGCCAACACGTATTCCCCCACTCACACGAGAAGCAGTCACAAGCCAGACGGCGAACTATTTGAATTTTCGATAACAAAAATCAACAAACTACACAAACAATAAATATTATTATCCACACGACAAATTTCGTTTATTACAATATGTGTGTGTGTGTGTGTGTGCGTGTGCGCGCGCGCGCGCAGAGAGAGAGAGAGAGGGGGGTAAACGAATATTACAATTTTGTCTACTAGAAAAGCAGAGATGGGCATATATACACAAATCAGAACCAGAGCAATACGGTGGTGTAATATGTGTTCCAACGTTTGACGCCTACTGTGGGAGGGAATCGTTCGTTCAGTTCTCTTTTCTTTGTGAATGCACAGCCACATTAATTTGTGCCGACGCTTCTGTTGCTTGCGGAGCAATGAACACACATGCACTCACCCGTGTAACCAAATGTCAACAACAAATTTACCTAGAAAGAAAATTTATCTCAGTTTTCCAACGTGATGGTTTTATACGCCCGCATTTCTGCCTCAACAATCAAAGTGACTGTGAGATTCTACATTAGACTACCCAATATGAAACAAATTCGTTTATTACATTTTTTTACTACTGTTCAAATACTTTTACACTCATCCGTGGTCTAATGATATCTGTGTCTGTAGTTTATTGAAACATTCCGAGTTTAATGACCTTTGTTATAGTTATTTTCTTAAAATATCGGTACGAAGAACCATAAATGACTTCCGTGTTCTAAGATTTATATTTAAAATCATTTACTTGAATTCGGTTCGACAATAATTTCTAAACAAAATTCTATTTATAATTTATTTTCCACCCTCAAACTATTTTCACTATTTATAGATATTTTTGTTATCATGGGGTAGTCGTTTAATATAATGTTACTTGCGAGTCACTTTATCTATAAAAATTAGGCACTTTATTCTTATAAACAAACAGAACTACACAGGTAAACATCCCTCCTTCTCAACCGATCCCCACCATTAATTATATTTACACTTTCATAGAGTAATACAGTAGTTTTATTGTATGTAATTTCAAAGGTATCTTATCCTTCAAAATTAATTATTCATACTGTACTTGATTTTAGCACAGCAATTTTATAAAAATCGCCCCCTCCCCCTTCAACTACCCACTCCATTTATAGTTTTCTCATTTACCATTTTATAGTGGATTAATATGACTTTATTTTCGTGGCACTTATTTATTAAAAGTAAGTAATTTACTTTTCTTAAAGCAGAAAACAATGCTGGTAAACTACCCCTCCCTCCTAACCGAACAATCTGGTTGCCGGGCAATAAAATAATTTTATTTTTAACAATCACCGTTGCTTGAAAAAGTTTAAATGAATTTTTAAGTACTTTACTCTTATTAAAACGTAAAACGTTGCAGATAATCTACCCCTCCCCCTTAATCGATCTTCACCAAAATCAATAGGCCTTGAGTCTTCTACAACTCGCGCACATAAGTAAAAAATTATTTATCCGTTTGAATTTGCGACAGTTATCGTTCGCCATAGAACAAATTCTACACACGCGTGCGCTCGCGCACACACACTCACACACATACACACTTTTCGGAAAATGACTTTTCTTCATGTTTCGAGGGTAGTACAATCATAATGAACCCTTATCTCCAACAAGATTTTTTCACGATCACCGTACTTCCATTTCCTTACGAAACACGGAAGAAAAAGAAATTAAAAAACAATACGCTTGATAATTTCACATTAATTATTATTAAATTGTAACAAATGTTTCAGAAGGGCCCCAAGTTGAAGAGCCCCACGCAGTGACGGCGGCCCACCACAATTGAAGCATACGAATTCCACCGTAGCGTGGGCAGCTAACCGCGGGAATTCAATTTGTTCATATGATAGCAAAAATATCGGTATGGAGAACCATACATGACTTCCATATTCTAAGATTTATATTTAAAATCAATTTCGAAATGAAATATTACCATAGAAACTACTTCTTTCTACTTACTGCTTCAGCCTTAACCACAGTACTGTGGTCACTAACGTATACCACCTCACGTTATCGCACTCGATTTTCACTGATGATGGAAGTCGATGGCATTGCCGAAACGTCTGGTTTTGTAGAAAACATTGGACTACGGCCAAATACCCCGGGAAGGAATTTTAACAAAAACTACTTCTTTGTTGCCGATAACGTTGTACACATATATATAAAATATGCATAAAATTAATGGCTTGTATAAGTTAATGATTGATCTCCATTAAGTAGTGCTCAAGTTTCCAAAGTTTTAATATTATGATGTCCGTAATTAAAACATCAGAGCAGGTTTAGTGTGTATGAGGGTACACCGTGGACAAAAATTTTCAACATTTCCTATTGAGCGTTGCTTAGAGTAAAGCTCCGAATCTACAGTGTACGTTTCACAGAACAAACACGCGGAAAAGAAGGAGCGCTCCGAAGTCACTCATGGACCCTCAGCATCTTGCAGAGGGTTCATTCCCTAAAGACGAAAAGTCTTTCTATGAATCGTTCCTCTGTAAACACGTGCAGTTACACTGCCCAGCGATCCACAGGAAG
This sequence comes from Magicicada septendecula, assembly GCA_034769895.1. Taxonomy (NCBI): domain Eukaryota; kingdom Metazoa; phylum Arthropoda; class Insecta; order Hemiptera; family Cicadidae; genus Magicicada; species Magicicada septendecula. Next base: position 52,104,952 of record CM068367.1, read on the forward strand.
CAAATCGCTATCCACGCTGGACACTTTTTCGGCTTGCACGCGTTATGTTGGTATGGGTTTCGGCACTTTCCATTTAAAAAGCGTGCAAATGTAAGAAAATAAACATGAATGAGGCCAGAAATAACGCGAATTTTGTGTGTGTATGTGTATGTGTGTGTGTGTGTGTGTGTGTGTGTGTGTGTGTGTGTGTGTGTGTGTGTGTGAGTGTGTGTCTTCCCTGCCTTTTTATTGCGGTAGTTATAATAATAAAATGGAAACGTAAACATTACATATGTAACTGAGATATGCTTGCCTGCCACGAACGATATATTTTCTCTCATACATGATTTACATTAAAATGAAAATTAATTGCCTGGCAACAAAATTATTTTATTTTTAACAATTACCATTGTTTGAAAAAGTTTAAATGAATTTTCAAGTACTTTACTGTTGTTGAAACGTAAAAGGTTGCAGGTAAACTACCCCTTCTCCTTAACCGATCTTCACCAAAAACAATCGGTCTTGAGAACTCTACAATTTAGGGCTGTATGCAAATAATCTTTTGATTCTGTTTGAATTTGCGGCTGTTATCGTTTGCCATAGAAAATACCCTTGTTAAAACATAAAACGTTGCAGGTAAACTACCCCTTTCCCTTAACTGATTTTCACCAAAAACAATAGGTCTTGAGAACTCTACAATTTAGGGCTGTATGCAAATAATCTTTTGATTCTGTTTGAATTTGCGGCTGTTATCGTTTGCCAAAAAAAAAAATTACCCTTGATAAAAAAAAACCTTTGCAGGTAAACTACCTCTTTCCCTCAACCGATCTTCACCGAAAACAATAGGTCGTGAGTACTCTGCAAATCAAGGCTGTATGCAAACAATTATTTGATTCTGTTTGAATTTGCGGCTGTTATCGTTTGCCAAAAAAAAAAATCTACAGACACACAGATAGACAGACAGACACACACACAGACACTTTACGAAAAACTACTTTTTTCATGTTTTGAGTGTAGTACAATCAGAATCTGCAATAATCTCGAACACGTTTTTTTTTTTTGTCATCACCATACTTCCATTTCCTTAAGGAATATGGAAGTAAAACTGTCCATTCAGAAGAAAATTCACATACATTCCTGAAACGGAGCATTAGTTAGCTCATAAAAACTGCACAAAATTTGTTAAAGTTCTATATTATGTCTTCGTTTTGCGTTTGAATTCACCAATAAAAGTTTGTTGTGAAATAAATGTTAGATATGTAAATGAACTCTAAAGTTTCATTTAACGTTTACAAAATTATAATTTACATCAATATACATATTTATATAAATGTAAATAATATTATTGCCTTTATAATTTATATTATATAATAATACACACTTCTATATTATATACCAATATTATAATGAATATTTTATTATATACATTTATAAATAAATATAATTATATTCATAAATGCTCATATTTTTCTTGTATATATATTTTATATTATTAATAATAATTAAACTTTTTACAAGAATATATTTTTTATTATTTTGTAAATTACAATGTTTTGATAGTGTTCAACTTATTTTATCATACTTATTTTACAATGTTTCGATAGTGTTCAACTTACTTCATCATACTTATTTTACAATGATGATAGTTGAACACTACACTATCGAAACACTGTAATTTACAAAATAATAAAAAATATATTCTTGTTAAAAGTTTTGTTATTATTAGTAATAATATAAAATAAATATAATTATATAATTTCTGTGTATACAAATTATAATTAGTAATTTATGTAATTACATATTATAGTTTATAATATGTGTGTGTGCATATAATATTTTATATTTTGGAAACAATAATATATTTTTTATGGTTTTTTACAACGTTTCAACCGTTTTAATTTGCTGTCATCTTCAGCAATCTAATGTACAATTAAATCTTTAAATAAATTTGAAATCTACTTATGAAAATATAAAATATTATTTACTATTAATGTAAACATCAAGAATAATGCGAGTCATTATACACATGTGCTCGCTTGCGTATTTATATATTTATTTTACGAATATATAAATACTCATAATTTATGTGCACCAAATACACAGCGCAGTTTCCATTTTGATACCAAGAAAAGGTTACATAGATGGGTTTTGCAAATTTATTGAATCTATCCTGCTTTTTGTAACTAAATATTGTCTTTAGCTACAATAAGGTTTAAAGGACCCCACTAGGAAGAAGGAAAAGAGGAAGACCGCCTATTGCCTGGATGAAAGAAATTCAGACTATATTCAGGGAAAGAGAAATTGAAGAAGATCTACGATCTTTGGATCGACAAACAGCAGTGGAAGATGAGAATTTAATCAATTTTGTAATCTAGGCAAAATAATGAAAACTAAACCTCATCAAAACAGAGAAATTACTCATTTAAATACATTTAAACTAAAGGGATTTAGATAAAATAAACCAGAGATGAAGCCATATAATTACAATAACAACTTAGAAAGATATTATAAAATTATAGCCAGAATTATAAATAAAAATGAAAATGACAGAACTCAAAAATTTGGAGAGGGGAGTCATATATTCCAACATAATATTTTAAAAATTAACCAATTCAAATAATTGCAAGAAACAAAGGGAATATAAACCTTTTAATAAAATATGAGATTATTAATCATAAATATAACTTAAAAATGGCAGAATTTGCATAATGACAGGAAGTTAATTTTGAACTTTTACCAAAGACAAAATGAAGGTAAAATTACCAATTTTAGACAAAAAACATAATAAAACGGCATTGTTCAATATTAAAATACGCCGAATGAACTGAAGGATTAAATTAAGTAACATCTAGCAAATAAATTTGAATAATAACCAAAGTTTAAGCAGTTATATAATGTAATATAAAATATGCACAGGATGCAAAGTTAGATTTGAACAATGTAAGGAATAATATTGTATTGGCTAAGATTTTAGTCGAAAGTGAAGGAAGTGGAGAGTTGATTATAAAACATTGTACGGTGCACTTGACGAGCGTATTTTAAGCGAGTTAACCTATCTAATAGTACCGTAATGGCGAGTCAGTGAATGACACAATTTTGAAAATGTCGAGTGCCGAGTAAAAACATTTTGTAACATCGACCGAGTGACATAAACAATTACCAGAGACGAAATAACATTGTACAGCACTAAAATACACCAAATAACATCATTAAACACCAGAAAACAGTATACATCTTAACCATAAATTAGTGCCCGAACGATAGAAAGTGAACGGACTTATACATACACCCCTATACAAAATACAACACAGAAACTTCACTCAAGACACTACACAACATCAGAAGGAAGATTTGCTGACACCAGGACGTGAATACTACAAGAAAATCTTTTTATTGGAACGTCACATTTACTAGCGACATTTTACCAACTCGACGGCGGCCATTTGCAATTTCCGTCTTCACTCAAAATGAACGCAGCCTCCTAGTTCCGCCAGCGATACGGTTCGACAACAAATTATTTTATTTCAATCTCAATTAAATATATGTAGCTAGTATTAAGAATTACTTGTTGTAACGTTATACTTTTTTAATATTGGCCCGATTTCTCTGACTTTAACCATAATTAGCTGTTAAAAGAACCTGATTGAATTTTATATATCAAAAACTTGTAATTTTTCGATACCCTGAGAGTCAATTTTATAATCGACAAGAGTCTTATAACCAATTAGCTAATAAATTATTTATATTTTTCATATGAAAATAGTGCTTTCTTTACTAAACATAACAATCTACAATTAATATAATTTAAATTAAATACTACAAGAATTTCACCACATCAGAAGGAAGATAACCTCCAAAACGAAAAGTAAACAAATATCGATTGTACCTGGGGACAATCTTATGAGTGGTTGGAATTTATTGAAAATACAAAAACATTATTAAAATTTCTTAGATCAGTGAAACACGTTTCAAAACATCACGAAACACAATTAATTAATTGTTTTTAATTAATTAATCTATAAAAAAGAAAATTTTTTTTTATTATAAAATTTTTTTTTTTAAATACAATTTCTATTTCTTCAGCAAACAAGATTTTTAAAACATTTTTTTGTAACACTACATCTTCAACAGCATTTAAGGTTTCGTTACAATTTGGACTGCAACAGTGAAACTAAAGGAAGAGTTTCAGACCAGGCAGACTTTGAGAACCACACCTAGTAAACACCAGTCATCTGAGTTATTTATATTACAAATTGGCGCCCAACGTGGGGCTTTAATTAGCGATTGAAAGGCCACTACAATCTGCCCAATCACTAATTGGAATTCGGCAGCAGCTATAAAGCCAGAGAAAGAAAGAAAAATGCAACGACGGGCAACTTCAAAGAAACGGGCGGCGGAGGCCGAAAAAGAAGTAGAGATTGACATGGAGAATAAAGAGGCGACACCAGTAGATGTGGAAAGTTCATTGCCACCGGTATTGTCGAAACAACCGGCACAACCAGAGGAACAACCTGAGATGCCCACACAAACAGGGGAAATCAATGTTCCGGAGAAGGAAACAGGGAACATGACAATAGAAGAAATGTTAGGAGCGATGATGAAAACCAATAAATCTTTAAATAAAAAGATGGAAGATTTAAAGGAAGACAATCAGTCCTTGAGTAAGAAAATGGACAAGAAAATAGACGAAAGTAATAAGGAAAGGAAAGAAGATAGCCAGTCTTTGAAAGAAGATTTGGGAAATAAAATTGAAAGCACAAATAAGAGAATAGAAGAAAATAGTAAGAAGATGGAAGAGAAGGCAGAAGAAAACAGTAAGAAGATGGAAGAGAAGATAGAAGAAAATAGTAAGTAGATGGAAGAGAAGATAGAAGAAACGGTAAGAAGATGGAAGAGAGGATGGGAGAAAAGTTAGAAGAATTGAAGGAAGACAACCAATCTTTCAAGGAAGAATTCAAGTCGACTAAAGAAGAATTGATTAATAATATTGAAAACACCAATCAGAAAATCGATGAAACTATGAAGAAGATAGAAAAGAACAATCGACAGTTGAAGGAAGAGTTGAAGGAGGATAACAAGAAGTTGGAAGAGAAGATGGGGGAGAAGTTGGAAGAATTGAGAGAGAACAATCAAATTTTAAGAGAAGAATTAAGGGAGGTCAATCAGGAGAATCTGGACAAACTTGACGAAAGAATGGAATTGTTAAGAGAAGAACTGAATAAGGAAATCAATGTTAACAAGAAAGCGATGAACAAAAAGATGGAAGAAGAAAACTTAATGGTGAATCGACAGATACGAGAGATCGATGGGAAGTGCAACCAGACCGAAAAGGTGGTACAAGAGTTTAAGGAAGTGGTAAACATCAAGTTTACAAATATAGAAGAACATAACCGCAGGAAAGTAGAAGAACAGAGGAAGGAAACTCAAGAAGAATTCGGGAGAGTACGAAACCAAGTCGCGGAACGGTGTGATGATATGCAAGAGGCGATGACCAATATCACAGGTCAGGTGCGACAAAGCCGAGAAGAGATGGAAGCGTTAAGAAATAGACCGACTCATTTCACCGGATTGCCCATCAATGAAAGCCGAGAATGGCTCAACTTCCGGCAGTACAAGCGGAAACCGATGGAGTTCCTGGCTAGGGTAGATGAATACTTCGCCAAACATAAAATAACGCAATGGAGCCATAACAGGGAAATCTTGGATGAGTCATTCAGGGAGATGACGGATAATTGGTGGATGGCTAATCGTAGCGAGATTCCCGACTACCAGCAGTTCCGGAGGATGTTTAAGTCTAAATACTGGTCTGAAACAACCCAGAACTTGATCCGTGATAACATATGCAACGGACGATACAGGGCACAACTAGGCAGTAGCATGACGGCCTATTTCTTGGGGAAGGTGTGCATGGCGAAACACCTCGAGCCGGCTATACCCGAAGAGTGCCTGGTGAATAAAATCTCATACCACTACGACGAAGACATTGTCAGGGCCCGGAGAGGTAGCCAGATCAAGACAGTACAGGCAATGACGGAATTGTTAGAGGGGTATGAAAATGAAGAATATTATCGGCAGAGCAGGAGGAGGAATGAAAGACCAGAGGCAAGGCCGAATCCATACCCTAATAACGGCAATAACCATCCCGGAAACCGAAACCAGCCCAGTAATTACGACGGCCATAATAACCCGCCGCGTAATAACAATTTTAACGGCAATGCTAACGGTATTAGGAATAACAATCCCGTTCCTAATAATAGGAACAATTACTATCTAATAGCCCATACAGTCAGAGAAATCCATACCCCAGTAATAATGGTGATAGACATTACCCACCCAACCGAAATTACTATAACAATAATTATAGTAATAATAATAATAATAATAATAGTAATAGAGTGTCGCGCCCTAGGGTTAATTTTATAAGAGCAGAAGATCGCGGTCCAAGGAAATACTATCAACCACTGAGGAACAGCTTCCACGGCGCAGACAGAAGATGGAGAAGTGCGGAACGGGACGGTCCACGACACGAACAAGGAAGAATTAGAATTTAGAATTATATATAACAAAGAATTAAAAATTAAGTAAGCACATCTTACTATAAACAATTTTGAAGGAAACAATTTTGGGAATAAATGAATTAAACAGAATTTGAATTTTGATAAAACGTCAAAACTTTGAAACAGAATAAGATCAACTTATTACAATGATTTATGAGCAATGTTATGGAATTAAATAAGAAGAAGGGTTTGAATTTTGCATAAAACTAACAAAGTTCTAAAAATAAATATGTTCCATTTACAATTAAATTTAGAAGAAAATAAAATGATTAATTCAGAAAAAAGAATTAACTTTAATCCAGAATAAATGTGAATATCTAGCATTTGAAGGAGTAGAGAAGAAAAACAAAAAAAGTGTGATATACAAGAGAAGGCAATAAGTTGAAAATAAAGAGAAGAATCTGTTATTATAATAAAATTATAAAAAATACAAGAAAGAAAAACAATAAAATAATAATGAGAACAACCTATGATTAATTACTTATGAAACGATAATGGAAACAGTTAATCAAGAAAAAGGAATACGATATTACTCAGTTCTGAAAAAGCAAGCAAAGAAGAACAACTCATACCAAACATATGGAGAAGATGATTTTGAACAAATGATAATAATAAGACCTATATGAAATGCAAAGAGAAGAAATACCACATGAAATATATTATAAATGAATTAATGTAAATGAATGCGAAGGCGGATTAATAACTTTCTAAGAAAAAGGTAAGAACAAAACGTTTAAACAAAATGATCAAAATAACAACCTGAATATCTAATATAAAGATACAAATTTAAAAATTAAATATAATATATTAAGGCCATTCAAATAATGAATAAGAAAATACTATATATAAAGACCATGCTAACACTGTAAGTAACCAGAAGGAAGTATAAAGAGAATTCAGAGGGAGAAGAAAAAAAATTACACTATAACCAGTAACAAGAATTATTAAGAAAAGTTTTCGACCATAATTAAAATAAATATATCAGACAAGTTAAGAGTTCAGAAAAATATATATATAATGAGTATAATAATAATTATGAAGATTTATTAAGATAGAAAATGTGAGATAATCTGAGAAACTACGAAGTGAAGAATCCAAAGATATTTTTATTAGTCGAAAATGAGACTACTTTTTATTTATTTATTCAATGACTGACTGAAGATAATTCCAGCAGCATTATGTTTTTTTGAGCAGAGATGAATGTGCCTCTGGACTCAAATTGTAGAAGTGGTGTATGGCCAGCAGAGATTGTGTAGCCTACAGTGCCCTTCTGAACTGCCCCAGCCCACGTGATAGGGAATGTTAGGGAATTAATATCCCAAGGATGCAACACGAAGTTTATAAAGAAAGAAAATGTATAATAATAATAATAATAATAATAATAATAATAATATATCTCAGAAGACACTAACTATCCAAGAAGGATCAAAAGTAAAATAAGTAACTATATATATAAAATTAATTAAACTCTAATATAAAAAGTCGATATAGAAATGGAGAGGAAAATGAAATATAAGAAATAATGAAATTATCATAAGAAATTATTTCATCCATAAAAATATCTGAAATAATTACTTCTGGAGGAGAGCAATCTGTAGCGTGACAGATAAACGCATAATAATGAATGGCATTGATCATTAGAATAATAAGATTATAACATTTAAATCCGAAGAAAGCATTAAATTTAATATTGTAATAATATAAATAAAATTGATGTGTTTGTGTTGATGATAAGCTATTGTGGAGTATGTGACTCCGATGTAATCAAGTCCAATGTAATATGTTTAATTGGTGTGGCTCTCGACGTCTTACTGGCCTGAAACACTTCCTTAAGTTTCCCAGCTGGTCGAGTCCCAATGGTAGCAAGACCGGTCGAGTAGCGTAAAGTTGATGAAGAAATATATATGCTCAGCTTCACCGAAAGTTTCAAAACAAAAATTATTGTTTTGAAGAAAATTACAAAAAAATTATGTTTATAAAAAAAAATAATAATAAAAAAAAATTTTAATTTTATTAATTAATTAATTAGGATCAATTAATTAATATAGGGCTGTGAAGTTTTAAACAGTGTAATGCTCTTCTGAAAATTTTTATTAAAGTTTTAGTATAATTTAAATAATCTATCACCACTCATAAGACTGTCTGTAAACCAATCGATATTTGTTTACCTTTCTATTTTTTAGGTTATCTTCACTTACGGGTGGTAAAGTCCTTGTAGATTATCAATTAGAATTATATTATTGGTAATTAGTATTATTGAAGAAATAAAGAACTATTAAGTATTGAAAAGTATTAATGTTTTATTAAGTAACAGCAATATTGACTCTTATCGATTAGTATCGATTCTCAGGATATCGAAAAAAGTTACAAGTATATGTTATAAAAATTATATAGGGTTCTTTAAACAGCCAGTTATTACCAAAGTCAGAGAAATCGGGCTAATATTTAAAAAGTATAACGTTACAATCAAATTAATAGTTATTAATAAACACAGGTATTGAATAATAAATTGTAAATATAATAATTGTTTTCACCAAACAGCTGTGCTGAACCAAGAAGAGGCACTGGGATTGTCAAAGCAAATGGCCGCCGTCAAGTTGATCAAAATGTGACTCGTCCCTGCTGCGTTCCAAATAATGTATTTTGACGCAATATTTCTGTTCTCGTGTCCGCAAATCTCTTGTTATATGTTGTGTAGTGACTGGTGTAGTGATTCTGGGTTGTATTTAGTGTATCTGTATAATTATTAGTTCAAACACTTTCTCCGATTCCGTCACTAATTTGGTTTAATGTATTATACAGTTTTCTAGTGTTTTATGGTGTTTTTCGGAGTAGATTTATATTGTTCTGTGTTATGGAGTGTTACTTGATCGTTTCTGTTATAATATGATAGTTTCAGAAGTATTTTACAAGTCACTCGCGATTTCACAATAACTCACTATACACTCGCTTGTATGACGATTATAGGTTAGGTTATCCACGTTATTAAACGTATGTCATGTTAACCGTTCAACTACCAATAATTAACTAACTGTTTCCTTCAGTTTCAATTAAACTCTTAGCCCATATAATATTATCCTTAACATTGTTCAAATATTTTTCACATCCTGTATGCACTTTTACATTTTCACTATATGAATGCCTATACTTTGGTTATTTGTCAATTTTATTCACTAGATTTGATTTAAATTAATCTTTCAGTTCATTCTGGTTATTTTCAGATTAAATAATGCCATTTTATAGTGTTTTCTGTCCAAAAAATAGTAATTTTACTTTCAGTTTGATATACTCTGATAAGTCAAAACATTTCCAAAATTTACTTCCTGTTATAATGTAAATTCAGCCATTTTATCAGTTATATTTAATATTAATAATCCTATATTGTATTAAAAGGTTCCTATTCCCTTATTTTCTGGTAATTAATTGAATTAGTTGTATTCTGAAACATTATTCTGAAATATATGACTCCCATGTCTAAATTTCTGAGTTTAGTCATTTTCACATTTATTCATAATTCTGAATATAATTTATTAAAATCTCTCTAAATGGTATGTGCAATTATATGGCATGATCTCAAGTTTATTTTGTCTAAACCCCTTTTGTTTATTTGCATTTAATTGAGCAATTTCTCTGTTTTGATGAAGTTTGGTTTCCATTTTTTAACAATTTTTCTTACAAAATAATTTACAAACAATATATGATGTGTGATACCCTCTCTGACTTTTACAAATAGTATTATAAATTAAACATGCTTTCAAATTACACAAAAACAACTAGTATTGGCCACAATACAAATAATAGTTAAACAGAATAAAGAACATTTTTTTTAAATAAATGGTTGTCTTCAAATCAGACATTTTGCAACAAAATTCCCATTTCCAACATGTAAATATGGTTTACAACAAAGGTTTTGTACTAACTAACATCTTAATTACTCTCTACTATTTACAAGTGGTAATTATTTTTATAGTTCTGATGTTAGTTGTTTCAGACCCAAACAAATGGCCTTATATCTAAAACATTTTTAAACATTCTTGTACTATATACATTAAAACCTTATATTTATATTCTTATTTCTAACTATTATTATAAGTAGGATTCTACAGTTTTTATACAGTCTTTTATACCTTGTCTTTGGGGAATTGTACCCTGTCATTAACAAATAAATAGTATTAATTGTTCAAAAGGTATTATGAACTCTGTTTTTCTTTTTTCATGTAAAACAAAATGTTATTTTAAACAGATTCATGTCTTATGAACAACATATTGTCACAGTACATATTTTAAGTCATTGAAAAATGCATATTTCATTGCATCCAATGTTTGTGATTGCCAAGAATGAAACACAAGGTTCATTTTTTATAATACCCAAAACTATCACTGGTTCACTTTGCACTTATATATTATGTTAATGCTAAATGGTCGTATAGTCTTATTAACATAATAAATTGGTTAGCGTTTTTTCAATGGAGATTTGTTCCATGGGTACTATATTATTGTTTCATCTTAGTTCACAGGAAACTTTTACTTTATACACTCCTCTCTCTTAAATTTATATACATGTGGTTTTTATTTCGTTATACTTTTATTTTTAGATATTTATTTTGGGGATATAGGGATTTGGGTGTCTTTTATAAGAGCATGACATCTTCTTCAGGATGCTGCCCTCTTCTTCTTTCTTCAGTCTTCTTTTCTCCTGCCTTCTGGGACTGGTATCTTCTCCATCTTCTTCTTGTTGCCATCAGGTTTCTTGGGATCTTCTCCATCTTCTTCTTTATTACAGAAATACACAACCTGTATTGGTTGATCTTGGCTTATTTTAGGGTTTCTCTTCTATTTATTCTTCCTCGTTGTGGGTTTGGTCATATTGTGTACTGCTTTGTTATTTACTTTTTTACCTTCCTGGGTTATAGTTTGAAAACCTTTGGTTATGAGACTGGTTTTGGATGACTCATCACTAGTAACTCCTTTTATTTTAACTTGTATTTTCTTTATAATAATGATTTCTTTCCACAGTTGCTATGAATTAATCTTTTTATATTAAACTTAGTGCTTTCTTCCAAATTTAAATATTATAACTTCATTATTCTAATGATCAATTGCCATTCAATATTATGCATACATCTGTCACGCTACAGATTGCTCTCCTCCAGAAGTAATTATTTCAGACATGTTTATGGATGAAATAATTTCTTATGATAATTTCATCATTTCTTATAATTCATTTTCTTCTCCATTTTATATCGACTTTTTTATAATTAGAGTTTAATTAATTTTATATATATAATTATTTGTTTTACTACTGATCCTTTTCGGATAGTTAGTGTCTTCTGAGATATATTATAATTGTAATACATTTTCTTTCTATATCAACTTCGTGTTGTATCCTTGGGATATTAATTCCCTAACATTCCCTATCACGTGGGCTGGGGCAGATCAGAGGGGCACTGTACGCTACTTCTCTGCTGGCCATACACCACTTCTATAAATTGAGTACAGGGGCATATCCATCCCTGCTCAAAAAACATAATGCTGCTGGAATTATCTTCAGTCAGTCATCGAATAAATAAATAAAAAGTAGTCTCATTTTCGACTAATAAAAATATCTTTGGATTCTCCACTTCGTAGTCTCTCAGATTATCTCACATTTTCTATCTTAATAAATCTTCATAATCATTATTATACTCATTACATATATATTTTCTCAAAACTCTTAACTTGTCTGATATATTTAATTTAATTATGGTTGAAAACCTTTCTTTTAATAATTCTGGTTACTGTTTACAGTGTAACTCTCTTTCTTCTTCATCTGAATTCTCTTTATACTTTCTTCTGGTTATTCATAGTATTAGCAAGGTCTTTATAAATAGTCTTTCGTATTCATTATTTGAATGGTCTTAATATATTATATTTAATTTTTTAACATTGTATCTTTACATTAGATATACAGGTTGTTATATTGATCATTTTATTTAAACATTTTGGTTCTTTCCTTTCTCTTAGAAAGTTATTAATCCGCCTTCGCATTCATTAACATTAATTCATTTATATCATATTTCATGTGGTATTTCTTCTCTTTGCATTTCGTATAGGTCTTATTATTATCATTGGTTCAAAATCATCTTCTCCATATGTTTGGTATGAGTTGTTCTTCTTTGCTACAATTAACTGTTTTCATTATCGTTTCATAGGTAATTAGTCTCTTTGCTTCCAAATTTTTTCCTTCTCTGGCATATTACACTCTTTTTTGTTATTCTTCTCTACTCCTTCAAATGCTATTGTGAATATCTAGCATTTATTCTGGATTAACGTTAATTCTCTTTTCTGAATTAATCACTTTATTTTCTTCTCAATTCAATCATAATTGACACATAATTATTTTTTGGAACTTGGTTAGTTTTAATGTAAAATTCAAACTATTCTTTTTATTTAATAGAAAAATATTTCTCATAAATCCTTGTAATATGTTGATCTTATCTTGTTTCAAAGTACTGACGTCCTATCAACATTCAAATTCTGTTTAATTCATTTATTCCCAGAATTGTTTCATTCAGAATTGTTTATAGTACTGTTATCTTACTATTATTTCTGAATGTTTTGGTATTTTTCCAAAATCAAATTCTTCTTAATTATTTACCATAAAGTTTTCTCATAAACTTAGTTATAGTAAGTTGGTCTTACTTCATTTTTAAATTTTTCGTATAATTAAGTTCAAAATTCTCTCTCTTTCTCTTTCTTCCATAAAGTTTTGTTCTAAATTATCAGGTTGTAGTAAGATGTACTTACATATTTTAGAATTTTTTCAAATTAAATTAAAAAAATTCTTCTTCTTATAATTCTCCAGAATGTTCTTCTCAAAATATTAGGTTGTAAGATGTACTTACATTATTTTAAAATTTTTTTTTTCTTCTCTGGGATATACAAATCAATAATCACCGCCAAAACCTTTGCTGTCGTTGCCCGATTAACCGGATATAGCTTTATATACTTGGTGTAGTGATCCATTATGATTACCAAGTATTTATATCTGTGCCGACCACCGCTACGGGGAAATGGCCCGCATATATCCAAAAACACTTTTTCCAGTTTTGCGTTGGAAGTTATCGGTATCATGATACCCTCTGTCTTTTCATTGTTTACTTTTGCACATTGGCAGATCTTACAGGACTTGAGGTATGTTCTCACCTTGCGGTTGATATTCTTGATCTTACAATTTTCCTCTAGAGCTTGTATCACTTTTAACGCTCCCATGTGACCATACCTGACATGGTAATCGATGATGACCTCCTTTTCGATTTGGTGTGGGATTATCACCTTCCATGTCTCATCGTCCAAGGCGGTTTTTATGAATAAAATTCCCTTGTTAAGGTGGTAATATTTAGAAATGGTTTCATCATTTGCTTCCAAACGACTCACAATGTTTTTCAGCTTAGGATCAGACTGCTGATGGATTCTGATGTTTATTAACAAAGCTTGTAAATCGGCTCTGGTCGTGAATATGTTATAAATTTTTACTAAGCTCTCCTTCTCTCCCTCGAAAGTCTGATCTTCCAGATTTATACGTGACAACACATCCGCTACCACGTTCTTCTTCCCTGGAATGTATTCCCATTTCAGGTCATATTCTTGTAGGGCGAGTACCCACCTAGCCAATCGGCCGTGACTCAATTTGCACCTACGAAGGAACGAGATGGATTTATGATCAGTTCGTACCGTGACTTGATATCCGAGAATGTACGTCCGGAACTTGCTGCATGCGAACACCACGCTCAACAATTCCTTTTCTGTCACACTGTAGTTCTTTTCGCACTGGTTCAGTGTGCGACTAGCGAAGCTTATTACCAGATGTTGTCCCTCCTCATCTTCCTGGTATAATGTCGTTCCTAAGCTTAGATCGCTAGCGTCACAGTTTAGAAAGAACGGTTTCTTAAAATCTGGGTGACGAAGTATCACACTCTCCAGAAACTTCTCTTTTATCAATCGGAAAGTAATATCTTGATCTTCACCCCAAGTCCATTTGTTTTTGGCAGATAACTGTGGTTGAAACTTGGCGGTCAACTCGGAATATCGGCTCTGAAACTTCCTGTAATAGTTACAGAGTCCGAGGAAAGATTGTAATTGTTTCCTGTTTCTCGGTTGCGGGAACCTCTGAATTGCCTCCACTTTCTCTGCTGATGGGGTAATACCTCTGTCGTCTAGGTTGAAACCTAAGAATTGTACCTCGCGCGCTATGAACTTGGATTTCTCCAACTTCAGTGTTATGTTATTCTGCGCTAGTTTGTTTAGTACAAATTCTACTCTGTAACAGTGCTCCTCCCAGGTTCCGGATGTAATTAGTAAATCGTCAACATAGACGGTGGTAAATTGGAGCGCTTCTGGTCCCAAAATCTGGTCCATGCATGCCACAAATATGGCGACAGAATTGACAAGTCCGAAAGGCAGTCTCTTGAACTGGTAATTGCGCCCTTCGAAAATGAACGCTACATACTGGCGGCTTTGTGGATGCAGCTCTACCTGCCAATAACCACAGACCGTATCCCAGGTGCTAATAAAGTTAGTACCATGAAAACGCTTTAAGATTTCTTCTATTTCACCGGGAGATGTTCTGTCATTCACAATTGTCTTGTTCAACTCACGCGCATCTAAACAGAGCCGGACTTGTCCGTCTTTCTTCGGAACAGCAATAATTGGACTAGTGTAAGGTGATTGACTAATCTCAATTATGTCGTTTTCAATCATCTTGTTTATCTCTGTTCTCACGGCTTCTTTGAGCGACTGCGCTATTGGATATGACCTCCGGTTAAACTCTACGTTTTCTTTAAAACGAAGTTGGCACTGGTAGTTTTTTACCTTCCCTGGTTCATCAGAAAACACCGCCTTGTATTTCTCATATATTGCAATTAGACGATCAGCCAGATGTGTTGGTATTTTCTTGTTATCGCTTCCGCACTGGAAATTCCGTATTTCTTGGATCTTAACTGACCATAAATCCTCTCCTCCATGATTGTATATTATGGGTTTAGAAAGAGGGCTGTTTCTAATAACATTTATTTTACGAAGTTGTTGATGTATAGGGCTGGGAAGTATAGTTGTACTTCCTACCAGATCTGCGGTCCATGTTACTCCGTCTGGGAAAAGTGATACTCTATTTAAATTAAGATCGATTACTGCCGAATATCTACGAAGAATATCGCAACCGACTAAGATGTCAAATGGTAATCCGGTGGCGATTAAAAATTCCATGTCCAAAGCTATATCACGGCTAACGACACTTAAGGAAACTTGCTTCCTAATGGTTTTATTCTGGCGGCCAGTTGCACCTACCAACACAATGTTGTTGACTGGTAACATTGGCAAAGTTTTTCCACATGTACATTGTATTCTCTCCAACTCATTGGAGTTTATTATTGAAATATTAGCTCCTGTGTCTATCATTATTTTAGCGGGAACTCCTTCCACCTCCGCTGTTATATAAATTATCTCATTATTAGTGTTGCTGAGACTCTTCTCGTTCTCTTCCAAAAGTTCAATTCGTATGTCTTTCAAATAATGGTTACTGATAATAGTGAAGTTTTTATCATTGTTTGCTTGTTGCAAATCATCCTTTTCTAACCCAGGAAGTATAAGCAGTAACGGGTCATCGTTGTTGATTACTGCCTCCTCTCGTTTAAAATATTTTGTTCATTGTTTGAGTTATTATTGACCGAGGCATCGTTCGGGAAACTCTGGTTTGTCTCCTGACGTTCTGTACCCTGGTTAATGTTTAACGCCCTGTTCGGTTGTCTGCCAAGATCTTCCAGGCTGGTACTTCGTCTTTCCTGTTCGTATCTTGGGCCGTCTCGTTCCGCACTCCTCCATCTTCGGTCGGCGCCGTGGAAGCTGCTCCTCCTCGGTTGATAATATCTCCTGGGTCCGCGATCTTCTGCTCTTATAAAATTTACCCTAGGGCGCGACACTCGGTTATTACTATTGCTATTATTATTATTACTAATATTATTATTATAGTAATTTCGGTTAGGTGGGTAAGGTCTGTCACCATTATTGTTGGGATATGGATTTCTCTGACTGTATGGAACATTATTATTTTGTTGATAAAAGTGGTTTCGATTACTTGGGTAGGGGTTGTTATTTCTCACGCCGTTAAAATTTCCGTTAAATTGGTTATTACGCGGCTGGTTGTTAGGGCCGTCGTAATTACTGGGCTGGTTCCGGTTATTTGTATGGTTATTGCCGTTATTGGGGTAAGTAGTCGGCCTTGCTTCTGGTCTCTCATTTCTCTTCCTGCTCTGCCGATAATACTCTTCATTCTCGTATCCCTCCAATAACTCAGTCATTCCCTGGATCGTCTTGATCTGACTACCTCTCCGGGCCCTGATAATGTCCTCATCATAGTGATAAGATATCTTATTCACTAAACATTCTTCTGGGATTGCTGGCTCAAGGTGTTTTGCCATACACACCTTCCCCAAGAAATATGCCGTCATACTGCTACCTAATTGTGACCTGTATCTTCCGTTACAAATATTGTCACGTATCAAGTTCTGGGTGGTCTCAGACCAGTATTTTGTCTTGAACATTTTCCGGAACTGTTGGTAGTCGGAAATTTCACTCCGGTTGGCCATCCACCAATTATCTGTAATGTCTCGGAAGGACTCGTCGAATATCTCCCTGCTATGGCTCCATTGGGTAATTTTATGCTTGGTCAAATATTCTTCTACCCTTGCCAGGAACTCCATCGGCTTGCGTTTGTACTGCCGGAAGTTGAGCCACTCTCGGCTTTCGTTGACGGGCAATCCGGTGAAATGAGTCGGTCTGTTTCTAATCGCTTCCATCTCCTCTCGGCTTTGTCGCACCTGACCGGTGATATTGGCCATGGTCTCTTGTATATCATTACATCGTTCTGTGACCTGGTTGCGTACTTTTCCGAATTCTTCTTGATTCTCCTTCCTCTGTTCTTCTACCTTCCTACGACTATGTTCTTCGATATTTGTGAACTTGATGTTCACCACTTCTTTAAACTCATTCACCTCCTTTTCGGTCTGGTTGCACTTTCCATCAATCTCTCGAATCTGTCGATTGACCATTATATTTTCTTCTTCCATCTTCTTATCCATCGCTTTTTTGTTAACCTTGATTTCCTTATTCATTTCTTCTCGCAACAATTCCATTCTTTCGTCCAGTTTGTCCAAGTTCTCCTGATTTACCTCCCTTAACTCTTCTCTTAGAATTTGATTGTCTTCTCTCAATTCCTCCAATTTCTCCCCCATCTTCTCTTCCAATTTCCTGTTATCTTCTTTCAATTCTTCCTTCAATTGTCGGTTGTTCTTCTCTATCTTCTTCCTGGTTTCATCGATTTTCTGATTAGTATTCTCAATTTTGTTAATCAATTCTTCTTTAGTCGCTTTGAATTCTTCTTTGAACGACTGGTTGTCTCCCTTCAATTCTTCTAACTTCTTCCCCATCTCTTCTTCCATCTTCTTGTTATCTTCCTTCAAATCTTCTATGTTCTGGTTCATCCCCGTCAACTCTTCTTTTGTGGATTGATTATCCTTCTTCAATTCTTCCATCTTTTCTTCCATCTTCTTGCTATTTTCTTCCATCTTCTCTTCCATCTTCTTGCTATTTTCTTCCATCTTCTCTTCCATCTTCTTATTTGTGCTTTCGATTTTATTTCCCAGATCTTCCTTTAAAGACTGGTTATCACTCCCCATTTTCTTACTCAAGTCTTCCTTTAAATCTTCTAACTTCTTATTTGTTTCTTCCTTACCGGATTTGATATCTTCTTTCAAAGACTGGCTATCTTCTTTCCTTTCCTTGTCCATTCCTTCCATTTTGGATTCTAGGTTCTTATTATTTTCATTCATTGCCTGCATCATCCGCCTGAACATTTCTTGGTTTGTCATGTCCTCTGTTTGCGACGGTCTCTCCTTTTCTGGAACATTGACTACCCCTGTCTGTGTGGGTGCCTCCGGTTGTTCGGTTTGTTTGGACAACACCGGTGGTAATACCTCTTCCGCCTCTACTGGCGTCGCCTCTTTGTTGTCCATATCGACTTCTTTCTCGGCCTCCGCCGCCCGTTTCTTAGATGTCGCACGTCGTTGCATTTTCCCTTGAAATTCTCTGGCTTTGTAGCTGTTGCCTAGCTCCAACTAGTGATTGGGCAGAATTTATTGGCCTTCCAATCGCTAATTAAATCCCCTAAAGTTGTGCGCCAATTTGTAATAAAATATGTTACAAATAAATATTGATCAGTGTTGAAGATATAAGCTATTATGGAGTATGAGACTCCGATGTAATCAAGTCCAATGTAATATGTTTAATTGGTGTGGCTCTCGACGTCTTACTGGCCTGAAACACTTCCTTAAGTTTCCCAGCTGGTCGAGTCCCAATGGTAGCAAGACCGGTCGAGTAGCGTAAAATTGATGAAGAAATATATATGCTCAGCTTCACCGAAAGTTTCAAAACAAAAATTATTGTTTTGAAGAAAATTAAAAAAAAATTATGTTTATAAAAAAAAATAATAATAAAAAAAAAATTTTAATTTTATTAATTAATTAATTAGGATCAATTAATTAATATAGGGCTGTGTGGTTTTAAACAGTGTAATGCTCTTCTGAAAATTTTTATTAAAGTTTTAGTATAATTTAAATAATCTATCACCACTCATAAGACTGTCTGTAAACCAATCGATATTTGTTTACCTTTCTATTTTTTAGGTTATCTTCACTTACGGGTGGTAAAGTCCTTGTAGATTATCAATTAGAATTATATTATTGGTAATTAGTATTATTGAAGAAATAAAGAACTATTAAGTATTGAAAAGTATTAATGTTTTATTAAGTAACAGCAATATTGACTCTTATCGATTAGTATCGATTCTCAGGATATCGAAAAAAGTTACAAGTATATGTTATAAAAATTATATAGGGTTCTTTAAACAGCCAGTTATTACCAAAGTCAGAGAAATCGGGCTAATATTTAAAAAGTATAACGTTACAATCAAATTAATAGTTATTAATAAACACAGGTATTGAATAATAAATTGTAAATATAATAATTGTTTTCACCAAACAGCTGTGCTGAACCAAGAAGAGGCACTGGGATTGTCAAAGCAAATGGCCGCCGTCAAGTTGATCAAAATGTGACTCGTCCCTGCTGCGTTCCAAATAATGTATTTTGACGCAATATTTCTGTTCTCGTGTCCGCAAATCTCTTGTTATATGTTGTGTAGTGACTGGTGTAGTGATTCTGGGTTGTATTTAGTGTATCTGTATAATTATTAGTTCAAACACTTTCTCCGATTCCGTCACTAATTTGGTTTAATGTATTATACAGTTTTCTAGTGTTTTATGGTGTTTTTCGGAGTAGATTTATATTGTTCTGTGTTATGGAGTGTTACTTGATCGTTTCTGTTATAATATGATAGTTTCAGAAGTATTTTACAAGTCACTCGCGATTTCACAATAACTCACTATACACTCGCTTGTATGACGATTATAGGTTAGGTTATCCACGTTATTAAACGTATGTCATGTTAACCGTTCAACTACCAATAATTAACTAACTGTTTCCTTCAGTTTCAATTAAACTCTTAGCCCATATAATATTATCCTTAACATTGTTCAAATATTTTTCACATCCTGTATGCACTTTTACATTTTCACTATATGAATGCCTATACTTTGGTTATTTGTCAATTTTATTCACTAGATTTGATTTAAATTAATCTTTCAGTTCATTCTGGTTATTTTCAGATTAAATAATGCCATTTTATAGTGTTTTCTGTCCAAAAAATAGTAATTTTACTTTCAGTTTGATATACTCTGATAAGTCAAAACATTTCCAAAATTTACTTCCTGTTATAATGTAAATTCAGCCATTTTATCAGTTATATTTAATATTAATAATCCTATATTGTATTAAAAGGTTCCTATTCCCTTATTTTCTGGTAATTAATTGAATTAGTTGTATTCTGAAACATTATTCTGAAATATATGACTCCCATGTCTAAATTTCTGAGTTTAGTCATTTTCACATTTATTCATAATTCTGAATATAATTTATTAAAATCTCTCTAAATGGTATGTGCAATTATATGGCATGATCTCAAGTTTATTTTGTCTAAACCCCTTTTGTTTATTTGCATTTAATTGAGCAATTTCTCTGTTTTGATGAAGTTTGGTTTCCATTTTTTAACAATTTTTCTTACAAAATAATTTACAAACAATATATGATGTGTGATACCCTCTCTGACTTTTACAAATAGTATTATAAATTAAACATGCTTTCAAATTACACAAAAACAACTAGTATTGGCCACAATACAAATAATAGTTAAACAGAATAAAGAACATTTTTTTTAAATAAATGGTTGTCTTCAAATCAGACATTTTGCAACAAAATTCCCATTTCCAACATGTAAATATGGTTTACAACAAAGGTTTTGTACTAACTAACATCTTAATTACTCTCTACTATTTACAAGTGGTAATTATTTTTATAGTTCTGATGTTAGTTGTTTCAGACCCAAACAAATGGCCTTATATCTAAAACATTTTTAAACATTCTTGTACTATATACATTAAAACCTTATATTTATATTCTTATTTCTAACTATTATTATAAGTAGGATTCTACAGTTTTTATACAGTCTTTTATACCTTGTCTTTGGGGAATTGTACCCTGTCATTAACAAATAAATAGTATTAATTGTTCAAAAGGTATTATGAACTCTGTTTTTCTTTTTTCATGTAAAACAAAATGTTATTTTAAACAGATTCATGTCTTATGAACAACATATTGTCACAGTACATATTTTAAGTCATTGAAAAATGCATATTTCATTGCATCCAATGTTTGTGATTGCCAAGAATGAAACACAAGGTTCATTTTTTATAATACCCAAAACTATCACTGGTTCACTTTGCACTTATATATTATGTTAATGCTAAATGGTCGTATAGTCTTATTAACATAATAAATTGGTTAGCGTTTTTTCAATGGAGATTTGTTCCATGGGTACTATATTATTGTTTCATCTTAGTTCACAGGAAACTTTTACTTTATACACTCCTCTCTCTTAAATTTATATACATGTGGTTTTTATTTCGTTATACTTTTATTTTTAGATATTTATTTTGGGGATATAGGGATTTGGGTGTCTTTTATAAGAGCATGACATCTTCTTCAGGATGCTGCCCTCTTCTTCTTTCTTCAGTCTTCTTTTCTCCTGCCTTCTGGGACTGGTATCTTCTCCATCTTCTTCTTGTTGCCATCAGGTTTCTTGGGATCTTCTCCATCTTCTTCTTTATTACAGAAATACACAACCTGTATTGGTTGATCTTGGCTTATTTTAGGGTTTCTCTTCTATTTATTCTTCCTCGTTGTGGGTTTGGTCATATTGTGTACTGCTTTGTTATTTACTTTTTTACCTTCCTGGGTTATAGTTTGAAAACCTTTGGTTATGAGACTGGTTTTGGATGACTCATCACTAGTAACTCCTTTTATTTTAACTTGTATTTTCTTTATAATAATGATTTCTTTCCACAGTTGCTATGAATTAATCTTTTTATATTAAACTTAGTGCTTTCTTCCAAATTTAAATATTATAACTTCATTATTCTAATGATCAATTGCCATTCAATATTATGCATACATCTGTCACGCTACAATATAAAGAATTAATTCATAGCAACTGTGAAGAACAATCATTGTTACTAAAAATATAAGGTATAAGTTCAAATAAAATAAGTTACTAGTGATGAATCATCCAAAACCAGTCTAATAACCCAAGGTTTTTAAAATGTAACCCAGGAAGGTAAGAAGTATATAAAGAAACAAAAAGAGTATTACTAAACCCACAACGAGGATAAATAAATGTAAAAGAAACCCTGAATAAGGCAAGATCCACCATAAAAGGTGATGTATTTCGAGAAACCAGAAGAAGATGAAGTAATCCCAAGAAACCCGATGGCATCAAGAAGAAGATGGAGAAGATACCAGTCCAAGAAGACAGAAGAAAAGAAGACACCATTGAAGAAAGAAGAAGAAGACAGCATCCTGAAGAAGAAGGAATGCTCTTATAAAAAACACCCATATCCCCATATCCCAAAATAACTAAAAATCACTATCATAAAAAGTATAACGAAATAGTCTTGAACAGTAACCACATGTACAATAAAATTAAGAGAAAAAAGTGTATAGATTAAGAGTTGCCAGTGAACCAAGATGAAACAATAATATAATGCCCAAAGAACAAATCTTCATTGTAACACACAAACCAATTTATTGATGTTAATAAGACTAAACAACCATTTAGAAATAGCATCAAAAAGTGTAAAGTGAACCAGTGCTAGTTTGGGTATTATAAAAAATAAACCTTATGTTTCATCCTTGGCATCCACAAACTGAGTATACAATGAAATATACAACTTTAAGTGACTTAATATTTGTACCATGTGAATGTGATACATGTAGTAATGTCAAGCTATCAATCTGTTTGAAGTAACATTTCTTTAAATAATGAATAAAAACAGATTTAAATATACAGTGACAGGGTACAATTACCCAATACCATATTTAAAAGACAGTTTAAAAAGCTGAATCGTTCAATTTAATATAAGAGATAGCAAATAAGAATACAGGTATAAGATTTTGTGAATATAGAATAAGGATTTTAAAAATGTATTAGGTATAAGGACATTTATTAAGTTTGGAACCACTAACATCCTAACTGTAAATATATTTATTACTTGTATTTATAGTAATAATTAAGTAAGATGTTAGATGGGAAAAAACCTTCTTTGTAAACAATATTTCTATGTTAGTAATAAGTGTTGATTGTAAAAAATGTCTGAATGGTTGAAGACAACCATCATGTGAAAATATTTCTTATTTGTTTAACCGTTTATTGTATTGAAACCAATACTAATTATTGTTATGTTTAATTAAAAAAAATGTTTAGTTTATAATACCATGTTTAAAAGTCAGAGAGGGTATAACACAGTATGTATTGTTTGTATAAAAATTTGTAAGAAAAAACTTGTTAAAAAATCTAGGCAAAATAATGAAAACTAAACCTCATCAAAACAGAGAAATTACTCATTTAAATACATTTAAACTAAAGGGATTTAGATAAAATAAACCAGAGATGAAGCCATATAATTACAATAACAACTTAGAAAGATTTTATAAAATTATAGCCAGAATTATAAATAAAAATGAAAATGACAGAACTCAAAAATTTGGAGAGGGGAGTCATATATTCCAACATAATATTTTAAAAATGAACCAATTCAAATAATTGCAAGAAACTAAGGGAATATAAACCTTTTAATAAAATATGAGATTATTAATCATAAATATAACTTAAAAATGGCAGAATTTGCATAATGACAGGAAGTTAATTTTGAACTTTTACCAAAGACAAAATGAAGGTAAAATTACCAATTTTAGACAAAAAACATAATAAAACGGCATTGTTCAATATTAAAATACGCCGAATGAACTGAAGGATTAAATTAAGTAACATCTAGCAAATAAATTTGAATAATAACCAAAGTTTAAGCAGTTATATAATGTAATATAAAATATGCACAGGATGCAAAGTTAGATTTGAACAATGTAAGGAATAATATTGTATTGGCTAAGATTTTAGTCGAAAGTGAAGGAAGTGGAGAGTTGATTATAAAACATTGTACGGTGCACTTGACGAGCGTATTTTAAGAGAGTTAACCTAACTAATAGTACCGTAATGGCGAGTCAGTGAATGACACAATTTTGAAAATGTCGAGTGCCGAGTAAAAACATTTTGTAACATCGACCGAGTGACATAAACAATTACCAGAGACGAAATAACATTGTACAGCACTAAAATACACCAAATAACATCATTAAACACCAGAAAACAGTATACATCTTAACCATAAATTAGTGCCCGAACGATAGAAAGTGAACGGACTTATACATACACCCCTATACAAAATACAACACAGAAACTTCACTCAAGACACTACACAACATCAGAAGGAAGATTTGCTGACACCAGGACGTGAATACTACAAGAAAATCTTTTTATTGGAACGTCACATTTACTAGCGACATTTTACCAACTCGACGGCGGCCATTTGCAATTTCCGTCTTCACTCAAAATGAACGCAGCCTCCTAGTTCCGCCAGCGATACGGTTCGACAACAAATTATTTTATTTCAATCTCAATTAAATATATGTAGCTAGTATTAAGAATTACTTGTTGTAACGTTATACTTTTTTAATATTGGCCCGATTTCTCTGACTTTAACCATAATTAGCTGTTAAAAGAACCTGATTGAATTTTATATATCAAAAACTTGTAATTTTTCGATACCCTGAGAGTCGATTTTATAATCGACAAGAGTCTTATAACCAATTAGCTAATAAATTATTTATATTTTTCATATGAAAATAGTGTTTTCTTTACTAAACATAACAATCTACAATTAATATAATTTAAATTAAATACTACAAGAATTTCACCACATCAGAAGGAAGATAACCTCCAAAACGAAAAGTAAACAAATATCGATTGTACCTGGGGACAAACTTATGAGTGGTTGGAATTTATTGAAAATACAAAAACATTATTAAAATTTCTTAGATCAGTGAAACACATTTCAAAACATCACGAAACACAATTAATTAGTTGTTTTTAATTAATTAATCTATAAAAAAGAAAATTTTTTTTTATTATAAAAATTTTTTTTTTAAATACAATTTCTATTTCTTCAGCAAACAAGATTTTTAAAACATTTTTTTGTAACACTACATCTTCAACAGCATTTAAGGTTTCGTTACAATTTGGACTGCAACAGTGAAACTAAAGGAAGAGTTTCAGACCAGGCAGACTTTGAGAACCACACCTAGTAAACACCAGTCATCTGAGTTATTTATATTACAATATATATACATTTTATATCTTCTCACATTACTCTTCTGTAATAATTTTTAATAATAAATAAAGTATATTTGTTTTTCTCATAAGAATATATAAATTAATATATTATTATTATATTTATTATGATATATTAACAATATTATGATTTATTATTAATATAAAAAATTTATTTATACAATTTATATTATAAATAACAAATTATCTCTTCACACTTACCAAATTGTATATTATATTTATATTAACAAAAGTTAGAAAAACAAAACTTTTCTGAATAAACGTGTTTTATTATCTTTAATATAAATTTGCATGTACATTTAAGTAAATACAGGCTACACTTGAATATTACTGACTAGAAAATACCTGAAGAAGTGACACAAAATATACTTTCCTGTTTTTGGCTGTGCTGATTGTAGTTGTATTCTAGTTTCAATAGCACTTAGGAAGACATTGATGTTCTATTGCAATTCCACAGTCATTGATACAGAATATGCTCTAAACTCAATAAAAAATAATATTAAATTTATTATTATGAAAAATGTAATAACTAAATTTAATTAGTCTAATAATTTCAACATTTCATCAAGAATTAATATAATAAATTTGTGATTTGTGACATAACTTAATGTTTAGAATATTGTTTCATACCAATATTTAAGAATACAACATGTAATAGACTATGATTCAGAATTAATTTTCTCTGATATATTAAAAAAATCAAGTTAAGTTTAAAATTTTATAAGTTAACGCAACAAAGACAACGCATTTAAAATATGGGGTTTTCATTTCTCACTGATACAGTTACAACTGTGTTTAGAAAGTACTTTTCATAAATTTCTAACAGTGGTGTAGTCATGTTACTGACTAAAATTTGTTCATAGGCCTTGTAGACCAGGATTTTTTCATGGCAGCAGGTGGTTGATGATAAATAATAGAGGTGTTTATGGTAGCAGAAAATTAATCAGTTATTGTACGGAATTTGGAAAGTAATGAACCACACATATAAAAATTACTTTTACTTATCAGAAAATAGTTTCATCTTCATTGATTCTCTTGTTAAAATCTTCACAAACAGTATTTTTTTACAGGATGACACAGTCAACCTTAAGCTTAACCCCTAACCTGGGGGACCAGAACTTTGATTATGGGCTACTCTTCCCTTAGAGAGTTGTTT
Source organism: Magicicada septendecula (assembly GCA_034769895.1). Taxonomy (NCBI): domain Eukaryota; kingdom Metazoa; phylum Arthropoda; class Insecta; order Hemiptera; family Cicadidae; genus Magicicada; species Magicicada septendecula. Next base: position 52,131,590 of record CM068367.1, read on the forward strand.
TCACCTCAGCTGATAAGTTCTCTCTGCCTAAATGGAGTAGACTATCTGATTCAGCCCACATGTGGAATCGTTAAGCTCCTCTGGGTCCACACTAGTGGTACTTTCTGCTGCTGATGTGCACCATCCTGTCAGGCCAGGACCCAGATGACTCCCAGTTAATTTGATTACTGATCCACTCTACTGAAAGGATTGGCAACCACAACCTTGGAGTGGATTATTTGGTGTAACAGGGCCCACCAACATGTATGTAAGGGATGGGGTGGGGAGGCTAGTGCATGTCTCTTCAATGAAATCATGTTTTTGCATCACACCTACTTGAAAACACATACATTCAATCATACTGAAGTTTTCATCCATTTAGGAACTGAAATTAACAAGGCCAACAAGATGATTGCTGAAATTAAATCACGTGTACAAAAGGCCAATCACTGCTACTATAGGTACAAAAACTGATCTGAACTGATGATCCATGAACTGATACTGCTACTATGATCCATCTGAACTGATGGATCAAAAAACTGACCTTATACAGAACCTTAATAAGGCCAATATTAACTTACGGTAGCAACGCACTGGACTATGACAGATAATGACAAACACCATCATCAAATATTTGAACAAAATGTGTTAAGAAGGATATTTGGAGCATTAAGAAATAATGATGGCACCTGGAGGATAAAAATGAATCATGAACTTATGAAAATTGTAGTAGAGGCTGATAAAGTGAGACATATTAAATCACTACTTATAGTGTGGATAGGCAAGTTGCATGGATGGATGAGAATTGTAATAAAAAAAATAATTTAAAAAATTAAAAAACGACTGCCAAAAAAATAAATGAATAAATAAAAATAAATTGATAAAAACATTAAATAAAAAAAACTAAATAAAAATAATATTTAGTAAAAATCACAAAATCTAAATAAAGTCGATTTAAAAAGCCAAAAACAAGGTATTGAAATTCAGCTCTGATCAGATTTAACGAAAATATTATGAATGATTAAACGCATAGTAATTTTATTAGATTTAAATTACTTTTCGATGTTGAATATATATCAATGCATCATATGAAGACTACAATTATAAAAAATATTGCTGATAAAATTTTGCTCTTCAATTTTAATTTTCAATGCAGTCGGGGGCTGTTTAATGAAAAGAACAAATCTATTTAGAAACAGCCCCCGACTGCATTGAAAATTAAAATTGAAGAGCAAAATTTTATCAGCAATATTTTTTATAATTGTAGTCTTCATATGATGCATTGATATATATTCAACATCGAAAAGTAATTTAAATCTAATAAAATTACTATGCGTTTAATCATTCATAACATTTTCGTTAAATCTGATCAGAGCTGAATTTCAATACCTTGTTTTTGGCTTTTTAAACCGACTTTATTTAGATTTTGTGATTTTTACTAAATATTATTTTTATTTAGTTTTTTTTATTTAATGTTTTTATCAATTTATTTTTTATTTAATCATTTATTTTTTGGGCAGTCGTGTTTTTAATTTTTAAAATTATTTTTTTTATTTTATTCTTTTTTGTGTTTAAAAAGAGTATAATGGGAATGTGCAGTGTGTGCGTGCGTATGTGTGAAGTGCAAAAAAAATTTCAATTTTTACATAGTTTTATTTAGAAACTTTATTATGTACATAGTATAATTAGCGTATGAACTTATAAACTTATAAATATAGTATAACTTTATTTTATATACTATTATATAACTAGTATAATACAAACATTTCGATAAATTGTTTTATAAATTATATAATTAACTAAATAATTTCATTTATTAGAAATGATAAAGAAAAAGCTTTGGTCTACAGATTTCTGAGTCGATTTAATTCCTCAAGTGAGTTTTTATCGTGCGGTTCATGCAACAATTTTCGTGGATCCAGACAACTTATTGCTAATCGCTCTAATGTTTTCACACGACTTAGTGCGACGTATGCCTGACCCTTGGCAAAAATATTACTACTCAAATCAATGACTGCTTTGTCTAAAGTAGTGCCTTGGAGTTTATGTACTGTAACAGCCCAACACAATATTAATGGCAGCATACGTCGTTCTACTTTGCCCTGGCCTTGCAAAGCATCATATTCAACAGTGGTGGGCTCTATCTTTACTCCAATACCAGCAGTATTTCCCCTAATTGATCTGTCATCAAATTCTACAAATACGGCTTGTGGAAGCTCACCAGGTTGAAGCTGATCTCGACGTAGTGCAGGCCACTCAATTTTTCTAATGATGCCTATTGCTCCGTTGACCAGACCACGATTAACATTAATGTTTTTTCGCAACAATACCCTAGTTCCGACTACGATTACTAAAGAGTTTGGAATACCTCCAGTTTTGTTTGGATCCGTTGGTATGAAGTCTTTCTTTAACTTTTGTCCGTAATTCTTAGCATCGACAGACACATCCACCGCTGCAATATCGTAAACTTTAGATGATGTTTTCAACTTTTCAGTCATCATAGCATTATATTCTTCTACCTGTTTAGTGGTTGGGAAAATACGCAGACACTCGCCATCAGCAAATTCATCTGTCAAAGGAACTCTTCGACGATCTAAAATTTCTAGCTGCTGCATGGTGAGTTGGCCGACTCGTAAATTATTTAGAATGTCTATAAAAGTAGTGTTGTTAGCTTGCCGCATATTTTGAGATAATTCACAGAAACTAAACAGTGTCCACAAATTAATTTCAGCTGATAAGTAATGAGGCTGCTTGAAGCAGTAGGTACCACCAACTGCTTTTGATACAGGTGGCAACTGCATTAGATCGCCAAACAAAATAATATTGATACCCCCGAAGAGAGCATCATTCATTTTAAGCTGTTGCAACCTTAAGTGAATATTTCTTAGGGTAGTATAGGGTACCATTGAGATTTTGTCAATGATTAGCCAATTAATATGCTTCCACCTTAGCCGTTCCCTTTGAAGACGCTCATCAGTAAGAGGGCGAAGAGCTGTCACCTTGCCTTTTTCGATAGGAAGGGCAAAAGTAGAGTGCAAAGTGCTACCTCCAATCAATCTTGCAGCGACACCTGTGGGTGCTGCTACCGTAACAGCTCTGCTTGCAGGTAAATGAGAAAGACGGCGAATCTGTTCTACAATAATTTTCAGAGTAAAGGTTTTGCTGGTGCCTGCTCCTCCAGTAACGAACACACGTAATGGCTCAGTATTATTTTCACTTGGAAGCAATCTGTCTGAAATCATTTTGAACAATTGGCGCTGCTGAAAATTCATTAAGTTTACTGCTGCGGCATATTGTTGATCCGTCATTTCATGTATTTCAGGTTCACCATATTTCGCAGAGAGAAATATATATAGCAAACCAATATATATATATATATATATATATATATATACTTTCAGATCAGCTGTTCTCTGTTTCTCACAGATTGCACATATATACTCTCACACAATAGCGCGCTAACATAGTATTAGTGAGCGTGGTCTTAAATCGCGAGCACTATCTAGAGTGAACATTACAGAATACCTTCCACTAGCGCCACCTGATGGACCAATAAAAATACAAAAAAAATCCTTAGAACCGATCATTTGTATTCACTTCCGGTCAAAACCGGAAGTCAACTCATGGTGATATATAGCCTATGACACTTCTGGTGAAGTAAGGAATCCATCGAGCCATCGAACATCAAAATCGGTAAAGCCGTTAAAAAGTTATAGTGGAACAAACATACATACATACATACATACATACATACATACATACCCTACCACTGAAAACATAACACTCCTTTTTAGCAGTCGTGTAAAAAAAACTTTTGAGTGGAAACCTTTCCAGAAAATAATAAAGGGTAGAACTAGGAAGAAATGGCAAGGTTACATGGAGGAAGATCTTTAGGAAACTGGAGAGGAATAGCCAAGGAAAGGGCAGAATGGAGGAGGATTGTTGAGAAGGCAAAAACCCACAAGAGATTGTGACTGCCAATTAAAATAGATGAAGAAGACGATCATTAATGCCCCCATGAAATACTGTTTTCTACTCTGTCAAAAATACAACAAATCATTAGCATCTTTTTCATAATCATAAAATTATCAGAATAATATTATCTTATTGGCATGTAATATTCTTATGGCCACTAGAATAAATTCTTTGATATAAAAATTTAGGTTTTGTGTCTTCAAAAAAACGAGTGCAACTTAATACTTAAACCAATGTATTTTAGATTAACAAGTTATCTTCTAGAAATGATGGGTTCTGTCTTTAGTATGCAGCAAGATCATAACTAGTGCTTCATGTCTTTTAAGTACCACTAGAACAAAAAACAGCTTATTATAAAATCAAATTTAGTAATTTATTTCATTTTAACATAATTATATTGAATAAATGCATAAGTAATGTATTCAATTTTTTTTAATCTTGGGTCACACACACACACACACATACAAATGTAAAAGCTTGCTATTAATTAAAATGTGTGTGTGTGTGTTTGCATGTGTTTGTATGTGTGACTTGTTTTCATCATCGTGGTTAAGGTAGGTAACTACAAACTAATGTAGCTTATTGAATAATAGTAATGACTTACAAACTCTATTTTGACATGGTACACTAGTAATTTACACCTTTTTTTAAATCTTTTTACAGCAATTTTAACAAATTTTTACCTTATTGCCTGAGCCAGCTTTCGCTCTTTGCAAGCTTCATCGGAAGCTGTTGCTATACTCCGGGCCACCTTTTGAGCAGACTAAAGCGGAAGTGAGGGAGTAGGCCAGGGGAAGGTGCGGGTGAAAGGGGCAGCGCCTACGGTGTTGTCAGATGGTAGGAGATGCGCAGGGGGGGCGCACGCCTGTCAGCACGAGTTATGGGAATGCTGCCGCACTTACTCAGTTCACAGCTGTGCTGTATTGTAGTGCTAGAGCACAACTTTGAATCGCGCACCGGTTCATTTGGCAACCAAGGCGAGTGTGACAACATCACTTCCGCTTTAGTCTGTTCAAAAGATGAACTTCAGTATAGGACCATTGTCAGTTTTGTTTTTTGGAGATGGCAACATTGTTTGAAAGATCATTGCTGTGTGTAATGTATTCAAATGTAATTTAAATTCCACCGGTTCATTTAGAATATTGTTTTTTAATTTGTATCTAAATTACTATTGTTTTACATTGAAATAATGTTTGCAAATCATTAGTGACACTACTCCGGACATGTCATGTACAACAAACAACACTCAAGGATTGAATATTAATAATACTGAAAATTGTTTGAGAGTTTATGAGTCATTAAATTGTTAAATCCGTCTTAAGATAAAGCAATTTATTACTGTACAGTAGTGACACAACTTGTTTCATGTTGTTTAGAAGTCATTATTATGTGCATATAGGGCGTTGTTTGTTTTATAATTACCTTGTTAACATCATAAACATTACATTGTATTTAATTTGGTAAATAAACACTTACTTAATTCTATCTCAAAAGAAGCAATACTGCCGCAACTGGTGGAACAGTTCTCAGGAAAATAAAAAGTATTTGTAGAACTAAAGCAAGTGTTTATTTATTAAATTTAAATATTATTAACATGTTCTACCAAGTGGTGAATGACCAACCAATTGGTGACACTATATTGTATATTAAATTATACTATTAGTTATTTCAGTTTTTATATCCACAGTTAATGGGCAAGAAACCCTTAATTTCTTATCACATATTACTTTAATCTACACTAGAAAGATTAAACAATTTCTAGTTTATATTTTGTTTGTTTTTTAAAGGGCATTTAAGACTTGTCTCCAGTTTGGTAAATTTTCTGTATGATAATGTAATTGTCTAAGAAATTCTCTTCCTTCATGTTATAGTTAATTTCTTTAAATGTTTCTAACAAATTTTGAACCAGTGCTTTATATAGTATCCTTTGTCATCACAGGATAGGAAACAAAAACATCAGCTACTATATTATGATGTCTGAGCACATTAGCCTTATACAAGAGAGGGCTGTTCTGTTATTGACTATCAAAACTTGACTCTTCCCATTCTTCTTCATCTTCTTCTGGCATTACAGAGAGGTGATCCCTGGTGCGCATAAATAACTGAACCCACTGGACCCTACCTTCAACAAAACAGATGCCCAACCTTTTAATGTCTTTCTCAGCAGCATCCCTTTAAAACATTCTAGACAGATCTTACCTTTCTTGCAACACAGCTTTTCCTTAAACACTTTCTTCGGTTGTTGTGCTTCAGCCCATGCATTCTGCATATCATATAATTTTATTCTCTTCACTTCTGTATATGTGTCCACACAATGAGAGGTTTTTGGTGTGCGTACACCTATTTGGCAATTCTTGCTGCCTTTGACAATTCTTGACTAGTGTTTTTTTTCACTAATCAAGGCTGTCAAATTGTGAAGTGTTAACAAAGAAACGGAACTAATGTTTAATGCTCACCAAGACAAATTTTTACAAAATACAACTATTAAATTAACGACTCGGAACACAAAGATTTTATGAGTAAAAACAAATTTTTACAATTGATATTTCAGGATTAAATCAAGATCAGAAGATTGTTAGGATGGAGAAGTATTCTGTGGATGAGAAACCAACAAGAACGTTTAACTGCACATTAACAAACTTGTTTAGAGCAGCTGTATCAAAGTTCCAGAGAGAGAGGGCACCGTAAGACAAAGGACTTTATCAAGTATTGTATTATTTACTAATTATGCAATGATCTGTCCAGATTTTGTTATTTTGGATGTGATATTCCTATTTCTACAGTGGTGTACCTAAGGATCAGAGAGCAAAGATAGGAGTATCTGTGCTTATAAAAAACAAACTGAAGAGATATGTAACTAACTGGGAACCCATTGGTGAAAATTTGGTAAAACTTAATATTAACCTGCATGGATACAAAATTACAATAATAGGTGTATATGCAATTTGTGAAGATGAAATGTTGCACACAAAAGATGTCTTTTTCAGTAAACTAAGTAATATAATAGAGGAAAGTGGAAGCACAAGAAAAGTTATCATAGCTGGAAATTTTAATGATGGAAAACAAATGGACAGTCAAATCATAGGACCTTTTGGAGAAGATGTTACAAATGACAATGGAAACAGATTGGTTGATATTTGAGAACAACATTCTTTAAGAATTTTAAATGGCTTTTGTCACCATAAAGAAATACACAAATATACATGGCATCAGGACACATTACATCTGAAGTCAATTATAGACTACATAATAGTTCGGCAGGAAACAAAATTAAAAGTATAAGATGTCAGATCATACAGAGGAGTAACACTCATCATTTTCTGGTGAACTCAAAATTTTATTCCCTTTTAGAGCAGCAGATACTAGAATAAAACAAATTAATGATGGGGATATCCCCAAAATTAAAATTAATACCATGAAGTATAATCTCACCAGTTTGGAAAATGAAAGTACCATATCTTTGTATAGAAAGAGACTGGATGTGAAACGAACTGACGTTGATTTCAATGGTACAAAAATGCAATACAATATCTTTTGAACAAGCTACATGAGGCAGCTAAAGAAGCGTTAGGAGAGGAAAGTAAATGTCATAGAAAGCATTATTATTGCAATGAGGAAATAGAAAAGAATGTGCAAAGGAAAAAAGATGCATACCTCGAATTATTGAATACTTAAGATATTCAAGACAAAATTGAAGTTAGAAGACAGCAGGCTAAAGTTAGGAAGAAGGTGACAGAAGCAACAAATAAAAGCTGGGAACAATCTTGACAAAAAAAAAGGTAGAAAAGTTCATTGAATGAAAAAGAAATACAGAATCCTGGAGAATATTAAACAATTTAAGAACAAGGTCCAGGGATATTCAGGTACATCTGACTACTGTCTTGGGAAAATTATTTCAAACAGCTATTGGTTTATCTCGAAAAAATTATGTTTTCTGAAACAACTATGATGCTTTTATTTTGGTTAAAAATGGTTCTACCTGAACCTGAACTCTTGAGTACTCTATCAATAATATATTCAGTAACAAAATTTGTTTAATTCTGTTACCAAGTTTAGTAACTAGGTTTAGTATTCATCTTTTTTTAATTTCATTTACATGTCAACACATTAAGAAGAACTTTTTTTGTTAGTAATATAATGTCATAAAAAAATTGTTTCTTATCTTTAACCAACAAAAACAAGCAAAGAGTGGAGTAGCAACACTGATAGATAAAAAATGGAAGTAGAGAGTTGAATGTTACTTATATATCAGAAAGAGAAATCTAACTGTACGATTCAAGACCTGCCGCAACTATCTAACAGTGATATGAGTTTATGGTCTAGAAGAGGGATGGAAAGAAAAAACTGAGGAATTATGTGACACATTACAGGCACAAATTTATGAGTGGAACAGAACAGACTACATCGTTGAAAGTGGGGATTTTAATGCTCAGGTTGGGAATAATGCAGTGTAAGGGGCAGTAGGACTATTTGGAGAACAATGCAAAATAGTAATTTTTGTAATAGTAATTCACTCCCTCATAAGATTTGCTACTAGCGTGATATATAATCACTAATAGATTTTTAAGGAAAAGCTGTCCTTTCAGTGGACTCTAAGTCTGCCATCCAGGCAACATTCTCTAATACAGGAGCAACATCCAGGAGCATACTGGAAGCAAGACGACTCACCAGGCAGCTTACAGCACTTAACAAGGAGATAGTTATTCAGTGGATCCCATCTCACATAGGCATCTCGGGAAATGAGACAGCGGACACCTTGGCAAAGCGAGGGACAATGCTCTACCACCGGGAAAGTACCCATGACTTCAGCACCCTAAGAAGACTAATGAGACAAGGGAAACAAACTCTCGCTTCCTGGAAGAAGCAAGAAACATATCAGAAAGAAAACCATGGTCAGGGATTGAACAGTTATGGAATAACAACTGTAGAAAACCCAGGAAGGAAGCAGTCGCCAACTTTAGACTGGAAACTGGCCATGTCTGTCTCTCAGCGCATCTCTACAAATTAAAAATTTTCACCACAGAAGAATGTGTATTGTGCAGGAGAGAATACTCAAAAATGAACAAAAATCATCTATTGGAGTGTGTGAAGCTGAACCGGGAAATGCAAGAACTCAGAAATTACAGTGGTCTTTATTGGGAAGCTCGGTACCAAATGGGTTAAATGTACCAAGAGGGAGCCATTGGAACACAACAACAACAACGACAACAACATTTTTAAGGAAAAAAGATATTAATAAATATACATGGAGTGCTAGAGGGATTAGGAGTATAATTGATTACGTTCTGGCAAATAATAAGATTAGCCAGCAAATTCAAGATGTCCATGTGTAGAGAGGTGTGGACATACATTCAGATCATTAACTTCTTATTGCTAAGATTGTCATGTTTGTTCAATGGTAGAGAAAGAAACCACGTGTTAAGTCAAAAGAGCAGGTACTATTTTTAAATACACGTACTGCAGGACAACAGTATTAAACTCTTCTATCAGACTCATTTAAATCAACAGTCACAACAAGTGGAAACAGACAAGAACATAGAAACCGAATGGAGGATTATAAGATTATAAGAGGTTGTATAGAAGAAGCAGCAAATGAGGCAATACATAAAAAGAAGAAGATACGGAGTAGAAGAGGTCTTAGACTGTGGAACAATGAAGTTTCTAAAGCAACAGAAGAGAAGAAAAGGATATACCACATGTATCTACAACTACGTACAGATGAAGCTAGAGACATCTATAAAGAAACAGAGTTAAGGGTTTTGTGAAACAGGTACTTGATGAATCATGGAGTCATTTTATAGGGAACATTGAACATGATGTGCATGGAAGACAACTTGTAGCCTGTAAGGTGCTAAAAGGTATGATAAAAATAAAAATGATACAGGAAATTTAAACACCATTCCGAAACATAAATGGATAGATCATTATAAAGTTCTCTGTCTAATGATAATGTGAAAGATGATCATAGTTATATAGAAACCAACAACTTGGTTAACTATTTTTTTAATTTTTTTTTTTTACATTGCAACTAATCTTAGATAGATTAACGAGCAATTTGACTCTATCAATATCTTAAAACTAAATGTCAATTTACTGGGTTTTACCCACTGGTATCCCTCAGATTGCTCTAATGGTGAAAATATACACATACACAACACTTCACACTGTAGTCTACTTTACACACACCACGTTAAACCAGGTCAAAAGGTTTGGTCCTCTTGAGCCTTCTCAATATCCCATGTTGGTCAAGCAGCTGAATTGCCTCTACGTTAACGTGGTTATGAAGCCGGTCTTCATGCTTCTGTGCAAATTTCCTAATCTCGTCAGCAACCATTTCCACACCCAGGTCTCTGTGCAGGTCACTATTCCTTATGTACCAAGGGGCATTAACAATATTTCTCAGTACTTTATTTTGAAATCGTTGTATGATTTCGACGTTACTCGCACTGGCACACCCCCACAGCTGGATTCCATAGGTCCAAACTGGTTTGAGCACCTGCTTAACGTGGTTACCTATGAAGGAGATTTAACAATGGATGAGCTTGAAGAAGCTCTTGGAGGAACTAAAAATTGAAAAGCAACAGGACAGGATGGTTTTAACACAAAACTGTTCAAGTATGGAGTTATCTTGCTTAGATTATCGCAGTTCTATAATGCGTGTTGGAAAAGACAACAGGTTCCACAAGATTGGTTAACTGCTCAGGTCGTATCTGTTTTTAAGAAATGAAAATGGAATACCTGTCATAACTATAGGGGAATATGTTTAGTTGATTGATACTGGATGTAAAATATATGCAAGGATCATAAACCACCATCTGCAGACTTTTCCCGAGCATCTTATTTTGGAAGAACAAAACGGCTTCAGAAAGAGAAGATCTTGTACAGACGGTGCTTTTATTATTACACAGATCATTGAGAAGCATCATGAGTTTATATAGCTTATAGCATATAGCATACAGCTTTCGTTGATTTTAAGAAGGGGCTTCTGTAGACAGAAGTTTGTTGTAGGAAATATTAGAAGAATGGGGATACCCTCAACAACTTTTAATAACTATACAAGGCTTATGTAATGGAACAAGAATAGCTGTCAAAAATAATTGCAGGATATCTCAACAAATATCTGTCAATCAAGGTGTCAGACAAGGGTGCAGTATATCACCTACTCTTTTGACATGATAATGTCTTTTGGCTGGCCATCATTTGAAAATTTCTGTAACGCTGTAAACTGTAACGCATCACGCTGCATGACGTCATTCTTGCGTGACGTCATTGGGATTGTTGTAAATAAACGTTTGTTTTGATACGTCGCAATATACATAATGTGTTAAAAATGATGATATGTTATCATTTATGTATTGAAATATTTATTTATTATAGAAAAAATATTGAAACATCGGTATATTTTAAATTTGAACTTTTGAAATGAAGTATTTCTTACTTTCATTTACAATTCCAATTCTATTCTTTCCTTGTGTTACAGTTCTGTAAAATGCTTTTCTGTTTCAGCTTTACTACACATTTTTCACATGTTTACTAAAATGAACCACTTACACAATAAAGTCACTACAAAGAATTTTTTTCCTCAAAGTAGCAAACTAATAATAATCACATGTCTGTGAAAATCAACCAACAATGGACTGTGATCATTTTTCATCTGATACATGGATTATATGGTTAATTTTTGTTTTTTTTTTATACTGAAAATTAAGTACAGACTTAAGCCCATTTTTCTATGATGAAAATCACTATTTCATAGATACCTCTAATTGTATTGTTTAATGATAATTATCACAAATATTTAAGTACCGTCTGCCTAGTGGCAAAAGCTAAAGAGCATGATAATGTCTTTCGGCCGCCAGCTAAACGCAACATTATTATGGTTACTGACTGACTGATTGTTTCCTTTCTGCAAATGTTGCGTTTAGCTGGCGGCCGAAAGACATTATCATGCTCTTTAGCTTTTGCCACTAGGCAGACGGTACTTGAATTTTAACATTTATATTGATGATCTTGTAAGGAAATGGAAACATCTAATGAACGCTGGTATTAAGTTATCACAAGACAGATATCCGAATGTGGTGTTGTTTGCTGTTGACTTACTTGTTCTTCAAAATACGAATCTGATTTGCAAAAATATGTTTTCAAGCTTCGCTAGATTTGCAAACAATACAATATGAAAATCACCACTATAAAAACAAAGGTAATGTCATTTCAAGCAAGAAGCAATAAAGAACAAAATAATGATTAGTGATCGAGTTCTAGAACAGTTGAGCCACTTTAATTATTTGGGAAATGATATTGGCTATGACAGAAATTATTATATTAGTGGTCAAGTTAGGTAAGTTCCAGACGATCTTTGTTACAATCAACTGTATTTTTAGAAACAAGGAATGTTGAGATACAAAATTAAAGTTTGATGATATTATGGCAGTCCCTGTACTGTCCTATGGGTGTGGGTTATGGATAGCAACCAACAAACAAGACAGTAAAGTACAGACTTCGGAAATGGCAATCTTAAGAGGAGTTAAAAGGTGTTCTAAACTTGACTGTATAAGAAATGCGGCCATACGAGAAGAGTTACAAGTTTCTAACTTGATTGAAAAATTAGGAGATTATCAAACAATAGTGGAAAAAACGTTTAGAAAGAATGTCAAATTCCAGACCGGCCAAACAAGTCTGGAAATACAAACCTATAGGAAACAGGTGTGTGGGTAGACCCAGGAAGAGATGGTTGTAGGATCTTTGAAGGTGGAACAGGCAGCTCCTCACCTAAGCCATGTTGTGAAGATGATGATGATCTTTAACACGACTTTCTTAATCATGACTGACCAGCAGGTTATAAATCCATCATATGTTTTGTTGTAGATTTATTCTGCAACATTACAAACATTGTTATAAAACAAAAATCTGTTAGATAATAGAATATGATGGTTATGAGTAGGCTTACACAATATATAATAACTATAATTCTTTTACTTTGGAACATATATTAAAATGTATAATCTCAATAAAGTCATAAAATCAGAATTGTGTAAAAAATATCATCTTCAAATTTTGTATGTCTGAAGATGACAGTAATAAAAAAACTGTTAAAATAATTCTATAATAATATATGATTTATATAAAATATGTTCTTGTTAAAAAGAAACGATTTACTATTTAATATATTAATAACTAATAATTATTCTTTTCTATATCTAAGGAAATGCTGTTATGAGACAAACAACCATAATATTTATCCCCTCCAGGATAGAAGAATTATTCTGCAACTCTGCAAGAACTAAAGAGCTCTCATAAACCAAGGTGGACTCAAATCAAAGCTGTGGATTATGCCCACTACTGTTCAACTTTAGTGAAGAGCACACGATAAAGAAATTCATGGAAACCAGCAAAAATAGAATAATAATTAATGGGATATATTACAAAACCGTGTCTTTTGTAGATGTCATTCCACTTTCTGGAAATAATGAAGGAAAACTACAGAATGCACTTCACCAAATAAACAGGATCCTTAACATGATGATAAAAAAAAAGACAAGTGCAAGTTGATACGTTTAAATATCTTGGGAGCTAAAGCCCATCAGGTGGGAGATGTACCAGTGATGTAAAAAGTAGGATTACACAAGCAAGAGAAGCATTTTTCAAGAACAGACCTCTTCTGGTGTCCTTGCAAACCAGGAAGAAATTTATAAACTGTTTCATTTGGAGCATATGCACATATGATTTGGAAACGTGGCCTCTGAGGAAATTGGAAATGAGTTACTATGAAGCTTTTGAGATGCGGTGCTCGAGAAGGGTCTTGTGGATGGAAAGAGTGCCTAACGGTGATGTTTTGAAGAGAGTGGGCGACACTGATTAGAACCATTCCGGTAATGAGAAGCACTGTGAGGATAGTCACCTGGTTAGGGTTAGCCCTTTAAACTGGTTCACTGCCCTGATCAAGGCGCATAGTGGGAGGGAGGGGAAGGCCCAGTCAGGAGTACATGGATGAGATAAAATGAGGAAGAAGGTATGTGGTGATTACAAGACTGTGTAAAGAAGGGAGGAAACTGAAAGCTCACCAGCCTACAGGTTGAGAAGAAGAACAACAACTACAAGATATACAACAACTACAAGAAGAAGAACAACTACTTCTGTTTACTTAGTCCTTCTATTTTCTGTCTAATACAGACTGTAGGAACTTAACACTACACATAAACATTAATGCCATTGTTATATCAAACGGCTTTTTTCAAAGTTGTAGAAACCAGTAGCTTTGGTCAAGCTGGATACCAGACAGAGAATGAGGGTGTGTGTGTATATGTCTAACTACATATAAACACACATACACATATAACTTAAATGGCTGTTCATATGTATGAAGGAATAGTTTACTGAGTATATTTATAAACAGTATAGTATAAATTTTTAAACATAAAATGCATATTGTAAATGCCCAAGTTAGTTGTCATGTGTCCAAAGAATGAAAACAATTAGTAATTTCTTATGAAATTAATGTTTCCCTTGATAATTAGTGTTAATTTTTATGTATAATAAAGGTAATTAAAAACTTCTAAACTTATGTTCTGTTCTTTAAAGCAATAATTGTTTTGTTTACACTACTTTTTCCAGATTTTAATTAATCAGTCTAAATAAGTTAGCTATATATAAGTTAGCTAAAAAAACTGGGTGTATCCAAAGAATGAAACTAAATGTTTATAGTTCATGAAATTAATGTCCCCAACTAATCAATAACTAATCATTGTCCCTAATATTTTAATTGTTTATAAAATTGATGACACACAACATTTTAACAAAATGTTTGTATACAGGCAGGTTAAACATGTTGTAAAGTTTGAATCATATAGTACGGAAATTTACAGTACTCAGGTCTTGGAACCATTCCACCTTGTCTACACACATCAGTTGTCTGTGTGTGTAAACTATAGGCCATACCAGTTAAATGTAACCAAAGTGCCATTACAGATTGACAATTTAACTAACCTATTTAATTATGTTCAAATAAAGTTTTTTTTCTGAGTTGGAAAGAAGAAAAAGAAATGAAGTCTATCTGCCCCAAAATCTTAATTAAAGGAGGAAAACTTTTTAGATTATGTGTTATATGGAAATAATATGATACATTATGTACTGTCATTCACAAAGATTTTCAAGATTCTAAAATATAAATATTGTAAAATACAACATATAACAACCAAAATTCAAATTTAATGCACCGAAAGTTATACTTACGCAATAAAATTTTTAAATAAGTTTAAAACAAATTGTTGATTATAGTTATAAACTTGAAGGAAAATGTATAAATAAATCTGATCAATTTGAAGCCATTTAATATTTATTTTGCCTAATATTAACTCTGATATTCTAATAATTAATTTTTTTTTCACAGCAAAGCTGATAAACTTGGCTGATAACAATAAAAACATTATTGAGAATTTCATTTTCCAGTTTCAATTTGTAGTAAAATACTCCTAAACATAATTTAAAGAATTTAAATTTTTTAAATACAAAGTTTTGTATAATGACAAAAACAATTAAGTTTTTGTGATTATGCTTCCTATTAACAAGTCCTGTGAGCCTTATCAGTGCAGTACTGTATTTGAATATAAATTCAGATTTGGCCTACATCTCAGAAATCTTTTTATTGTCATATATTCTTTAATGTATATTCATAAACTACATTTTTGTAATTTTTCATAATTTTGATAAATTGTGTTTTTTAAAATATGTGCATCACTGAAACAAAAAGTTATATATTTTCTTGGATTTCGTTGTCCATGACGTGTCCGTTACTTAACTAAATACAACTATTTCATTAACGACTCGGAACACAAAGTTTTTTATGAGTAAAATCATAAAGTTTTACCTTACAACCTGAACCGGTTTTCACTTTTAAAACCTCGGAAGAAGCTTTTTAAAAGTGAAAACCGGTTCAGTTTGTAAGGTAAAACTTTATGGTTTTACTCATAAAAACCTTTGTGTTCCGAGTCGTTAATGAAATAGTTGTGTTTTACTAAATATTTTATTTAACCAAAATTTAACCAGAATCAATTACCTGGGAAAACAGAAGAATCTGGAGATTCCTGTGACACAAAAAGTGCAGGTTTAGCAAATGAAGATAGATTATGTGGGTGTGACTTCAGATAACTATCAGCTTTGTTAGAAATATCTTAATGGTGAAACTGGTAGTAGATCTTAAATGTGTTATCTTGACACCCCCAAGGAAGTCGCTGTTGTCTCTGCTTGTCTTAACCATGTGACTCTGACTGTATTGCTGCTCATCTCAAAAAGATAAAATCTGCACGTTACAAGAGGTTATTAAACTCTGCCATGAACCTAACTCAAGAATGGATACCTTTTCTAATTTCTACTGCCATTTTTACACATAAAAATGTTTGAACATCAAATAACATAATTCAACTATACTGGAATATTAGAAATTTGATGGATAAAATTACAAATTAATTGTAAGAAATAATCATGAATATAATAATTAATGTTTACCCCATATCATCATAAAGTTTTCTATACACACATGGCACAAAATGAAATTGTTTAGTTCCAACATTAAACTGAAATTTTATCTGAATCATTACTTATTAAATATAAACTAAAGACTGAATGTAAGTAAAATTGAACAGTAAGCATTTATTAAACGAATGTGCTCTAAAAACATGTACTGTACTGGCTCGAAAATGACGATTTGATAGACAGCAAGCGTACGCATGATCAAACATAAACGATTCCTTGACATCCGTCAACACTACACACGATCCATCCGCACGCCGTGCGGCTTGAGCTGATGGTCGTGCTGGACTCATTTTTCGTCGTGCACATCCTTAAAAAAATACACGACGTGCGGATGGATGTCAAAGCTACACACTGTGGTTTTTAACTTGCTGTCCGTCATGACGTCCAGCGGGGATGGTTAGTGCAGAGCCGGCTTAAAAACACTATTTACACCCCTACTATATATATGTGGCAGTGACGAAGGCGATTCCGGACAGTTATTTATTATTCAGAACAAAACCTCCTTCATCCTAGGGGTAAGGTGGGTAAATATTTACCTTTAAATTCAATTTAATTGCAAACGTGATAGTTTAAATTATAAACAGGCGAATTTTGTGTACAGCCATAACATAACCTCTTTTGTCAGTCAGTCTTTTAGCATTTACTGTTGTGTGTTCATCTGTATCTATCATATAAGAAATAAGTAACTATACTGTTCACTACAAATAACAGTTTTCTAATCACATTATTATGCCTCTCAAGAAATTCACACCAAAAGAGATTATGAAATGAAAAAGGATTTTCACAGTTTTTCAAAGAGCAACAGCAAGTTTTTGTAAGAATATGAATTTTTAAACTGATGTACATAATTATCTGATAATTATCGACTTTCTGGGCCACGCTGGTATTGGAATGAAATATTCCTTTTTCTATTCTTCTATGTTATATAAACACGCGAAAAATAATTTTAAACGGAGCTCGAAACTATTTACGGAGAAAAAAATAAATAATTACTCCCATAAGAACGCATGCAAAGGTGAATGAGCGCCATATTAACTGAGTAGTTAGTAGGATCACCACTACATTTTGCCTTAATGTAATTCAATTGCCTACATCGCAAAGCATTACATTTCGGACTTGTGGGTGGCCGGCTCATCAGTTTCCTACAGTATCCACCGCTGAGAGTGATTTTGGGTAGCCGGCTCACCGCACATGCTTTAGTCTCCGGCGCCTCCGAGGTTACTAGACCTAATAATAAACTCGCTGTGGGCTCAACGCAAAGCTTTAAACCGCCGTTTGGGCTCAACGCAATTTTGAACATGTAAGAATCATGTAAATTTTGTTTTGAAAACGCATCAACATGATTTCCAGTCAAATTCGGCTCACCGTCTACACAGTCAATATGGCGCTAATTCACCATTGCATGCGTTCTTATGGGAGTAATAATTTAATTTTTCTTCTCCGTAAATAGGTTCGACCGCCGTTTAAAATTATTTATCGCGTGTTTTTATAGCATAGAAGAATAGAAAAAGAAATATGTCATTCCAATACCAGCGCGGCCCAGAAAGTCGATAATTACCAAATATCTTAATACTCTCGTCCACATATCAGTAAATTGTGTATTGTCTGAAAAATTCCATTTTTACATGACACTGAAAACAAAATAAATGGTCTGTTAGTATGTAACTCAATTATGGATTAGCTGATCACCTCAAATAGCTTAATGCTTTGAAAGCAAAGTTTATTTACTTGCAAATTGGTAATTAAACATATCTGTAATTGCAAGTTTCTGTCTGATTCTCATGTATAAGAAGATACAGTACTATCACTAAAAGACAGACAAATATTGTTTGCAGTTACTTGTGTTGTAGGTTAGAGTTTGCAATCTGATAAAAAAAGAACACCTCAGACAAACGGGATCAAAAACTGGACAATTCTCTCTGGATGTATTTAAACATCTGTAGGCCTTTTTTATAACATTTTACATAACCTTGGTCGTCTTGGTTACAATAATCAAAACATAAGAATTTATTAGGTCTACTAATTAGCTAAAATAGTTAAACTGTATTCTCACCTTGTTTTTTGACGTCTATAACTTCAAAATTATAAGAGACAGAATTAAACAGATCGTAAAAACAACACATGGCTACTTTATACTCGCTACCAGCTGAACAGACTTAGTCAAAACTTAGGTTATAGTAGGAAGAGTTTCAATTTCACTCACATCAGCTGACAGCGTTCGTTAACAACCCCTCCATCACCACTATTCGCTTCAATTGATTACAGACGAACTTCTTTCGCTAGACGCATGTCTAGCACTCCGTCATGTTGTTCGAAAAACCAGTTTAATATACTGACCCCGCAACGCGGAGCGTATCAGATATAATAACTAATAAGAACAGAAGACCATACTTTCGTCATATTCAAAAAACCAGTCTAATATACTGGCCCCGCATTGCGGAGCGTATCAGATATCAAACTGATAAGAACAGAAGACTATGCTTTCATCTTGGCTAAAATGCGATAACGGAAAGCCTTTAGGTTTTGGGGGTCACTCTATGAACTCTCGTTTTACACGACGAGAGTAACTTTCCTGTTGACATTTGGTTCATCAACGATCGCTTACTGTGTTGGACGCCATTGGACGCCACGAAGTTTCTACTATTGTCTCCTCACCTTTTACATGCATAACGCTTCAAATACTTAAATTTTTAAGAAGATACCCGTAAAATAGTTAGTGCCATAGCGTTCAAGTAACAAAAAGAAGCGCAAACAGCGACTGTCGTAACTGTATTGTTGTGTTGAATAATTTCTTCAATAGATAGCGCCACACACTCACTTGAGTACTTTTTGCCACTTTTAAATTTTTCTAATAAAACTGCGTATCTTTGAAGAACACGGATTTTTGCAACATGTCGGGACTCAATGGTTTCAATAAGTAACGGACGAAAAGATTACAAAAGTGAACTCTACGATTAAAGAAAACGCTCGAAAATCATGTTCGCGTCGTCATGAATCACACTCGCGAGATAGGGTAGGCAGCAGCTCGCGTTGTTGTTTTAATTTACCTGGCGTCGGGGTTACCGCGATCAAAAAGGCGGTTCCCCCAGGGTAAGGCCCTTTCATTGCACCTTAGATTGGGCCAACCCTGCGAATGCCCCAAGTGCGGGTATCTCGGACGCGTCGGGACCGCGCTGCGCTCGCGCTGTCCCGGTAAGGGTTACCCCCAGGTGAGGCCCCTTCATTGCACTACGATTGGGCTGACTGCGGCGCGTAATTTTTGTAGTCGGGACTGCTTTCGCGCTGTCCAGCTTCGCACAATCTGAACCGGGTTTCACTATGTCTATTGAAAATCATATTCTACCAAAAGATTAATTTTGTTTGTTTTTAAAGTAAAATTAAAGATGAAAATCCTACCCTATGTGTTTACACAAATAGGGTGAATAAATGAAATACCACAGAATCCATCAGCTGATGACAGTCTTTGCATATTGTAATCAAAAATAATTATAAATGATTATTGACATGATTTTCATTCTCATTCCAGTAGCATTTGTTTGTTTCACATACAAATTTTCAGTATAATATAATGGTTCAGGGTATTGTTATTTTTAATTGCTGGCAAATTGTTTTGTGCAACCCACACTTTGGAAACTGAAGCTCTTTATATTTTTCATTTTTTTAGTAAAAATATTAATAAATATCTATTTTCGCATTTATGCTGTGTTCTAAATTTGTTATGTACCGGTAATAAAAACATACTTTCTTTGGCTATCACTTGAAAACACTAACCAAATATTAAGCAATAATTTGTATGATATTCATAGATTAATAGGAATTTGGTAGGTAATAGGCTATGGTTCCAAGAATTACAAATGAATGACCAGTACCAGTGTTTTAATTTTGAATTACTTTTGCAGTTTATTTTTGAACATTAATACTACAAAGACCATTGTTAACAAAGGCCATTGTCATTCTTAAAGCATTGTCATACAGCCATTGTTAACATTACAATATTCTAATGTTGCAGTACTAGTATTTATAAATAGAAACTCTGTATCTATAATGTATACAGTACATTTTGTTTTTATTAATACCAAACATTTTACCCATTCTGAAATAAAGCTTCATAAATGTCTCAAAAAAATGGAAAAAATATGTATAAATCCCGAAACTAATGTGCTTCACAATGAAAGCCAATCAAACTTTATAATGGGCGTTTATAAGAAATACAATATTGTATATATCTGTAAAACTTGTATTAACATTTTTGTAGTAATATATTTTTCTCTACACTATACTAAACAATTTATTTAAGAAATAAACTATACTATACTAAAGAAATGAAGCTCTTCATTTGAAAACTTTAATATTTTATTAATAATTAATTTGTATATTATTGTTAATTACCAGTAACCATAAGGAATTCACTCATTCTTTTATTTGTAAAATCTGTAGCCTAACCTTCAGGCGAGTTCTCATTTGGTTTCATATTATTTTATTTTATTTAAAAAAACATGGAAGTTGTGAAATCAGTTATTAATTACAACAATTTCTTTATTGTCTAAATGAAAGTTGCAGTATTCCCATGGTTTATAAGATTAAAATCCAACATCTTTTTGACTGTAAATGATATGATTCTTTAATATGTGTAAGCTATTGATTCTATAATCACTCTATAGGAATAAATGGATAGACTATATTGATTATACAGCAGAATTTTGAATTCTTAATTAATTATTAAGAATTATAAGTCACAGCACGGCTGAACGTTTATGTACCATGGATGTAATTAATGGATTACTATGGAGTTATCAGCTATTGTGAAGGTGGAACAAATCCAAAATGGTGTAAACCTACAAGTTTATGATGATGAACTAAAGTACTACATAGTTCATACCTTACACAAACATTCATATTTTGTTTAAGAATAATCACATTATGTTGATGTTTATGACAATGTTTTTACAACCTTTCCCCTAATTTTCTCTACAATTATCACTTACATGGACAAATCTGTAATTAAGTATCAGTGACTTGTAAACAAATATCTTGGTAGCCTACTTATCTTGATAAACGATTTAAATGTAGTAGCCTGCATAATTATGAAGAACAAATAGTTAAGGTTAAAGTTCATAAAATGCACTGGTTGTTGGTAGACACTGCAGATATTCAACCAAATGAAATCCTAATTTCTAAAACTACATAAAATTTGTATCCAGATCAAGAATACAAATAATGTGTATTGAGATCAGTATATTGAACTCAAATTATAAAATTTGATTGTGTCAGAAATTGATGTTCAGAATAATAATTGATGCTCCTTAATACTTATCTAACCAAGTTAGTATCAAATGACATAAGTTTTAAATTAATTAGGGAAGAACTAAACCTCTTTTAGAGACTACACCATCATCCAAATGGATCAATTACACAGGTTATTATGTAATACAGGTGAAGTACACGATTTTAGAAAGGTACCACAAAACACATTTATCTAGTGCCAATTTAGTACTGTATATTTAAATTTGATTAATGTGTCTCTTAGGCATATACATAATGATCATGTTTTATATGTTATCAGCTATTTGTCATAAGTCTTATTTGTTGATTAATTTATACAGTTTGTAAATTTAACAAAGTAAAACAAAGGTTTTGTAAAATATATAAATAAAATATATTAATGTCGTGAAAAGTAAAACAAGTTTTTATAAATTATTTGTGTGTTTACTCTCAGATTTGTTTTAATCTTACACATTCAAAAGGAAATGTAGTATATAATTTATCAGTTATTGTTTGTTAGCAATAATTGTTATATGATTCCAAAAAGTGGCTAGCAACAATTAACTTTCTAAGTCAATCTTTTGAAATCTACACCTTCTTTACTTCTTTTAAATGATTATATGACAGTATTTTACAACAAAATTTCTGTGTGTGTGTGCGTGTGGTAATGCTTGTATTTTCATTGTATTTATCATTATCATTGTATTATGCTTGTATTATCACTGAAGTTAGAGAAATGAATCATTAAATTGTATATTAAAATTCATTCATTTTTAATTTTTCTTGTTTTTTATAAGTTTATGATGCTTTCCATAAACCTTCTCTGGAGGTATGTCCTAAAGGTTTAGAACCACTGGTCTAAGCACATAATTATTACAATGAAATTACAAAAAAAAACTATTCAAACATTTTAAACATAGAACAATATTACTTTTCTAATGTATATAGTAAACAAACTGTCAAGCTGTAACACTTGAATTTATTATAGTTTGATACAGTAAGTACAAATTAATTATATTCTTAACGCAAGTCCTAAATTTTATGTAGCCAGAACATAAGATTTCATATTATCAATTTCTGTTTACCAGAGGCTGAATATATTAATAAATGGAATATATGATATATTAATGTATTAAGTCTTTGATGATGCTGATATTGATTATATAAATTTCACATAAGGGTTACATAAAATGCACCATTTAAATAAGAATATAAACGTTTTGTAAGGCTTTTACGGATTACGTCATAGGCCTAATTACGGAAATTAAGATCCGGGCGGTAAGGCCATGGTCTACTATAATTATCGTTCTGATGGATATTGTTATCAGATGTTTTGACTTCGCCTCTGGAGCCTATCTTAAGTGAAACACGGTTTTAATACAACTGATAGTTGTAGGCGATCTGAGACCTCTTCCAAGAAATGGGGTCGGGCCCCGCCGTGATCGGAAGAGACAGAAAGTCTTCCACAGTCATCTCGACTTGTTCGTCGAAGTCCCAGTCCAAGGGCGGGTTGTGAGCGAACTGGCGCTCGAAACACAAGCCCAAGTACTCGGCCTTCTCCTCCGGGCGACCCAGGAGTCGTCCGAATGGCCCGACGATGGCGGGGAGTGGAGGTCGTCGCCTCCGACCCGTCATCGCGGTAGGTATTCTGTACGGGTGACTTTGCGGGTCCGCATCCCCCGTTCGGGCCACAGCGAGTTCCCAACAGCTACGTCGGAACGCCTTCAGACTGCCACGCAGTCGTCCGGTGAGCCGATTGTATGCTGCCTTATCGGCCGGATCACGAGTCCTCTGCCAACGTTTCCGGAAGTAATTCCTCTCGCGAGCGTGAAGGGAGACTTCCTCAGGGATGCGTTGGTAGTCAGGCGTGAAACCGGCTCGCATATGTGAAGACACGTCTATAGCTGAGATGATTGCCTCTTCGATTCCCGCTACTGCTTCGTCTAGGAGGCGAACGGAATCGAGTGGGGCCGCTGGCGGCAATCTACGGCACAGAGACGGGCCGTAGCGGTCCCAATCGATAACCTTCTTCTCGACCCGTGCATAGGCGTGCTGGGTAGCGACGTGGACCAAGATGGGGTTGTGGTCGGATGTCAGCTCCGTAAGAGAGAATACCTCGACCGGACAGACAATTCCTTGGGTAACCCCTATATCCAGAACGTCGGGAGCCGCGTTAAGTAGCGTCGGAAAGAAGGTGGGTTGCGCTGGACCAATCACCATCGCCCGGCGCGATACAACATATCTGAGCAGGCGCTTCCGATTCGGAGTAGTCAAGCGACTATTCCAAACGCGATGCTTGCAATTCAGATCGCCGGCCAAAATTACCCTTCAGTGGGAATCGAAGATGACGTCCAGGTCGCCGACAAGGAGTGCAGCGGGAGGGGGTTTGTATGCTGAAACCACGAGGACGTCGCCAAGAGCTCCGTGGACCTCAATGGCGGTGGCCTCTAGATTAGTGCGCTGCGGCAAAACGACACGATGATGACCAATAGAGGTCCTCACCGCGATCGCCGTGCCGCCTCCTTGTCGGCCAACTCGGTCATCCCGATAGACCACCACGTAATTTGGTAATCGAAACCGGTTCGCCGGGGTCGGGTGGGTTTCTGTGAGGAGTAGCACGTCGGGTTTGAACCGAGCCAGGAATTCCAGAAGGTCGGAATGCTTGGAACCGATGGAGTTAGCACTCCAGGCTACGAGCGAGAGGTCTCGTCTAAGGGCTCGGTTCATAGAAGACCTATGACAGTACAAGCTTCCACCAAAAGCATAAACCTGTCAGTTGGGTCAGCAGTTTCCAGGCGGTCTCGGATGGACCTGCAGATGGAAGCGACTTTTTTGAGATCGTAGCCGGACAGAAAGTCGCGGACGAACTGTGCGTCATCGGAAATGACGGACTGGGCGGTTTGCCTGGAAACTGTGGCCGCATAAGAGCGACCTGGCTTAACGGCAGATCGGGTCGTGTTGGTGGACCAGGGGGCAGTCGAGTTTGAATTTGCGACAGGAAAAGTACGCTGCTGCGCTTCGTCGGACTTATACCGGGAAGCAGGACTTTTCTTGGGGTGTGGGCAGGCAGGAGCTCGGGTCCGACCATCCGGTGTGGTTACCCCTTTAGATTTTGGTTTTGTTTTGGCTGCTCGCGGATAACGCGGAGGTGGCAGTGGTGGCGAGGCTACCTCTGGTTCAGAGGCGGGAGTTGGTTGTTCCGCGAAAAAGGAGGGTTGATTCTCCGGCTCCAGTACCGAGATATTGGCTACAGGGCGTGTCTCTGCTACGGAAGGCGACGCGGATCGTTTCTGTGCCTTGGTAGGGGCTGGAGGTGGAGCCGGAGAGGGCTCGCGCCGTGCCGGTGGTGCCTTTGGTGGCGGCTTAGCCTGTACTTTCGGCTTCTTAATAGTTTGGGGGTGCATCGCTGGCTGCCTCGGCTTCGGGAGGGGCCCCCACGGCTTTCACTTGAGGAGCTCCTCCCTATATACCGGGCAGTTACTGTTATTGACTGCATGGCCTTCGCCACAACTAATGCAGCGATAGAACGACTTGACTGCCACAGTGCAGGCCTGCGTGGAATGTCCCAAGGAACAACGTAAGCAGGTCGGGGCACTGCGACAGACGTCGGTATGGTGGCCGAAACTCTGGCACCGGTGGCACTGCGCGAGCTTGCCCGGGGGACGACTGGATTCCACCATGACGCGGAAACCAAACAGCCGCGTCAGGTGGAATATCTTGTCTGCGGCCTCGCCCTTCTCGAGGTGGAGACGGACGATCGGGAGAGGGACTCGGTTCTCAGAGTTGGTGAACAGGCGGAAAATTGCCTGACCGGGTAACCGAGTTCTCGGAGTTCCAAGAGGATCTCCTGGGGATCAGTGTGCGCGTCAAGTCCACGCAGAATTACAGACAAGGGCTTGACGCGTCTGGGAGAAAAGGTATGGTATTGCAGGTTATTTGCCAGCAAGAAGACCTCGACCATGCGGTGGTCCTCGATCCGACGGACGACAACGTTGACCGTGTCACCGCCAAACAGCTTAAGGTCAAGTTTGTCGGCCGACAGGCCGTGGGCTGCGATCAGCCGCCGGTATAAGGCGGCGACATTGGACATCCCGTGGACGAACAGGGGCGGCATGCGACCAACAGCGGAAGCAGCCGGAGCTTCCCCCTAAGCAGTCGGTACCGCGGCCTGTTGGCCCTGACATCTTCAGCCTATACCACAGTAGTGTGGGCCTGACGTGAACACCCTACGTTCAGGTTTTTTAATAGTCCACTGATGATGGCAGCCATTGGAGATGTTGAAATGTTTGGTTTGGAAATAAACCATGGACACGGCCAAACAGCCCGGACAACGTTAATCATACAACTGACACCGGCCGTGAAAGCCTGAGGACAATGTTACAATAATGGAAACATTCCTAGTTGTCATTTGAAGGCAATCGCCATATCTTTGAGTAGGTTTAGCGTGCGTGAATGTATTCAGAATTAAAATAGGGAGGGGGGGCACTCATAAATACAGCACAGGGCGGCAGAAGCGCTGGGGCCGGGCCTGATTACAAGTTGATTGACTGTCATACGACTGAACTCTGCAATCGCTAAGATTCAATCCATCTATCTCAAGCTTACTTGTAATAGCTTCTACGATCCCTTCTGTTGTTTTCATTTCTAAAGGAATAAAATCTATGAAGGCTTCCTTGACATCAACAGAACTGCGTTTAATTTCAACAAATAATATAATCTGAGACATTTTATCTACATCTGGTGTTGAGTCAAATTTAATACTACAGTATTTCGCCTTCTTACATGCTGTAATATTATATTTGCGCACTCCTTCTCCTAACAGGCTTATTATTTCATTTTGAATGGCTGGCGAAAGATACGATATACACCCAGATTTACGAGAGACTGGATCCAAATGAGATCTCATGACAGGGTCAAATTTAGCCAAGTCTTTTAGCAAAACCAGAATGTTTCCGGGATTTGGATAGTAGTAATTGATTCTCGATGTCCTCTCAGTGCCAGATTTTGTTATGCTAGAGTTTGTACTGTGGAAATGACCCGTTCAAGAATTTCTTTCCATGAATCAGCTGTATTACTCATTTGTTCCTAAAGCATATCATCAATAAGTTCCCCTTTGTTTAAAGAACGTTCCAATTCCTTCCATTTCAAAAACGCAGAGCGATGAGCAGGACTATTTTCATGATCCTGGATACGGGGATTTAACTTTCGCCACGACGAAAACCCATTTTCACTATTGAAATGGTTTCTTTGATAGTTTTTTTGTGTGTCGAAATATAGTGCAACAAATCCAAAGTAGCGATTTTTTAGTTGGAGAAAAATACATCCAAGTGTTTATCTTATCATAATGAACAGTAATTACGATGCTTGAGTATAAATAGACTATTATAATACTGTTTATCACGCGAGGTTTATGACAACGGACAAGCTTGTCCTGGCTGGTTATGCTTCTTTTATGAAAGGAATAATCATATCAAGGAAACAAGATGTTTGTATTTTTATAAATTGAAAACAATTTTATGATCACTCAAGTCCATGATCACTCTGCCGCCCTCCTGGCTATGCCGCCCGGGGCGGCTGCCCCCTTGGCCCCACCCCCTAGCTACGCCTCTGGTATTAATATTCATTTGTTAGTATACTGTTTTTTTATTACTTATTTATTTATTTTTTGTTATATTTAGTATTTATTTAATTTATGCACTTGTTATATACGTACATGTATTTGAAAAATAAGGTAGGCTTTGACACATAGGTAGGTCTACTGCAATGCTGTTTTTATGTGCATATTCTTTACATAGAATGTACCATCACTGGCATCAACTACTTATCACAGTTATGTATTTGACACAGATATAAATAAGTCTAATAATAGTGTTTTTATTAATGTAATCTATACACTATTTTTAAACACAATATTATATTAGAATCTATAATTAAGGTTGTGTATTGCTCACGCACACGCCGAGCGCGCGCGGTACATAGGTAATTATCTGTCTTATATTGTATTAAACAATAAAAAAATGGTAACTATTGTTATTATAATCACTAATGCAATAAATATTATGGGATTATTAATTAGTCAAGAGTCGTAAAACGTAAAAAAATACAATATACAGTAAAGCTTCATTTATACGTTTTTCACGGGACTTCGAAGAAAAAACGTGTAAGTGAAATAGAACACAAACAGTATAATTAAATGGTATAGTACTAAATAGAAATAACGTATAGTTTACAATTTGTAATAATACAGTAGGTATTTATACATCTCGATGTATATATAGAGAAAAACACACAGATATAATTAATCATTTCCCCTCAAAAAACGTTATCTTCCCTTGTTTTTTCCTTTTCCGCGGCTATAGAATAAACTGTCCCCTTAAATTTTGACAACTGCGTCATAGTTTCGTCGGATACATTATGGCGGGTTACAAAGCGTTTAATTGTCACCAGGGCATTAACTACATCACTAAAACACACGGGGGTCTGCGTTGCTTCTTCACCATCATCATCATCATCTTCTTCTTCTTCTTCTTCTTCTTCTTCATCCCT
The DNA here is from genome assembly GCA_034769895.1 of Magicicada septendecula. Classification (NCBI taxonomy): domain Eukaryota; kingdom Metazoa; phylum Arthropoda; class Insecta; order Hemiptera; family Cicadidae; genus Magicicada; species Magicicada septendecula. The sequence continues at coordinate 52,159,880 of CM068367.1, forward strand.
TTCCTGCTGAATGCCATCAGCAGTCTCCGGTATGGCCATGGCTTCTGCGGTAACAACATTTTCGTCAAAGTTGACATAGTTGTCAAACTACATGTAAAATTGAAAATAGAGACAAAGATAGTAGGTCTAATAGTACACGGAAGGAATAAAGAAAGTACTGTCATCTGGGGTTACTTGTTCCACTTTTAAGAGCCTAATTGAAAAAATTCAATTTAGTATATGTTAAACTGATGTAAAAATGCTGATTTTTTCCTACATTAAGAAATGTTCAAGGAATGTAGCTATTAACTTTTTTTTAATTATGTTTATCATAAAATATTATATATATATATATATATATATATATATATATATATATATATATATCATATAAACTGGAGCAATGTCTACCAATAAGAGCGGTATACTTTGCTCCACCTTAAATCTTATGCTTAAATCAACGTGTTATTTGATGAATGGTGCAATGTAGGAATAGTGGAGGGTTTAAAATGAACCAAATATTCAATATACACTGAAAAAAACATTATTTAATAATTTAATCATTCAAAAATATGTAAGAAACATTGAAAATTATCTTTTACTCACTATTTTTACTACTCTAATTTACAAAATGTTTTTTAAACTACCTAATTATGAAATATAGTCATAGAATATTTATAAGGCCCAAAATAATAATCTTTTAAATAATTAATTAATTAAGTGCAGGTTACAAGCTCGTGTAAAACAAAACAAACAAAATTTTTCTGACAAATGAAACAAAACATACGGTATAATAATACCACAAACAAACCAATAATCATTGTGTAAACCAAACCAAAACAAAATTCTTTACAACATTTTTCCAAAACAAAACTTGTTTTAAACTAAGACCAAACATTGTTCAGTTCTGGAACTTCATAAAATCCTCTCTGGGAGATCTTCTTTGGTGGATTAATCCGTCCGAGAACATCCTCCCAAGGGTAATTGTGGAGATCTTGAGACTGAGGCCATTTCCATGAAAGAAGAGATCTTTGCATAGCACTTATATTAACTTCTTTGTTATTAAAATGTGTTATCTTCCCGGGAAAAGTTCTTCTTCATATTTAAATACTACATATTCACCAACTTTCCTGACAACTTGTTGTAAGTTAAAAATATCGTAGTAGTCTGTCTTTCCTTCAGCGACTGATATGAGTTTTTCGTCACGCTGCTTCTCAGCTTCAAACTCCTCCACTTCTTTGTTTAAATCAAAGTCATGCAGCAGTTCTTCATCAGAACTTCCATTACCAGTATCGGTACTACCAAAATTTTTATTTTTTTTTAATGCCAGTGAACATGAAAACAGTGTTCCCTTTTCTCCCTTTCTTCTTTGCAGATTCGGCAGAAGTACTTGGGCTGTTTTGCTCGTTCTCAGGATCTAAATCACTTGGTCCAATACTTTTACCAGCAGGCACTGTTAACGCTTTCCTTCCCCTTTTCTTTCCTTTATTTTCAGTCCACTGCTTCCTTTTTTCTTCTAACGATTTTAGAAATGAATCTTCAATCTCTTTTTCATCTGGTACTATGTTAACAGTTGATTTTGGCAGTCTTTTCAACAGTTCATCCAAGCTACCAGGATGTACACCACACTTCCTAAAACCAGAAACTAAGTTCTCTTTGGATGTGGGTGCTATTGCTTCCAGTAGTTTTTTCAAAAGAATTGGAAAATCTTGCTTTGGGAGACCATAGCTTGAAAACCCAGAAGGTTCTTTCCATTCCATTAAGAGACTCCTCCATGCTTCCTTCATCGGGGCAAAAAATGCCACATCAAGTGCTGAGTCAAATGCGTACTGTTCGGTGGCAAGCACACAAAGTCAATGTTATTCTGCTGACACATTGCTAAAACTTGTGGCGTTAGGTGTGATGACAGATTGTCACCAATGACGACTTTTTTTCCTTCTAATTTCTTCAATCTAGGAAGGAGCAGGCTTTGAAACCAATCTGTAAATAGTTGTGAGTCAAACCAACCAGAAGACGTGTTGCTGTAACAGGCCCCTGATGGTCCATTTTCAGTATCCCATAATTTACTAGATCGATAAACCACGTATGGGGGAAGGAGTTCCCCATCAGCACTTCCACACATCATTATGGAAATACTGGTTTTACTATGGTTACATATCCTCTTAGGATATTTCATCCCTCGTTTTACAATTACTTTTTTTTTACCAGGGTCGTCTGTAAGGTTAGACTCATCGTAATTAAATATGTGGGATGCTGGCACATCTTTTACAACTTCAGATAAATTGTCAATGTGCTCTTTAAGAACTGGCGCATCAATTCCAGCACGGCTTCGTTTAATATTTGCAGCAAATCTAGATCCATTAAGATCTGGATGACGTTTTAAAAATGACAAGACCCATTCTTTACATGGAACATTGTTCTTGAATCGTTTTACTGTTCTGCCCGTTTTTTCCAAATATGATTTTACAGTCATTCTTAAATCAAATGTGCTCAATGGAAAACCAAAATCACAGCAACCAATCAAGCATTTTTTAAACATATCTTCCTCTTCTTTAGAAAAGATTTGCTGATATCCTGGCTTTCTTGGATTTTTATGATTTTTTAGTTTGTTAATGAGTGTTCTTCTTGGTATGTCATAAAACACAGCTGCTTGTCGCTAAGACATTTCATTACTTTTTATGGCTTCCAGACATTTATTAAGTTTTTCTTCACTGTAGTCACAATACCTTCTACAGCCAGGCTGCCTTTTATATGTTCTTGGCATCCTGGAACAAAAGAAGTTACAGACCGCCTAAATAATACGCTACAGTACGGTAAGGATAAGAGTGAACTGAGTATACTTTGCACCAAATAAACTGTCCTAGATCCCTCAGAACACAGTTCATTGTGTTACATATATAACAATGATGCAAATTATATAAGAATTAACTCAGATTATATTGTTAAAAAAGGTAAACGGGGAGACTTTGCTCCACAAACAAAATGGTGCAAAGTCTCCCCAAAAGTGGAGCAAACTAACCATACTTTTTTCAAAAGTTGATGTCTAGCTTAAATAAACACAAAAATACAAATCTGAGTATTTATTTATTGAAGGAAATAATCTAGAATAACAAATTAATAACACTCACCTTGATATCTAATGCAAATATGGCTGTAGATATGAAATTTTGGCACTGTAAAAACTAAGCAAAATTTAGCAATAGTTTCACAACCAGAACGAACACAGTAGAAATGGCGGGAACTGTTCTTTCTTCATCAAACTGACACACAGTGATGCCAACTTCACAGCAAAAAATTATCCCGTCACATTTTCATGGTTTTTTTTTTTTTAACATTTTCCGTAATTGGAGCAAAGTCTCCCTGCAAGGAGCAAAGTAACCCCAAACGACGGTACAGAGAAGGAGGTTAGGAGAGAGAGAGAGAGAGAGAGAGAGAGAGAGAGAGAGAGAGAGAGAGAGAGAGAGAGAGAGAGAGCAATCAATTTATAGCATTCTTTTTAGTTGACATGTGCGTAAACACTATTATATTTATGGTTGTGTTATGTAAGCGGGACTGCGCGCACGCAAACACACACACACACACACGCACAGAAATGCACAATGTTTATTATAAAATAGTGCTGTTATAACAGTGACCAATACAAGTTTAGCAAATACCGCCGTGTCATTTCATTGTTTCTTGTCAACGTGTTGCGATACAGCGAGACGGCTGCGTTGACACTCGGACAATACACCGCGCGAGGGGTTCGTCTCACGTACAACTTGTGTACTTTATGGTGGCCACCAACCTTGGTGAAAGCAGTGTGCGCAGAACCCTGTTTTTTGTCAGTGTAACGGCACGTCTCACTGAGTGTATAAGTGTTGATGTGTTTTCAAAAACATTTACCGTGTAGGCATGTATTTCATTTCATTATTTAGTTTCTTTTTAGTCACTAGTGTTTAGTTTTGGACTGTGACGTGTGTTAAATTATCTAATTACATTTTAAATTTCATTTAATATTGTCTGTGGTTGTGTTTTCAGGTATCACGTTTTGTTAAACTAAATTTTATTTTGCTTAAAGTATTGTTACTTTTAAAGTACACTTTATTTCATTACGTAATCAAAAGAAATGCCTCCTATTAAATCGAAGTTAGGTAAAAAGATTGTGCATAGCCAAGCTCGGGAAGTTATTTCTAATGTGTGTAAATTTATGGAAAGTGAAAATAATGGAATTAGTATTCCACTAAAAACGGTTCAAAAACGAATAGCGTCAGCAACAGGAGTTTCTGAAAGAACGATCAGCCGTATTAAAAGTGAGAGGATAACAATAGAAAATGGACAGTCACCACACTTTACAACACCTCGTAAAGAAAGAAAGAGTTGGTCAACAAAATCTACTATTGATGATTTTGATAAATGTTCAATAAGAAGAACAATTTACAATTTTACAACACAAAAAACATATCCTACGCTACGAAAAGTTCATGAACTTCTTAAGTCTAGTGTCAACATTCAAGGTAGCTTATCATGTTTCAGGAAAGTTATTATAAACTTAGGGTTTAAGTGGAAGAAGATTAGAAATAATAGAACGTCAAGAAATAATAGAACTCTTGACGTCTGTGTATTAAATGAACATCAAGAGATAAGGGCAAAAAGAATTGAATACCTTAGGAAAATAAAACAATTCAGGACAGAAAACCGGCCAATCGTTTACACAGATGAGACGTACATACACAGGTCTCATGCAGTAAAGAAGTCGTGGTACGACGAAAGTGGTGAAGGAGCGAGTGTACCGTCAAATAAAGGAGACAGATACATAATAGTTCACGCAGGTACAGATCAAGGGTTCATCGATGGTGCCTTAATGGTTTTTAAATCGGGACAGAAAACAGGTGATTATCATGGGGATATGAATAGTACAAATTTCGAGAAATGGGTAGTTGAAAAGCTAATTCTGGGATTACCAAAAAACTCAGTGTTAGTATTAGATAATGCACCATACCACAATTACCAATCTGAAAAGTCCCACATCAAATTCTTCAAAAAGTGAGTTAATGCAGTGGTTATCTAATAAAAAAATTCCTTTTACACCTAATATGTTTAAACGAGAGCTACATAAGTTAGTAAAAATGAATAAACCATTAGAAAAACCCTATAAAATAGATAGTATATTAGGAAATCACGGCCACACTGTTATTCGTCTACCTCCGTATCATCCTGACCTAAACCCTATAGAACTTATTTGGGCTCAACTTAAACACTCTGTTGCAAAAAACAACACCACTTTTGATAATAAAAACATAATAGATTTAACTAGGCAAGCATGCCAATCAATAGAAAAACAACAATGGACATCAGTGTGTGAACATGTAATTAAAATTGAAGGCGAATATTTGGAAAGAGAAGGATTATAGATGAAATGCAAGATAGGCTTGTAATTAACTTAGACGAAGATGATGATGACGATGACGACGACGATGACCTATCAAGCGCTGAATCTTCTTCAGATGATGGCAGCTGTATCTCCGGTGTTGAAGCAATTTTGGACAGAGAAACATCGCCGTACTTGGAGAACAATACTGAATGCCCAGTTCATTCTGACTTTGTATATACTTCTTTATAAGTCGCTAAGTTACTTACATTCATTACTTACAAATTAATTTTAAAATTTGTATTAATAATGGTATTAAATGCAAGAAAAATTAATGGGCTCGATTTTATGTTATATTTTATATAAAGTATGCATATTTTTATGCATGGTTACGTATATTTTACCCACTTTTTCGTTCAGATAATATTTTAGCAACACTTGCATAAAGCATATTTCTGGTCATTTTAGATTTATATTTCTCTATTTCTTTTATTAGTATTCCACTTGCTTCCTTTACACTAGTAATTATTTATTATTTACACTATGTAATAAATAATATTGTTGTGGTATTACAAATACACATTTGATACAATTTCGAGTAATACTGAGTAAAATTATAAATAGTAGTTAGTTGGATGAAATCCGGAAATGTCAACAATGTGTAAAACCTGAGTTGTAATAATTAAATAGTTAAGAGCAGCCGCTGTTACCACAGTAAGACGGACGTTTTTGAAATGACGTGTTACAACTGAACACACTGAGTCTCCCCACTACCCCCACTTTTCGCGCAGCTATGGAGCGGCCACCGTAAAGTAACGCGATTGTACGCGTACATAAGTTATACATACTGCGGCGGACATAACAATAGCCGACGCTATAAATAACGATAATCATGATGACGACAATTATGATTATTATTATCGTTCAGATTATTACTGTTATAAAGTAATAATAATTATACGATATATGATAATATAATATATTTTATGTATATGATATACATAATATAACATATTAGAATTAAAAGTAATAACTGTTATTGTATAGTAAAACTAATAATATATTTTTCTGGGCAAGCATTTTGCAGTGTGTTTTGCAATGTTTGTTTGCCTGTACATATGTATTCAACAAATTACATTTCGTCCTCTTTCGTAAATTTTGTGCCCTTTTGCCATTATAATGTTTGCCACTAACGAATCTGTTCTGTACTGATTTTCCCCCATTAGGAGTCGATTCATTTGAATATTTAGCCAGTCGACACACCTGTCAAATAAAACTGCAGTCCTTGTTGGCAAATAAAATTTATACTGAAAATGCTTTTTACTCGTATACAAATAAAATTTAGAATTTATAATTTTGCTAATAGTTAAGAAATATATAGTTATGTTGCAACTTACAACTATTTAGTACGCAAATTAATGAAAGAAGTAGTCGATCCCTGAAAGCGAACCAACGTGGATGAAGTGGTATAAAAGGATTAGTATACAAATCCTACATTTTTGTGAACGTTTAGCAAACTTTTAAAAATTGTTGTTATAATTTTGAATAGTGGATTTAGTACAATCATTTTTGTGAAAAAAGAAAATGGAATTTATGAAAATACGTGACTAAGATTTATGACCAAAGTTTCTAATGTTTACACACCGTTCAACGGTGACGTTGGTATGATAATATTAAGACACACATTATGTTTAACAGAGTCTTCTGAGGACACGAATCCGTGGGTAACAAATGGAATCGTGCCACTAGATACGATTTCGTCACATTATCAACTTCTAGTCCAACCTGATATTCTCACTGGCAAGTACACTGGAAGCGCTATTAAAAATATCACAGTGACAGTAGAGAAAAATTATCTGTCGATCAATCAGTTTAACATAGATATAACTGAAACCATTCTGACATTGATGGCAACTATGACTGACATCCCAATCATTAAAACCTTTCTGTACGAGGATTTTATAGTGATTGAGCTAAAACGTTCCATCAATCCAGGAGACTATCAACTTCATTTCCAGTTTAATGGATCAGTTCACAATGGCTTAGACCCTACTTAGGAAGTATTCGTTATTATACTGGCCTCAGATAACATAGAGAAGTAATTTGTTTTATGTTGTTATTTTATTTATTTTTACCTAAGAAAACGTTTACCACTCTTTACAGATTTTTAATAATTAATTAATTTAAATTGTTTCAAGATGTAAGAAAATAATTTTAACTATATGCAGTAAAATAGGAATCACAGCCTAGAATACTATTAAAATATGAAATAAGTAAGTTAAATTGTTATACGCATTGAAGATATTATTATGTTGATTTTGTTTCAACGTAATGAAGTATGCGTGGCATAGTACACATATTGATATACATTTACGACTTATCTTAATATACAATATAGGCTAGTTGATGTTGAAAAATCCTCACTTTTTTACATTTTGCGTAACCAATAGCGGCATAAAATTTGTTAAAGTTGATTAAACCCTATTTATTTAAGTCCGTGCAATTAAACAAAACATAAAATAAAACACAATACTACAGTATACAGTAGCTGTTAAAAGCGACCGTACAACGAAAGCCTGTTAATTTTTGTGACAAGTGGTTCGTGTTTTTGTTTTATTTCACAGACTAAACACTAACAGCTGTAAAACATCCTGAACAAAAAGAGTACTCAAAAACAGAGCTAAACAATTCAGTTTCCGGCTTTTACGATGCATTCAAACACAAATATCTGTTAGTTAACTCTATCGTAATAAATACGCGTACAATAAAATAATAAAAACAATAGTCGCTTTATTTTACATGCAAGTTATAATTAGTGAAGGTTCTTGAAAAAAGAAGTTTTAAAACACTGTATTCACTGAAGCGTTTGGAAAACTGTGCGTACTCACATAGATATAGATTTATTTTGGCGACAGAAAAATAAAATGCAAGACCAAAACACAGGGAAGAATTCAAAAATCAAATGTGTACCGTAATTAATGGATGTGGCTGATAAACACAACTATGAAGCATAGATAAGTACAAATAAGTTACAAAATGCAAATAAATCATTTAATTTTAATGTTAAAAAATATACTAAGGAAAGCAATTTTTATTCTTATTAGTAAATAAAATGTTTTAGTGGATAGTTAGTGAGGATCGGTCAATAATACAACTTTTAGTTATTTTGCGTCGACGTTTCGACAATATTTATTGTCACCTTCAGGACCTGTGTATGAAATACAATAGAAATATCAAACATAACGAAACAATTAAATATTTGGGTGAACGTGTTGGTGATGTGAGTGTGTGCGTGTGTATGTATGTATCATTTTTTATGTGAAGACTTATGATAGTTTGTTTACATCTTCAAGATAAAAAAATTATCTTCTTAAAGATAATTTGAAGATGTAAACAAACTATCATAAGTCTTCACATAAAAAATGATACATACATACACACGCACACACTCACATCACCAACACGTTCACCCAAATATTTAATTGTTTCGTTATGTTTGATATTTCTATTGTATTTCATACACAGGTCCTGAAGATGACAATAAATATTGTCGAAACGTCGACGCAAAATAACTAAAAGTTGTATTATTGACCGATCCTCACTAACTATCCACTAAAACATTCACTGATTGACGGTCACTAAAAATTTAAGGAGTAAATAAAATGTTTATAAAAATATTGTAACATAAAAAACTAAAATTAGGTTCATAAATCATAAACGAAAGTTATAGAAAACGATTTAAACACATCAAATTAAACATTTATTTGTTCTGAACGTAGATTTCTATATTATAAATAATATGGGAAAGCCTAATGCATGTGATTCAGCTGTCAGTGTATCTTTCCTTGAGGATTAAAATCGGATCTTATAATACGATTATTGAAATTAATGTTGTAAAATGAAACACATGAATAAATGTTTTATAATATCAGTAACAAATAGAAATTACATTTCTGAAAACGTCGTCTATTATCAAACATTTGTATGCGTAAATAACAATTTAATAAAGGTAGTATCTGTACAAGCAAATTTATAATCCCTTTTGCATCTTATTTTATATGAGCTGAAAGATATTTTAAAACTGCTCTGTAATGTCTACAAACCAACTTCTGTAATTTTAGCAATAGTATGTTTTACTGGTACCAAATTTTATACGTTACTTATCGTATAGGGTTTGTAACCTATACGTCCATATTTTGTGGTTAACATAGTACGCTAGTAAATTTAAGTTATATTTTTTAGAAATTTACCTGTCGGATGTAATAGGCCATTTAATAATTGACCTAAAGCAAGCGAAATGCTACTTAATGTTTCAATTTAATTTTTTTGTGTAGCGCCAACCTTTCTCTTTCTATATAATGGGTAAGGTACTGACTGTCTCAAACATTTTAAATATAACATGGAAGTAATATTGGTGATTTTAATAATCTAAAATTCAACAACCGTAAGAGAAGGAAACTACTTTTTGAACAAAGGTTTCGTTGTGAACCAAATTTTATTGTTTCGTTATGAAACAAAATTTATATGGTCTTTGATGGAACTTTTAACTATAATAACTATATACCAAGTATAATATTATTAACGTTGATTCAAAGTCATGAACTTTTGTAAACATTTCATTTCCAACCTATTGTTGCCATTCTCAACAAACTACTGTGTTATTAGCGTCGAAAGTATAAAAAACTAAACTCTTACGTCTAGCCACAGACTTCATGTAAAATGTGTGACCTTCTTAAGCTTATTGTATAAAATTCCAAATAGATATATGTAAGCCTGAATGCACATGTATGAATACAAACATTCGCAGAATTTGAACCAACATTTTCTGTTTCACTCTCTGTACTTCAACGTTGATATCAAAAATTGTGTAAAATAATGATGAAACATAAAACATAAAACATAAAGCATCAATGTAAAATATAACATATAAAATATATAATTTTTTTCAGGTAAAATATAAAATTTATTTTTGACGTTTTTAATTTTTCTCTTAATTTGAATTTTTTGAATAAGCATACTTGTTTCAAAACAGTAATTTTGAATAAAATGAATTGTTTGCTATTTGAAATAAAAATTACCATTGTGTAATTATACATTATAAGTGGTAGAATATGCAATATGAGTAACAAACCTACTGCTAGTATCTTCAAAAATATGTACTGTATTTTTTTTAGTTAATAGATAAGTCTACATTCTAGCCAGTATCATTAAAAACTGATTTTGTGTTTCAGGCGGCTTTTGTATTCGTCATATTTTTTCCCAATATTCGACAATAACCTTCTTAAAAGTAGGTTTGACATAACGATTTGTGTTAATTTCCCGACACAGAAAGGAGTGCAGAGCAATATCTAACACACACGTGGAGGATACTTACTTAGCAAATGTAAAGGTGTGTATTACATACCATATGCAGTAGAAATCTTGGCAAAGTATGTATAATCACTTTGTTACGATGGTCTCACTGTTCGTCGTATGGTACAGTAGGCCTACAGACCACCAATGAAGTCACCGATAACGAGCTCTAATTAATCAGACGTAACAATGTGTAATCAACTCGTACAATAATTCCAGTTAATTTGTCGGCACGGAATGTTAATGTTAAATAATTGAGTTCCACACTAATTACAACACAACTGATTAGGTGGTGGACGTTCTTGGCTGTTCGTAGGGTTCTGGTTACAGCGCCCCTCCTGTTCGTCCCGAACTGGCAAACCGTATTTGAAGTAATACATGGCCAGGCGATCTAGGCAATTGGTCTACTTGCGCGGAATAACTCTCCGGCTCTTCGAAATCAGTCTCGTATGATCCAAACATCATGTCTCCAGAAAGACGACTCTGAACAGATACAAATCAATACAAAACATGACACAATTTTCAAAGCACTAAACATAGAAAATACACAAAATACTAATATATACACCACAATGACACACAATCATACCAATTTCAAGCACCAGAGGCCAACAGAAAACCACAGCAACAACCAGCCAACACACGGATACCTCACGAGGCTCAAAATCAGGAAGGCTGAAGATGGGAACACAAGGTTTCTCGAAACATGTTCCACATAAGGAGAAAACATCTTGAAATAGAATCATTATGAAATATATATACACCCATTTTTAACACCATACTTTCATGACTTGCCTGCGGATATATGACCACAATTTGTCTGTCTACTCTATTAGTGTATGTATCACAATAACGTTCGAATGAATTAATCTGAATTTTGCAAACGTGGCTTGCGTACCCATACTTTAACCAAGAACTGAAATGAATGGTAAGTTTTGTACGTTAAAATATTTTTTGGACAATATAACGAAAAAGTGCGGCAACATTTAATAACAATAAACATCCGTGTGAGGCATTCAATAAAAGAGACGATTCGCGGAATTCAGAAAATAGTGTACAGTTTTTAAATTTAATAATTATAAAACACAAGGGTCTAAGACAGAGATCAAAATTTTAAAACATTGTAAAAATTCAGCTGGCTCTCAGATTTAAGAAATCTGTAGCGAAAATACACAGGTAGCATTTACTATAAAAATATTTTAACTGGTTAGTTATTTTTATTTATTTTATTAAAATAAATATTAGAGTACGTGAGATTTTAGTAATTTGTTTGGCGATTAAAAAATATCTAATATGAACATTTACTTAATGTTAAACGTAATACTAAATTTACTTATTTTAAGAGCAAAATAAATTGCTCTAACAAACGGCGTGTCTTCTGGTTGCTTCCTCTTGATCACTTGGAAATATAACATTGTCTTTTTTTCAACCAAGAGACTCCGTTTGGCTCCCGGATGCTGCCAACACTCCACGCATTTTCTTTTTTGCTTCATATATATTATATCACACTAGCTTGCTTAAACATTATATCATATATGTTTGCTGTCTTATGTTATATCACATCTCTCTATGTACGCAGATAAAATGTGTGAACAATTTGGCAAAATTCAATTTAAGACTCTATTTAGTAGGATTAACGCTAACGAACGGTAGGGTTTAATAACAGTGGCAGAGCAACGGGTTGCCTGTGACATTCTTGTAACTTCAATTAGTGTAGGGTAATACTTTGTATAGCGATTTCTTTTCTTCACACTTTTCTTCACCCTTAGATGAATATATTACCGCTCAAATTGCCATAATTGGGCTGTCTTCCAATGATCCTGTGGGTAACCAAAACTACTGGATGTTAGGACTAAATGCTTATGTGAAATTTTATGCAGCTTGCAGAAATATAATTTCCGGTTACAAGAAAAGTCTGACTTACTTTACAATTTAATGGTTTTGAATACTTACCGTGTCTGATACATTAAGATGCGAAACGTAATAGACGAATGTTACTCACACTAGTTATAATAATTACAGGAGCCAACCGTGGCAATCGAATCCATGACATGAGCCCCAGGGTAGTGGATGGGCAAACACGAATAGCCACGAAAGGTGCGGTCATCATCCAACCACTTGAGAGTGCTCGTCTTCAGGCCAACCAGTGTTCGGAACAGAGAATTTATGTAAACGCCTTGGTATCGACATTGGCGTAACTACTTTGACGTAACTTATAGCGTCATGAATGTTTAGAAGAACGTTATCAAATTTTGTGCATGAAGCTAAATAAATTTTGTATAATTTTTGATGCCTAATGACGGAAACGACATTTTTTCAGGCACTTTACGTGTTCATATAATAACTCTTAACAACACGGTAATATCAAAATCAAAAGAACTATTCTGTTCGACTTTGGTCAATCACGTTACCTACTTCAGAACAAAATAAAGAATGACTGATATTCAAGATGGCGGACGTGATTAATTCCATATTTCTGTAGGTTAAAACAGCGTGGACAATTGGAATGTGTCGGCTTGTTTTGCTTTATTAATAGTAAAAATCTTGTAGACGTAATATTTGTGTTGAAATTAACTTTGTTGTTTAATAATTCTTATCTATTTTTGTATGCTTTCTTCAAATAATCATTTAGTTTCATTATTCTCGTGTAGAGATTGATCTGGCTTTTCTCCGAGTTTTCAAAATTTGTAAACTATGACTCGCTAATTGTGCAGTGTTGTTATTATTAAGCCGTAGTCTAATACTGTTTTCAACAATAAACGTATCGGCGACAGTACTGTGGGGATTGGCGCCCATGTTGTCAATTACTTATTTTCTATCGCTGATCACTAAACGTGGCCTCCAGTGGTGTAGCCAAAACGTCTGTTGATGAAAACGGTATTAGACCACGTCCTAATAACCAGGCACTGGACAACAATGTTAGAGCCTGAGACATTCATTACTACTTACGTATTTATAGGCCTACTGTGTACTCATTATTCTACAATTGTTTAGCTACCTGAGTTCTCAATTTTTGTTTTTTAGCTAGGCCTATCTTTAAACTTGTTTCCTTTCTTGTACTCATTTTTGTATTACTCTTCCAATTAATGAAAATGTATCTAGGTATGACTACCATAGTCCTAACACTTACAGGTTTATAAGGCAAAGGCTGTATACAAATTGTCATATTACTATGTTAGTTTGTCACGGTGTCGACTGTACCTCGTATTTACAAAGCACCAAAATTCGTCGTGAAAACTTTCTCGCTACCTAGTTTGCAAACTTTACCATCATTACAATAACCTACCATCATATTTATCTGCACTTGAGTCATTGCAATCTTTGTTACCTTCCGTCCAAGTCTTTCGTGTCCTCTCTCTTTTGTTCATTCGTAAGGGGTCAATTGTAGTAATTTCTTTAGCCATCCACCATTATCCATACGACACACATGCCCATACTGTCTTAACATTTTACAATCAATTGTGTCAATTGTAGTAGTAAATATGTAGTGGAACAAAGGTTTTGTAAAATATATAACAACACTTGGTAAGATTCTCAAATTTTAATTAACTCTGACAGCTGTTTCGACTAACTAAGCCATTGTCAAAGAGGCGAATGAATGAAATTACTAGACACAGGATGTGAGTAAAAGGTGGTGACCATCTGTTTAGAGCGTATCTGGAACATCTGTGTTGAGATGGAGAGGGGGGTGTTGTCCGAAATGAATAGCATTCCATTCGGACAATGTGAGATCCAATGTCAGAGCCAATATCGGACAATGTGGCCGTGCTCTGAAACATCGCATTTCTGAACATAAGAAGGCGATTTTAATCAATATAGCTAATACAGGTTTTCCAGATCATTGTTTACAACACAATCACTTCATATACACAAAAGACATAACACTACTCCACAACATACAAAAAGGTAAAAAAATGGATTTCTTAGAAATTATAGTAATTAAAAAAGCAATAAAAATAACAAAAATTTAACAAAAGAGCAAACTGAATTTTGTGTATCCCCTTTATTAAAAGCTGTTATTTAGTTTAGTTTATTTTATATTTTTGCATTCAGATTATATTTAGTTTAGTTAATTTTATATTTTGCAGTCATGATTGTATTTAGTTTTTAAAGACACCTGACCTTCCCTTGTCTCTTGCACACCCCCCCTCTTAACCACTACACAGATGTTCCAGATACGCCCTAAACAGATGTTCACCACCTTTTACTCACATCCTGTGTCTAGTAATTTCATTCATTCGCCTCTTTGACAATGGCTTAGTTAGTCGAAACAACTGTCAGAGTTAACTAAAATTTGTGAAACTTACCAAGTGTTTTTATATATTTTACAAAACCTTTGTATTAATATATGTTTCACTAAGTGCCCAACGAGTCATCGATTAATATGTAGTGGAACATTTATAGGTTACGCCTTTTCCCACACTTCAGACACATAGGGTATATCACAATACTTGTTACTGTTGGCTTATATATTTTATTTTTTCTTTCGTATCATAGTTGACTGCTTCGACACTAATTTTCCTTGTTCTATACCTCGTTTTATTCTCTGGCACCAAGGTAACTGAACGAATATATTCCTTTCACAGCTCTCCGATTCAACAAAATATATCTGCACATATTTTCAGCGACAGTAAGTTAATAAAATATATATGTAGGCCTAAATTAATATTTATTAACTATATTCCTATTTAATAATAGTTTAATAATTCACAATTATTATTTATTAAAAACATGAAATATCATATAACTAGTTTTTAAGTAAGTTTACTATAACATTGTATATATGAAAGGTAGTTACAGGTTACCCACAAATCGAGACAGCGTTTTTTGCAAACTTAAATTATTATTAATGGATTAAATTTTTACGAGAAATTTAAGTTTCTGATAATATCTTTTTAAAATAATTGTTGGAGGAATTTTATTGCAAAATATCTTAAGGGGTACCGGTACCTTAAAAACCACAAAATCACTTAGGCCTATATATAAAAGTTATTTCTTCCAAGTTTTTTATATCAAATGTCGACACATAGTTGATAAAAAGAGAAAAACAATAACTGGTGTTGCCCGTACAGTAACAATTTCTTTGATTATGACAAATATATTGTTAGATGAATTAGTTAAATGTTTGTTGGGGTGCAATGTAAATATTTTGGATAGGGACGTGAATCATTATTTAACATTTCAAGATTTAGTTTAAATGTAAGTTTAAATGTTTAGCTACATTTTTTTCATAACTAAGAAATATTTATGGTGAAACGCCCGAGAAACCGATTTACAGGGAAGCCAGGTAAATAAACGATGTATATATAAGCAAGTGCGTTTCTCTATTAAAGGATTATTCTGTGTGTTGATGCAGAATACTTTAAGGCCACCATGCTCTAAGTTTAAAAATATTGAATTTCCTGATTTATAAAAAGTATAATATAAAATTCGTCATTTAAACCTTATCCGGATTAGTGCCGCTTAAAATATTATTGCGGAACGACACTCATAAGATATTCGTCTTTGATCAGACGGAATAAATTAATCAAACGCCAGACATATAGCATCAGATGTAGTCGACACCAGGTATACAGTAGTTGTCAACGTTTATGGGAACTTTAAATGGCAGTTACCGGACTCCAATACGGACGTCGTTCCTTGGTTCTACAGTCAAGGGAATTCGAAATATATGTATTATGATTCAATCACAAATCCTAAAGAATTTATAGTAATAAAAGCTATGTCAAATAAAATTTGAAAACGAATAATTTTATTTCAATTTATGTTGGTCAACAAAGTAGTTATCAGTAGTAAGAACTTAAATATTTTTAACATATTCTAATTACTTTTCTTAATTCACAATTATTTCATTTATTTTTCGCGACAATATTAACTTGTGAATGCTTATATATAACACTGCTATGTAAAATGCACCGTACGTAAGATTTGCAGACATAATCAGCGTATTCAGAGATTTGATAACAGCTAATGATCGATTTGCAGTCAGATTAAAAATTCATTAAAATGTGCATATTGTCCAACAGTTTTTTGATTTATATTTATATAAATACATATTTATATTTATACATCTGATAATGGAAATTATACCTGCAAAACGCGCGCGTGTGTGTGTTATAATCAAAGTCGTGTCGCTCGTTTTCTTCAGGCTGTCGCTAACGATGACGATCGCGAACTCACTAATAACCAGTACGGAAAGTGTATCGTTCTTCTCCTTACCTGTCCTTATATTAATGTACCTTAATTCCCGATTGGCGCCAAATTGTTTTACTAAAAACAATTAAAAGTTTCTTCCTGCGTCGTCTTCTTTTCCTTCGATAATAATTTAAATTTACCTAAACGGACTGGCGCGAGTTCAAATCTCGAGTGGAGTCTGAAGTGTTGCCAACCTATAATTCTGGTAAAAAAATTTTCTTCACTGCTAAAGTACACAATTATTAAGACATATGTCAAATAAAACAAGGAACGATTATTAGTGTTCAGTACTAATTTATTAGTGTCCAGGTTCGCTGATTATTTATAATTTAAGTACAAAATATTTGTTATTATCAAAAAGTTTGCTCCGGCTATCAAATTTTACTCGCTCATAGGGTGGTCAGGCGGGTCTTCAAGCGTTCTGGTTAATTATACAATGTTTTGTTCAGAACGATGAATAAGTTCTTTGGATTACAGCAAAATAAATCAAGATGTTTATGAAAGTACACAACCTTACATCAATGTTAATTAAATACTATACAGGTTTACTTACAACTAGGTTCTTAGTCTCTAAAAAGTGTGTCGACTTATAGGCGTCGCATAGAGGTTAGGTTACAGTTCATATACAGTTTTAATATATAGTTTCATCTAATCTTTGAAAGAATTTATTATACCAAGTTCCGAGTGAGAGTTACTGTTGTGTGGAAAAGTTAATTACTTTTATTCGCAATTATAGAATTCATTTATACTTAACAAAATCTTGTTGTTTCTTCTGATTAGTCCCAGGTAATTCTTCAAAATATTGTTGATTATAGTATTTAGTTCTTCACCATTCGGGTTTTCTTTTTTTCTATTTTATTTTTTTAATTTCAATTATTGAATTTTGATTTATTGTTTCATCATGTGTTCAATGGATCCAGATTCAGTTTCTATTATTCATATTTGTTCATTTTGAGTACATTTCCCTCTTATTACTTTTTAATTAGAGCGGATTCAGTTTGGCATCTGCATACCTTGAGCGTTAATAATGGACTGTCTAAAAATTCTAACGGTTTTCTTAATTCCAAGAATGATTCCCTGCTTCTGATTGGTTAAGGATTTTGTTTACATTGTTATGAAAGCTTGGGTTTTTGGCGCCAAATCGACCGAATATTTTATAATTACTATAATTCATTGGTGTTATTACCAATGTGTGAGATATTAACATCAATGTCTTTATTTTCTTTCAAAGATTAATTTGATATCCCATAATGCTGGGCTTGGTCCTGTATTAACGTTTTGACCAATTTGCTAATGTTATTTTATTACATATTTCACTTATTTTTTATGTTTACTCTATTTCTGACATACTCTTATGGTTAGATAATTGAAATTAACAAGTCACTTTGTCTTATTTCTCAAATACAATGGTTAATTGCTTTTTCTGAATTTTTACAGTTAGGCATTTTATAGGCCTAAGCTATAAATGTCTGGAATTTCTTAGTTTACACAATTTAAACATTACCTATTACTTTCATAGGTTCTGCTTGCCATTACTTAGTTATAGTGTCTACTTTTGAATGACGTTGGGCCATTTTACAATAAATAAATGTTATTATAATTAAAAAAAATCATTCCTTGTCTAACATCCTTTTTTCCCATCTTATTACAATGGTGAGTACTATTGTGATTATTAAACTTATAAAATTGCTTGTTTGTTTTTTCTAATATTTCTTACACAAACTTTTTACCACTTAATCTTTCTATGGTAACATATAACATTAAAATGGTTTATGGTGTTCTCATGATCCAGCCCCATACCTTCTTTTAAAATACAACTTTTTTAGATAAACTAACAACAACTTTGGGTGCATGGTGTCTTGACACCATTTACAATATTGTGATCACCATCTTTGTTACTATTTTGTAATATAGGATGTTTTACTATTATTTAAATCATAAGTAATTTGTTTCTTAGTTATTAACACAATAAAATTGGTTGACATACTAACTTTGTTGTCTACCATTTGTATGAACATTTAACATTATTTTTTTAATTGAACAAAAGAATTCCTTTAATTAAATCTAACAATATGGTTTTTAAATTGATCTGATTTTCTACTAAAACTTATCTTTTAATAATCGTCTAACATAATTTTTATACCTTAGGTTCTACACACTACTAATGTTCCTTATTGATATCTATCAACATTTTATTATTGTTTATTGTTTATTACCACTATTCTTTTCTTTTATTACTACTATTAATTGTTCATATTGACTCATCCCTATCCTATCTATCACCTTCACTGATTACACTGGTTAAGTGTTTATTAAATTACAGTCACATTTGTAATACACTCTGTTCAAATTCATCATCAAATTCTTTAAGTTTTACAATCACTGTTGCTATCGTATATTAGTTTGGTGTTCACTGGTTAGCATTAACACTCACTACCTACCTCTCACTCTTGGTTTAAATTAGTTTTGACAAATCTAATTTCAAAGTCAGTTTTTTAAAATCTCATGTGTTTGTTTTTTTTATATTAGTAAGTTTATTTTAAAATACATAACATTCTAAATCACAAAGTTAGTCCTACAACTTTGTGTACAGTTAGTTTTTTGGGCTATTGACATTAGTCCCTATAATTCCTTCATCAAGTCTTTACAATTCGATTTTATTCTACACTTTCTTGGTAGTATTTTTATCATCATAATATAATAACAATGGGTTTACATGTTTATTATAAACATGGTGGTGTACTTTCTTTTACATAACTTGGGTAATACATGCTACAAAATGAAATATTAGTTAGGTTTTTTATTCGTTTACTGTTTATTTTATAGCCTTTATCTGGCCAATCACTGGGGTTGGGTCACAGTCATTTGTCTGTCAGTCAAGTCTGTTCACTCATTTATTATCTTTGTCTACTATTTTTCTTTTTATTCTCTCATTACCTTTGTATAGTTATTGATCATTATGGTTCAAATTAGTTTACTTCTCTTACAGCTATATTATATTTGTGGATCCCTTATACGGTCTGAGTTCTGCAACGTTATAATATATATATGTATAAATTATATAGTATATACTTGTAAAATAAATTGGTTATATAATATACAGCTTTAAATAGCTTCAAACGACTTACAACGTCAGGAGTAGTTTTATAGAAAACTAGCTGGATACCCGTGTTTCGCTACGGCGATTATCAGAAAAAAAACAGAATGTGAAATCAGTAAAAAGAAATAGGTTATTTGTGAAGCTTAGATACGGGTATTTTAAAATTAAGAGAAACTATTTAAGCTATTTAAGCTCGATCAATTTGAAGATGATCAAGCTTGAAATAGGTTTTAAGATGATCCTCGTGGTTAGACGAAAAAAATACTGTTTAGTAACTCCCCAAAAGCCTAAAACAAAGTAAAAAAACAAAACATAAGACTTCCACGAAGCGTACATTTGAAAAAAAGCTTCATTATCGGTGTCACGGTTTTTAGCGGTTTTCCGCGATTTTTCGCGTTTAGGCGTTAAAGTTTTCAAAACCCTTTCTTAGCGAGTAGGCCTACCTAGAAGCCAAGAGGAACATACGTGCCGAATTTCAAGTTTGTAGGCTTTATAGTTGGACGGTAGCGCGATGATTTTATTTTACTAGGTTGGCTAATCTGATTTATATCTCATCAACGTTCGCGTAATCGTACTTTGACCAGTGCACATTCAGTAATCTCGGCGTTCGGTTCGCCGGACCTTTCCGTCAAGTTAGTGTCGACATTAGACGTAGGCCTTAGGCCTTACTATTTTCTATCATGGCCAACTAGCGCCGCAACTTCATTCTTAACTAAATTTATTAATTATTGATTCAATATGCAGCATTAGCCAGCCTTCTTTCAATTTATTACAGCTGTAATGTGATCATTCAAATTATTAAAACTATTCGTATACAGTCCACTTCTCTTATTTCTTAATGTAATTTAATACATCCTACACAACATCTTCAATCATAATGGAAGACCAGCAGACAAATATTTAATGAAAGATACATAATTTTCGCCCGCTCGGGCTGAACAAATTAACTCTTCCGGTCCGCACTTGCGGGACGTTACTTTTCTTAAACTGTCTCGGCCCACTTGGGCCGGGATCAGCCATATTTTTGGTCACTCCGAACCTGGATTTCCACTTAATGTCTTTTGTATCTTTTTCTGGCCATCACGGGCGGGTTAGCACGTCAGCTAATGCGACCGTGGCGTGATTTGCGTCGCCACTTCGCTCGTCGCCTTCAGGCAACGTGATAGTAAGTTCCTGCCGGCTGCAGTGCCTCAAGATGGTCATCTTGCCAGCTGTTCACCATCATCATCAAGGAGCCGACGCTGCGGGACGTCGCTGACCAGGTACCACCAGCAACAGTAATAAGGTGCGTAAAAGAATGTCTGAGGAAGGCCTCAAGGTGCTGACCAGAAAGAGAGGCGGATTAAAGTCCGCGATAGTGCGGATACAATCCGCGGTAAATTCATTTGACATTAATTTAACCACAAAACATTTTTTGAGTGTGAGATTAGAAAGTCTTAAGAGCTTAGCCTCGAAGTACGACGAGGTACAGTCTGAGATAGAGCTTATAAGTAAAGACGTGAGCACTGCTCAGGCAGACCGAGTCGAGGTTGAGGAAATGATATACTCAACTGAGGCAAACATTTTACAACTTCTTAACACTGTTAATACTCAGACTGTGCCTCCTGTACTATCGACGCCTGTGCATTTAAAACCGATAAGTTTGCCCTGCTTCTCAGGCAACATACTTGAGTGGCAACATTTCTATTCAATTTTTAATGATCTGGTGCATTCAAGATCAGATTTAACACCAGTACAGAAACTGCATTACTTGCATTCATCGGTGAAGTGTGAACCATTAGACTTAATTAAATCATTACCAATTTGTCAAGAGAATTATGTAATAGCGTTGAACTTGCTGTCCGATAGGTACAATAATCCATTTATATTAGCAAAATATTATGTACAGAACCTACTTCAGGTTAAGTCCACAATAAAGGACTCAGTCCAAAGCTTGGCTGAGTTTACGAATACTATAACGTCTTCTGTTAATTCGCTGGCGGCAATGAAGCTGTCTGTAAACCTATTTGAGTTTATTACTATACAATTGCTTTCCACTAAACTTGACCCTATCACTTTAAAACGTTGGAAGGAGTCTATAGACCCTGACAACTTGCCTAGTTTTCAAGACTTTACTCATTTTTTGAATTTGCGCCGACAGCTTTTAGAAAATATTATGCCAATTGAACCCGGACAGCAATTCAATAAACCTAGTGTAAAACCAAACAATAAATTTGAGAAATGTAGTTTAAGAAATACTGCTGGCAGCAGTACCTTTAAGAGTTATCATGCTACGGCAAGGCATTATTCATGTGTGTGCTGTAAATCTGATCACCCGCTTTACATGTGTAATAATTTTCGCATATTAAGTGCCGCTGAGCGGGGGCAATTGGTGGCAAACCATAAATGTTGTATTAACTGCCTTAGAGCAGGTCATTTGATAACAAATTGTAAAAGTAAACAGGTTTGTAAAATTTGTTCAAAGGCTCACCACACCTTGCTGCACGCTAATTACGTGCCGAAATCAGCAGCTGCCAGCAGTAACTACTGCTCATTTAAATTACAGTGTAAAAACAATGTACTTTTATCCACTGCAGTTGTATATGTCATTGATCAGGCTGGCAATAGGCATAAGGCGCGCGCACTTCTTGACGCCGGGTCTCAGATCAATTTTTGTACGAAATCATTTGCGAAAAGATTGCACCTCAAACTAACCCGATCTAATATTCCGATTACAGGAATAAGCAACACAGCGTGTTGCGCTACTGACATTGTTTCTATGCGTATTATGTCTCGCTATCAGAGACATAGTTTCGAGGCCAAATTTGCCGTCTTATCTAACTTAACTCATAATCTGCCTTCAATATCGTTTGACATCAACCGGTTCCACATTCCAAATAAAATTTTTCTCGCCGACCCAGATTTTAATATATCTTCACAGATCGACATACTATTTGGGGCTCAATTTTATCTAGATTTAATATTAGCTAATAAGTACACACGCGGACCCAACTTCCCTATCATTCAGGAGACAAAACTGGGTTACATTTTGGCCGGCAATCTGCCCAAGCACTGCCACACCCAGGGTCCTGCTGTTTCGTTCTTGGCAAGGAACAATGACAGCCAAATCCTGCAATCTCTCGAGAGATTTTGGGAGGCAGAAACGATCCCCGGCGATACCCCCAATGGCGAGTCGGCTTGCGAAGAGCATTTTATGCGCTACACTCAGCGCAACCACGAGGGTAGATTTATAGTGTCGCTCCCATTCAAGTCTGATAATCCTCACTTAGGGGAATCCTACACAAGTGCCGAATCAAGGTTTTTAAAATTGGAGCGTCGATTCAGGCGCGATCCCAAGCTCGCTCGCGACTACGCAGACTTTATCGGGGAATACATGAAGCTTGGGCACATGACACCCATTGATCATGGCGCTATCAATTTAGGATCGTCAAATATTTATTACTTGCCTCACCATGCCGTGTTTAAACATTCTAGCTTGACCACAAAATTGCGCGTTGTCTTTGATGGTTCCTCCAAGACTACAAATGGCCTTTCGTTAAATGACCTATTATTGGTAGGCTCCAATGTTCAGCAAGATCTCTTCTCTATTCTGTTGCGGTTTCGCACACATAAGTATGTCCTGATTGCTGACATCGAAAAAATGTATCGTCAGATTCGCGTTGCTGAAGAGGACTGTCACTATCAGCGTATTTTGTGGCGTGACTCTCCCCTCGAACCACTTAAGCATTTCGCGCTGCGAACAGTAACTTACGGCACGGCTAGCGCCTCCTTTTTGGCCACACGGTGCCTTTTACAAATTGCTAGAGACAATCAAACTTCCTTTCCCCAAGCGGCTTTAGCCATCACTAACGATTTTTATGTAGACGATCTACTTACCGGTTCTGACACTATCCCCGATCTGACTAATCTGAAATCCGACCTAGGTGCGTTACTTGCTCAATATGGTTTCACGTTGCACAAATGGGCATCAAATGAACCCACAGCGGTCGCAAGTATCACAACCTTTCACGACCCCTAAATAAACAGGACAATGTGCGTACCCTGGGCATTCTTTGGAACAACACTGCTGATTCATTTTTGTTTGATGTCAACCTATCTCCGGTTCTTCATAGCATATCCAAGAGGCAAATTCTTTCAATAATCGCCGGAATATATGATCCACTGGGTTTAATCGGACCAGTTGTCTTTTTGTATAAACACTTCATGCAGCGACTCTGGCTTTGTAAGCTTAGTTGGGATGAACCGCTTTCCGGTCAGTCACTGTCGGATTGGCATTCTTTGTGTAACAAATTAAGTCTGATTGGTAAAATAGTGGTCCCGCGATCTATTCGTTGCAACCATCAGGCGGTTACAGTTCAGTTGCATGGTTTTTCGTATGCTTCCGAGAGAGGGTTCGGCTGTTGTGTGTATGTCCGAGTCATTTATCAAGATGCTACTGCTTCCTGTCGTCTTTTGTGTTTAAAATCTCGCGTGGCTCCCTTGCGCCAAGTGTCATTACCTCGTATCGAGCTCTGCGCTTGTTTGTTATTATCGCGACTTGTGTCTAAAATTATTCCTGCTCTTCATTCATTCATTGAGGATGTACATTTGTATTCCGATTCTATGGTGGCTCTTTACTGGATTCATGCGCAGTCTTCGCGTTGGAAAACATACGTCGCTAATAGGGTTGCTGAAATTCAGCGTCGCACGCAAACTTGTACCTGGCATCACATTGATTCGCGACGCAATCCTGCTGATATTATTTCTAGAGGGTGTCTCCCGGACGTTTTGCGCGATTGCTCGCTTTGGTGGCACGGTCCTGGCTGTCTGTCTCAATCGTCAGAGTCTAATCCTTTCCCATCTTTCGTACCGGCCACTCCATCATCTTCGGAAGTCATCGCGGAAGAGAAAACTACACATAACCGTTCGCTAATGTCTACCCTGGCTGTTGACTTATCGTTGGACTTTTCCTCGTTACACCGGCTGACACGTGTATACGCTTACTGTTTTCGTTTCATCAGAAATATTAGGCACTCATCTGCGGACAGGCTTTCGGGCGATCTGACCCCTGCGGAAATTCATCAGTCTCTTAATTTCTTTATAAGGCAATCTCAATCGACCCACTTCCCAGGCGAAATTAGTTGTCTTCGGAACGGATCTTCTGTTTCCATCAGAAGCAAGTTAGCCTCTCTCGACCCGTTTCTTGACGACACTGGAGTGATACGCGTGGGCGGACGATTGCAGCATTCCCAGTTATCTTACGACTCGAAACATCCTATCGTACTACCCCCATCGGCGCATGTCACACGCCTTATCATCGAACGCGAACACATTCGTTTGCTTCATGCTGGTGCGCAGCTCGTGCATCATTCACTGCGTCAACGTTGGTGGATTGTTAATGCCCGGCTAGTCATCCGTTCCATTATTCGTAAGTGTCTCAAGTGCATCAGGTTTAGCGCCACACAGCAGGTTCAGAGGCTTGGCATCTTGCCATCCCCTAGAGTCACTCCTTCAAGGCCGTTTCTATTTTGCGCGGTTGATTATGGTGGTCCCTTCATGATTCGTCATGGCGGGCAGAAGTCTAGAACTCTTACTAAGGCGTACGTGTCTCTGTTTGTTTGCTTAGCAACTAGGGCTATTCACCTGGAATTGGTGTCCGACCTTATTGCCAGCGCGAGACGAGATGTGACACTATGGTTACAGCACAATGCGGATTTATTCCGCCATTGACTTATTATTTATTACGACCATTTGGTCAACATGATTGTGATGGATTGTCACAATATTTTTGTCAATTTTGCGTCATGGCACGCTTCTGAGTATCACAGTTCTGGTGATATCTTAATATTTGTATTGTATGTTAATTTTTGTGGCATACTATGTCACACTTTCATTGATCTCATGGGGTGTACTGCATGTCTTTGGGTGGTCTTATTTATTAATGTTATTACATAATATTCGCATGTTTGCTGTCAAGTAACCATGCATTCATTTCTTTATATTGTTGCTGATAAATATGTACTATTTTGTGAATGTCTTAAATTGTTAAATTGTTTCTGTAATTTCAGTATTGTATTGTTGGCTGACATTACAATTATTTATCTTGTAATTATGCAAATTATTATTGTTGTATTCACATAAATTGTGTCGATGTAAACTATTGGAAGCGTCTACCGTGTGTAACTGCCTTGTCTAATTTATTTATATTGTACTTATATTTTATTCATTTTTGTAAGTAAGCATGCACAATTCTTTATTTAAATTATGACATACACGTCATATCTGGGCTACATTCAGCATCTAGCTTCCTCACACGTTGGCATACATTGTAAATTCCTGAAACTTCAGGAATAGCGTATTTAGGTCGATACATGTCGCCCTCCTGAATATACATTGAAACATGCAACTGTAACATGTTCAACAACAATTTTATTCATGTAATGAACTTCTGTACAGGTCTACGGACCTTAGCTAGCATTAAGCTAACTCTATGACTTGCATATTATGTATTTTTCGTTCATGTTTTGTAATGTTACGTACTGCGCACTTGTGTCAGTAATATTGGTTAACCAGACTTAGTGGTACATGAAACAGCTGTTTGCCAAACCTTGGCCTACAGTCGCCTATCTGCATGCTTATCTCAAATTAGCGGCCGATTGCCGTTATCTAATCTCATCTCAAGGTTCAACTCAGCCTTGAAGCTGATTCTAATTATTAAAACTCCACTATTTCAAATTGAATTGTAAATGTATTATAATTTATTAAAGAATGTATTAAAAAATCTTTTTGATTTTTGACGGGCAGCTTATGGACGGTAGCGCGATGATTTTATTTTACTAGGTTGGCTAATCTGATTTATATCTCATCAACGTTCGCGTAATCGTACTTTGACCAGTACTTTGACCAGTACTTTGATTCAGTAATCTCGGCGTTCGGTTCGCCGGACCTTTCCGTCAAGTTAGTGTCGACATTAGACGTAGGCCTTAGGCCTTTCTATTTTCTATCATGGCCAACTAGCGCCACAACTTCATTCTTAACTAAATTTATTAATTATTGATTCAATATGCAGCATTAGCCAGCCTTCTTTCAATTTATTACAGCTGTAATGTGATCATTCAAATTATTAAAACTATTCGTATACAGTTCACTTCTCTTATTTCTTAATGTAATTTAATACATCCTACACAACATCTTCAATCATAATGGAAGACCAGCAGACAAATATTTAATGAAAGATACATAATTTTCGCCCGCTCGGGCTGAACAAATTAACTCTTCCGGTCCGCACTTGCGGGACGTTACTTTTCTTAAACTGTCTCGGCCCACTTGGGCCGGGATCAGCCAATAGTTTTGGAGATTTCGTGATGAGTGTGTGTATGAATAAGTCAGTAGAATTTCCCTTTATCAGCCACAAATATCAGTCACTGTATAGTATACTCAGTACTGTTTAGGCTAGGATGCGATAGGTGGCGCCAGCCGTAATTAAATATGTCGTAGCTACCCGAAATAATTTTAATGAAATTATACCTGAAATAAGGTAGCTACCTTAAATAAGAGTTAAACTACGCACATGGCAGTTATTAAATGAAAAGTGATATGGATGAAGAACTAAATCAATGAATCAATGAACTGAGAAATATTAATTGTATTTTTGAAAGTGCAGATGACTTCGTATACCGAGGGTCTTGCTTTAACGAAAACAGTAATACTACACAAAAAGCTAAGATCAGTATATTAAGTTCAAATCGTTACCACTTAAACGTACATAGAATTAGGTTTTTTAATACATAGAAAATAAATTACTCTACGTTTGCCAGAAGAAAACAATGAGAAACTCTTACATCTCATCTAAATCAGAGTGTCCCGGCGGAAACGAACCCGCGCCGACAGCGTAGCAGCGTTAAAGTTATTGAAGAGAGACAATTTGAGAGAGAATATGCACGGTAGAGTAACATGGGAAAGCACAGATATGAAATCTAAAACCCACTGAAGTTTGCAAGGACGAGAAGGAAACAGAATACCATGACCTGTGCGTGCTGAAAGCATAGGCAGTGTTTTTCTGAGAAATGGAATGATCCAAGAATACTTAAAAAACAGAAAACGTTCTTAGGAAGTAATGCCTATGAAAAATAAAGGTCTTTCCTCATAGTAGAGAGTAACTAATGTATTATTAATCGCGTAGTAAATCCAGTGTTGGATTTAGCATCAAACCGACTAGGCCGCGGCCTAGAGCCGCGTCTCAGAGGGGGCCGCAAGCTACAGATTTTTTTTTAGCAGAAGTAGGAGGCACTTTGATTTCTTTAAGTATGAATTTTTTGAAATTAAATGATCAATTTTTGTTAATAATACAAACAGAAGACAGTTCTTACTCAAAGACTTTGCTTATGTTTAAGACGTTTGCATCCTTGAAAACTAATGTGTGCATACGGATTTTGAACGTCCGCTATGTTGCCCCCGAATTTACACAATCGTTGTACCACCCTTGTTTCTTATCATTGTTTATCTGCGTTGTGACTGAACGGTTTGCTATTTGAGGTTATGTTTTTATTTTGTTCTGAATGTAAGAAGGGTTTTATCTTTGTGTGGTAGGCAGCGTGTTGTTTCGTTGATAATTATTAGTGAGAAAACTTATTTATAACTGAAAAAAGTAGATTTATCTCTTCCTAAAATTTAAAAACGTAGCCTACGTTATTTAAAAACAATTTTCCATAGTTTTCTTTTTAAAATTTATAAATTTTCCCCTAACAGTTTTTGTGTTTGCTTTCCCCGACGTTAATTCCATTAACCTACATAGTCACTGAATATTACATTACCATTAACTTGTAGTATGTTTAGTCAAAGAATACAAAAGCATGTACGGTAGATCTATTTTTTAATTATGTAAAAGTTGTAAGCAAACACTGTGTTATACCTTTACAATAAAAAAGAGGTTTTTTATGTTAAATTTCTGAATAAGCTCAGTTGAGTTACTGTACTTAACTATAATTTGCTCAATTCTTTTGCATGGTTCTTAATATTCTGAAGACGTTTGCTAAATGAAAGCACGGTTTTTATAGTAGCCTAATTGTTTTAAATTTGATAGTATTAATCTGACATCAAATTACTTCTGCAATACATATATTACTTCAAAGTCACAGCCGGGGGGGAGGGCTCAGAAAACTTGGTCTAGGGCCTCAAAAATCTTAAATCCGGCACTGGTTATGCCTGTGGAAATAAACGCTTCTCCTCATAGTAGAGGGTACCTAAAGTAATCTAAAGTCAAAAATCGCGTAGTAAATGACGTCTTTGCTTCGTCAACGACTCTCGACTGTCAGGAAACGTAAAACAGTACCTCGTATTTATAGAGAGAGAACAGCGTGTACATTCTCTCCATCGCCACAAGAGGGAGACACCGTCTATAATAAAAACGGACTTTACATCACTTTGCACGCAAATAATTCCGAGGTTTGAAGTCTACAGTCACTTCCAATCAGTACAGTTTCATTCTGACGTTAGCGTTACAGTTGCGCGGACTGATGAACGTAGCTACGCTGGAACATGATACTGTTGTAAATGCCAGAATTAGGAACTAAATGAAATGTTAAACACTTGCATCAGAACTATCAAAATGAATGCACTCACGAAGTATATGGTATCATCATCATCATGTTCTCAACACGACATTGGCAAGATACTACCCGTTTTGCACCCACTTCCGATATTTAATACGCACGACAGAAATCGGAGTCAGATAGGATCCAAAACTTATCGTACGACATTTTATCTTATGCATAAAAGTTGCGTAACTCGTTAGTTTAACTATAAAACGTGCTGAATTTTGTGCCGTATTATACAGGCCAAACACCTATACATATATACAAAATTAACAAACCGCGATTATTAATCCGGTGCATAATCTTCATAAGCAGATTAGGGGTGTGTGTGTGTGTGTGTGTGTGTGTGTGTGTGTTCGGAGTCATTTTAAATTCATCATCTTCACAACACGGCATAGGTAAGGCCCCGTTCTGCCTGTTCTGCCTTCAAAAAACCTCCAGCCACCTCTTCCTGTGTCTACCCACACACAGCTGTGTCCTATACGTTCCAGACTTGTTTGGCCAGTCTGGAATCTGACATTCTTTCTAAGTGTTTTTTATCGCTGTGAGTAATCTTTTAATTTTTCATTCAAATTAAACCCGTGAAAACGTGTAACTTTTCCCTTATGGACTCATTCTTTATACGGTAAAGTTTAGAAAACATTTTAACTACTCTTAACAATGAGAGGCCTGTATTTTACTGTCTTTGTTTTTTGGTTTTTATCCATAATTCACATCCATAGGACAGTACAGAGACTGCCATAAATTTGTATAAAACTGTAATTGTGTATCTTCACGTACTTTGTTTCAAAAATGTGGTTGATTGTTTTCACAGATCGTCTGGATCTTACCTAACTTAACATCGATATTATAATTTCTGTCATAGCCAATAGCATTTCCCAAATAATTAAAGGGGCTCAATTACATTATGTAAACAAATGAAAAATTACAACATAAAGCAAAAATGAATGCATGAATGTAATTATGTATCGAAAGAAAGCAGATGAAGACCAGGCAAAGAGAGACAGAAAGAAATAGACAAACAGGTAGGCAGAATGTCTCTGGTGCAGAGAGAAAAGCTACCTATTTTCTATGTACAATTAAAATGTATACACTCAATTATTATTAAAATTCTTCTTCTTCTTCTTCTTCTTCAACTTCCTTGTTAGGACTCTGTCCTGTTCTATAACAACGGTCATACATGCTGTCACTCCACCTCTTCCTTGGCCAATGCTCCTCTCATGGTGTTTGTTTGGCTATCCCTTGCCTTTTTCACTAGATTTGTGTCATCCATTCTTGATATGTGTTCATTCCGGATCCTTCTTCTTTCCGCAATCCAAGAATTAGTATCTGTCACATTACACGATTCTCTTATACTATTGTGTGGCAACCTATTGCACCTTGTCTTTCCTAGTATCCTCCGTAATATAGTCGTGTCTATAGTTTGTCGTTATCTTTTAGTTATTGCTGTATCTGGTTTGGTCTCTCATGAATAGCATATTACTGAACGTACTGTGCTTTCGTAAACCCTAGTTTTTGCTTCTTGTGTGAGGTATTTTTTTATTCCATATAAAGTTACTCATGCATCCAACAATTCTTCTTGGTTTCATCAGTTGATGTTCCATTTCTTCGTCTGCTCTATTGTTACTTGTAAGATCTATTCCTAAGTAGTCTATCTGCATATTAAAATTTATAATGATAATTTTATAATAAAAGTCTCAAATATCGTAACAGAATCAATTGCCCCCCACACAGACATACTCAGTTGGAATAGACAGTAACACAAATAACGCTAAAGTAGTCACCAAAAACGAGATAGAAGAATGGTGTAGTAGGAGGTCTTAAAGTTATTGAAGATAAAAATCTAAGAGGGAAAATACACGGTAGAGTGAAATGAAAAAGCACAGTTATGAAATTATGTATGCATTCCTGCCTTTGTAAGATCCAGTCAGTTCACATTATTTCAAGTAAATGTTTGGTACATCAACTCGACAGGTATTCAAGAGGATAGTGAAGTCATAACGAAGTTACACCACAACCAACCTGGAAATTATTTGGTATTTATACTACCGTTAATTAGCAGCACAAACCTGATAAAATTCATTCGGAGGATAATGATTAACATATGTCTAGTTTTTGTTGTTCCAGATAAGAGTCTGTACGGTTTCACAGCGCTCATATTTTCAGAAGTACCCCTCCCCTTTCACGTAGCTCTCGGAAGCGCAGTACAGGTGGTTTAGGGGAGAATTTAGGATTTCATTTCGGGGATGATTTTTTATCAACCAGGTATCGTTTCTTAGAGTATTTTTTCTCATATTATAATGAAAATTGTACCAACAAATTAAAACTAATCGGTACATAATGGCTGTAATCGACTAATTTCATAAAAATCAAATACAGATTGACTTGGAAGCCTAATAATACCTGTTTTATTAATACTTTAAAGAGAACGTTGAAGTTAAGAATGTAAATTTTGTATGTGTATGTCTGTGTTTGTGTTAAAAGAACGTTATGTTTAATTTTACAATATTTTGTTTCTTAGGTGGAGTCTGTACAACAACCCATGTCCACTATGAAAAATAATGTTAAAAATTAATACTCATTCACATTATGCGATCTGGGATTGAAGTTATCAACATGTAACATTAAGTTAAAATATAAAAACATATGTTCCTATTTATCGTAACCAGCGGTAAAACGTCCCTTTCAAGCCGACCTCTTTTCTTTTTTTGACAATTTCTTTCAACATCTGTTATATTTATCATTGAGTATAGGGCCTATATTACTGTAGATTAGTTGACTTGTCATTGACCCGAATAGCAATTTTTTAAATTGACTTTTAATAAACTTTGGGGTCAATTAATTATATTTCAAAAAAACTTAACCAGTTTAAAAATTTTTGCTCCAAATTTTTTTTTAATTTAACCCCTCCTAGGTTCGACCGTGGTTTACCCGATTTGACACAGCAAAATAACTTATCGAGTTTTCTAATGTGTTTCTATAAGACAATTTGACTTAGGTATTATACAAATTCTTCAGTTATTACACCAAAAAGGTTTTTCAGAAATTTCAAACCATTCATTACCATACACAACTATCAATCAAAAAATATGAGGAAATTGATTATTGAAAGATACCGGCGTTGTGCCATTATGAACGTGTATTCAGTTACTAATTAAAACATGTTTTATCCGGATGCAGAAAAATTACACGCCGTGGGGCTAAAAAATCTCAAAATGCTTATTGGTGGTCAGAAAATGTATAGACTACTGTAATGATTAATACTTGTTCCTGAATTTTAATTCAGCACACCTACCCCGAGGCGTATTTATGGAGGGGGACGAACAGGAACGAACCCCCTCCCCGCGAGATCGAAGAAGTTGACGAATTTTTTATTAATTTCTTAAATTTTTAGACTGTTTTGTTATTTTTTCATCTGTAACCGCTATAAATAGAATCTCTTTTTTTAATACACGAACAGGTTTATTACACAGTATTAGCGTATATGTTTTAAATCTGAACTGAAGGAAAATCAGTTCAGTCAATAAGTGTCTTGTAAACAATGTTACAATAACGCGTATTTTTATTGTGTTATTACCTTTTACATTAATGGGACTGATTTCACCCACTTTAAAGATAGTAATGTTGATTAGTGTTAACTTGTTTTTATCTTGTAGGAACCCTACCCGACACTTTAAGCCCTCACCTAAGGCAAGATTCTAGATACGCCACTGAACCATCCACCAATCGCCTATATACAACTAAGACAGGTTTATCTAATTCATATACAGTAGTAATTTTCTAACTTGATTAGGAAGGTTGGGAATCTTAAAATATTTTAACTGTCGTTTGTTACAAACGAGTTATATAGTAGTTTATAGAATATTGTGTGATTGCAAGAACCATTACCTCTTTAGACAAGCAAGAGGTTTCTTTAAACAGAAATGTAAATAAAACAAATTATTGTTAGAATAAAACAACTTTAATATATCAAAGTATAGTAAATGTAACAGAAACAGTAAAAATAAGAAGACAAGTATTTTGTGGACATTTATATAATATGGACTACAATGGGTTAACAAAACAGATCTTCAAATATTTGTGGGGAAAGAAGTCAACATCAAGTTGGATTAAAGAAGTCAAAAAGGATTTTGGAAAAAATAATATAAACGCAGAAGAAGAAATTGAAAGAGAAGTTTTTTTGGGCAAGTGGAAGTGTTAAAAATGGAAGGAGTCCGGGGTAGGAGAGAGAAAAAGGAAGGTTCAAAGTGAACTGAAGACAGGAAAAAGAGACATAGTGAAAAGATGAAAGAATATTGGAGAAAAAGAAAAGAACAAGGAATAAAGAATTTAAATTGGCATGTGGTCTCAGATGGCCGATACAAATAGAAAAAAAATACATTTAACAAAGAGATTAAAAGGAAATTGTAAAAGTAATGAGAAAAAGGACAAAATTTAAACTTTATTATGAAGTCTGTATAAAATTGAATTTATAAAACAGAAACTAAAAAAAAAGACTTTTTCACTAATCAGTACATACACCTTTCAAGCTTACATTATCGTTACATTCAAAATACAATTCTTTTATAGTCTGAAAGTAGTTTTATGACTTTCTCTTTGTATGTATTAAACAAACAGTCGCAAAGTGACTTGTCAATTGTAACAGGAATTAATTTTTAAAATTCTGTGATAATTTTAAAGTTTGTTGTAATTTTGTAATAATAGTATACCATACTTGATAAAAAAATTTACATTATGTCAACGTTTGAATAAGTAGCCTCTATAAAAGTTTCACAATATGATCCATGACAGTAATTATGTACAGTTGATCAA
Organism: Magicicada septendecula; assembly: GCA_034769895.1. Taxonomy (NCBI): domain Eukaryota; kingdom Metazoa; phylum Arthropoda; class Insecta; order Hemiptera; family Cicadidae; genus Magicicada; species Magicicada septendecula. The sequence goes on from CM068367.1 coordinate 52,194,240, forward strand.
CGTTTTTCGTGACTGTTGCCTATATATTGATTCTATATCATGATTTATAGAAATAATTTAAACTGTGGTGTACTCATATTATGCCTGTGTGTGTGTGTGTGTGTGTGTGTGTGTGTGTGTGTGTGTGTGTGTGTGTGTGTGTGTGTGTGTGTGTGTGTGTGTGTGTGTGTGTGTGTGTGTGTGTGTGTGTGTGTGTGTGTGTGTTGAATTGATTATTTTTTTATTTGAATTTTGAATTCTTAATATTTGAATAACTCTTCATGCGTTTTGAACAACTAAACGCATACGGAAAACCAGAAAGATATGAATCTAATTTGGCCACACATGCAATAAACACAGGACAGGAATTCCCAGACATAACCAACATGACACTAATAAAGCACATACCACTCAAAGACACCATAATGAACATATGGGAAAATTTACAAATATCAAAAACAAACGATAAATAAATGAATACCTGAACAAATACAAATTAATACAAAACATACAAAGCACTCAACATCAAAAGCACTCAAAAAGATAATATATACACCACAATCACACACAATAATACCAGTAAAAAACACCAAAAACCAACAGGAAACCATAAAAACGACCAACCAAAACACAAATATTCCAGAAGACTAAACATTATGAAGGTTGAAGATGGGAACAACAGGATTCCCGAAACATGTCCCTAATAAGGGGAAAACATCTTGAGGTAAAGAAATTAAATAAATTATATATATATATAAACTTTAAACATTTTTATAATAAAAAATAAACGATTTTACTTAAAACCTTATTGCACAAAAATTTCAGGTATTATTATATTATTCTCTTTAAAGTATTCCAACATTATTTTTGAATATAGATTGTGTCTACCTTCAAAATTTTCTATAAATCTAAAAATATAACTTTATCAAATAGAAATACTGGACGAATACAATTACTATCTGTTTATCCATAAATAAAATAAACATTATAACCGAAATATTCGTAAAGTAGTAACCACCATTCTTTCTCTATAATATTTTTAGTTACATAGACTTCTACATCCTTATCCCAAGAAGCAATATCTTTAGGAATAGTTAATTTATAAGTTTGTGTTTTCATTTAATTATGCGTTGTTTGTTAAATAGTAGTATATTAATTAAAATCTTATACCACTTTCAAGTCTACAGAAATTATTGTGTCTGTATTTATAAATAAATTAATTAATTAATTTGTGGAGTTAATGTCAAAATGGAGAAGCTTAAAACATGAAACTCAAACGTGGAGTGTAAAACACAAACACAAAACATGAATCATAAGCATGAAACTTAAATTACTAGGAAAGGAAACTAAACCTACGACTTTTTGTGATAGAAGGGTTTCAGAAGCCGTTCGTAAAAGATCTTCTAAGCATCTCTTGCAGCGGCTGTGAAAAACACATCTACAAACTTCTTACAAGGATGATTACTTAATTTCCAAACATTTTTTAAAGATTTCATAAATGTCGGATAATTTGCATTCTTTAAAGATTGAGATAGATCGCATTTTTTAATGTAATAGAATTTAAATGTATTAAATACGATATTGTGAACTTCCCGGTTTGGTATGTTTACTTGAATTGTTTTCTCTTGGTAATAATAATCGTAGTCAGTGCTACTGACTGTTTGATTGTACGTTAATAATCCTAATTCAAATAGGTGAGACATTATTAAATCTGAATTCGGTTTAAAAGTTGTGTTACTATATGAATATAAATCTTTCAAATTTAAAGCATCACTTAAACTGATCTTATCGTATAATAATATATTTATACTTTGATAATCCAACAGCATTCTAATAGTATTTGCCATTTCTGGATAATCTAATATTCTAATAATAGGCCTACTTGAAGTGTAATCAGTTGTTTCACAATGCGGAATAACATTTCTAGTTTCCAAAAACTTTAAAAATGAAAATGTATTATATATGCGACTTCCATTTTTGCTTATGTATCCGTTATACAATTGTTTTGCCAGTTCAAATTTATTAGATAGTAATTTAAAATCATCTTTATTTAATAGTTTACGGACTTCATCCTCTTTCAGACCGTAAAAATCAACAAATGGATGATCGTCCAAAAACCGGTATCTTCTCAGGTTGTTAACATCCCATAATCCGGCTGTTGAGATATAAGACACTCCCGTGAGTACCGCTATCCGTACATCATCGTTATCTTTTAATAACCTAGTTAGCATATCTGATGTTAAGTCCTCTATAGCCAGAAATTTTGAATTGCTTTTTAATCTAAATAATGCATTATTAATTACACTGTCGTACTCGTCAATGAGCACCACAACTGTCTTATTAAAGTGTTTGTTTAACATGCGAGCTAATGCTTCGAGACCAGAATTTACTCTTCCATCTCCCAGTTCTTCGAAAGTATATTCATCGCTCCATAGAGTGCACATTTTTTTGTCGCCCTCTGATAAACATTGACTGGTTATAAGATATTCGTGTTGAAGGTAAGCATTATGTATTGCACGCTTATAGGAATAAATAGCTTCTTCGTAATTTCTTGTTGATCCAGACTTAAAGTTTACGTGGAGAACCGGATGTTTGCCAAAATGCTCGTTACAAAAATTTGTGTCATTTTTACAGATTTTTAAATTTATAAAAGTATCAGAAATTTCTTTGTGTTTACTCGACTCTTTTGATAGAAAAGTTTTTAACATAACCAAATTCGTACTCTTTCCAAACTTCCTGGGCGCTGTAATCAACATTCGACACCCAGATTGAAAAACAGTTTTTATCAGAATTGTCTTGTCCACAAAAGCTTTTGTTCTCGATACTACCAAGAAATTACTTTCTTCATCAAACACTGTTTCCTAAAACCAGAAGCACAAAATTAAAACCAATAACAAAATATTTAAAATGGTTATTTCTAAAACCATAAAATCTATTTTTTAAACTTGCAAAGGCGTCGGTTGAAAATGACTAAAAGTTTAACATCACACTCGTGATAATAATGATACAATATTAAATATTTTTATTACGTTGTATGTAATAGCATAGGACCCGACTAATCAACTTTTTTCATAAAGCAACGTATTTTGCTTTGATTTCGTAATTTTAATAAGAAAATGCTATAGTATCAAAATAATCTTTTATAAAATTATAAACTTACCTTACTGTGTGCACAGAAGTTAAGAAAATAAGTAATATAAATGGGTTTTAAGAAATCCATTTTTGATCAGCTTCAAAATATTTATTACAACATTATAGCTGTAACTTTATAGTTCTACTATAACTTTATATCAAGATAGCTGTAAGTAACTTGACACTCAACCAACGTTACAGTATTGTGTTATAAGAATACCAATCTCTACAGATGTTATCTGGTGCTAAATTATCGACATTAAATATAGTCCTTTCTTTTTGAGATAAGAAAATAATTAATAATACTAATGGGCTGTTACGTAAACAATGATCCGTATCTAATAAATCTCTTGCCAATATATTCAACAGATAATAAAATACAATTTAAAACACTCCATCGCTTTGTTAGTTAATTAAAGTTAGTTGAAACTGGATAGTTCGAGAACAGCGCTCTTCAAATCATATCTATATGAACATGTGAAGGCTGTATGTGAGAGAGAATATCACCTCGCTCTTTATTTACAATAATTGTTTGTTAAAATGTTTTTGATCTGTTTTATTTTTTCAAAGGTCGCAAAGCCGGCCTCTGAAAATAAATTATTTTCATATGGAATATGCGCTAATATGCAAAATGTGCATAATGATTTCATGATTTAATGAAACATGTTTTAATGATTTCATGATTAATGAATAAATGCCCGGTTCATCGATAAATATAGTATGTGGTTGTGTGTTTAAAGGTGGTAACGAATCGTCACCCCTTATACTTTTATAATCTGTACGATAATTAATTTATGGTAAGATACGATAGTGCGCTCGAAAAATGCTATGAGAATATCTGATTTTACAAATTTTAATATATTTATTAAACATAGAATCTTCATAAAGTTTCCATAAAATACGAATAAAAAACTTATAAAAATTAGTAACAGAATACTCGGATTTTAATCAAAATCTCCACAAATTTTAGTAGGCTCCGAAAGTGGAGTAGAATCTAAAAATGATGTAATAATCTCATAAATTGCATATTTAAGACTTCAGAAAGAATTCTCCCAGCGAGATCGAAGAAGTTGACGAATTTTTTATTAAGCTATTAAATTTTTAGACTGTTTTGTTATTTTTTCATCTGTATTCGCTTTAAATAGAATCTCTTTTTTTAATACACAAACAGGTTTATTACACAGTATTAGCGTATATGTTTTAAATCTGAACTGAAGGAAAATCGGTTCAGTCAATAAGTGTTTTGTAAACAATGTCACAATAACGCGTATTTTTTTTGTGTTATTACCTTTTACATTAATGGGACTGATTTCACCCACTTTAAAGACAGTAATGTTGATTAGTGTTAACTTGTTTTTATCTTGTAGGAAGCCTACCCGACCCTTTAAGCCCTCACCTAAGGCAAGATTCTAGATACGCCACTGAACCCTCCACCAATCGCCTATATACAACTAAGACAGGTTTATCTAATTCATATACAGTAGTAATTTTCTAACTTGATTAGGAAGGTTGGAAATCTTAAAATATTTTAACTGTAATTTGTTACAAACGGCGTTATATAGTAGTTTATAGAATATTGTGTGATTACAAGAACCATTACCTCTTTAGACAAGCAAGAGATTTCTTTAAACAGAAATGTAAATAAAACAAATCATTGTTAGAATAAAACACCTTTAATGTATCAAAGTATAGAAAATGTGACAGAAACAGTAAAAATAAGAAGACAAGTATTTCGTGGACATCTATATAGAATGGTCTACAATGGGTTAACAAAACTGATCTTCAAATATTTGTGGGGAAAGAAGTCAACATCAAGTTGGATTAAAGAAGTCAAAAAGGATTTTGGAAAAAATAGTATAAACGCAGAAGAAGAAATTGAAAGAGAAGTTTTTTGGGCAAATGGAAGTGTTAAAAATGGAAGGAGTCCGGGGTAGGAGAGAGAAAAAGGAAGGTTCAAAGTGAACTGAAGACAGGAAGAAGAGACATAGTGAAAAGATGAAAGAATATTGGAGAAAAAGAAAAGAACAAGGAATAAAGAATTTAAATTGGCATGTGGTCTCAGAAGGCCGATACAAATAGAAAACAAATACATTTAACAAAGAGATTAAATGAAAATGGTAAAAGAAAAAATTAATGAGAAAAATGACAAAATTAAAAATTTATTATGAAGTCTGTATAAAATTGAATTTATACAACAGAAATTAAAAAAAGGCTTTTTCACGGATCAGTAAAGACACCTTTCAAGCTTACATTATCGTTACATTCAAAATACAATTCTTTTATATTCTGAAAGTAGTTTTATGACATTCTCTTTGTATGTATTAAACAAACAGTCTGCAAAGTGACTTGTCAATTGTAACAGGAATTAATTTTTAAAATTCTGTGATAATTTTAAACTTTGTTGTAATTTTGTAATAATAGTATACCATACTTGATAAAAAAAATTTACATTATGTCAACTTTTGAATAAGTAGCCTCTATAAAAGTTTCACAATATGATCCATGACAGTAATTATGTACAGTTGATCAACGTTTTTCGTGACTTTTGCCTATATATTGATTCTATAGCATGATTTATAGACATAATTTCAACTGTGATGTACTCATATTATGCCTGCGCGCGCGCACGCGTGTGTGTGTGTGTGTGTGTGTTGAATTGATTATTTTTTTTATTTGAATTTTGAATTCTTAATATTTTAATAACTCTTCATGCGTTTTGAACATCTAAACGCATACGGAAAACCAGAAAGATATGAATCTAATTTGGCCACACATGCAATAAACACAGGACAGGAATTCCCAGACATAACCAACATGACACTAATAAAGCACGTACCACTCAAGGACACCATAATGAACATATGGGAAAATTTACAAATATACAAACACAAACGATAAATAAATGAATATCTGAACAATTACAAATTAATACAAAATATGACACAATTTTCAAAGCACTCAACATCAAAAGTACTCAAAAAGATAATATATACACCACGATCACACACAATAATACCAGTGAAAAACACCAAAACCAACAGGAAACCATAAAAACGACCAACCAAAACACAAATATTCCAGAAGACTCAACATTATGAAGGGTGCTGATGGGAACAATAGGATTCCCGAAACATGTTCCTAATAAGGGGAAAACATCTTGAGGTAAAGAAATTAAATATTAAATATATATATACATATATATATATATATATATATATATATATATATATATTGTAACGAACCTCGTTTACAAATGAAAATTGTGTTATTTAAATTTTCGAAAAATTTAAATATTTTGTTATGAAATAAAAAAATTTTTTATGATTTATGTTTTAATAATTTAGGAAATATTTTTTGTAAAGGTGTAGTGGCAAAATTTTATGTTTCTGTGAGTTAATTGTGTCAATAAACTTGCTTATAGTTTACTGTAAATAAATTCGGAGTTAATAGGATTGTCTCACTTCACTAATCGATTGGCGATACTTCGTCTTTCTCGTATATATTACTCCCACTTGAGTAATGGTCGCCTTTCTTGTAATCCTGTTGTTAAATAAACTCTATTTTTTAAATTTGTAAAATAAATTTAAAACCAAATAATTGAATTACAATATTTTATTGACAATTTTATAAAAGATCGATTTAAAATCGATTATCAAATTATTGCTCGACTCTTTCACAGGGCGATCGATTGTTAATACATGTTATTGAATATAAATATTTTCGGTTCTTTCAACGGTTATACTTAATAGTCAGAGAAGGGGCAAGGCTAGAAAGTATAACATTCACAATAAAATACTTAATAGTTAATAAAATACAAAATTATTAGATAAACATATATAATGTTTATAAATTGAAACGTCTATACCACTGACGAGCTGAATCCTAATAGTAGAGTTCGCTTTGCATGACGGGAGCCAACATGGCCGTCTTCCGTGCTGCTGTGGTTAATGTGACTTCGCTCAGACGAAATTTCTTTCAATAAAATCTCCCTAGTTCACGTTCCCTCTTCTCTGCAGTATGGAGAATTCCTTTTCGTGTTATTAGAGTTGTCCTGTTTAAGTGTTCTGTGTTCACTGCGATTACATGTGTTGGATTATGTGTATTCACTTCTGTCCATGTGTGTGTTGAAAATTGTAAAGTTCGTTTGGTTATGAATAATTATTGTTGTACAGTTAAGTCTTTATATCACTTGTATTCAGTTCAGTAGTAATTGTTTTCAATGTTTGTGGTGGTTGTGTTCACTGAATTTAAGTTTAAAGTAAAATTTCCGTAACTCTCGATTTTTATACTGTAGTCTAGGCTCTACTTTTATACGCCATTAACGATTCTGATATAGGTTTTATTAGCGAGAGCTTCATCAACCGTACTCGACGAATGTTAATTAAGAACTGTTTTACTTCCTTCGTCTTCTGAAATATCTTGCCAAGTTAATATTATAAAAGTATTGTTTCAATCTTTATTCGTTTCCGATACATGTAAAAAAGGTACATTATACTCAGAACATATTTTGGTTATTATTTACTTTTATGAAATAGTAAATACATAATCGGTTTCTTTAATTCCTTCTGCTTAACTTGATACCCATTAATCTAATTTTACTAAGTTTTTTATTAAAATTGCCATATTTCTTTCATTTTGGAAAAGTAGGATCAATTTTTTATTTCCTGTCCTTCTCCAAACATTAGCCATTTAATATGTCATAATTAGGACTATAATAAATTTCAGATTTACCTAAAGGTTTATCTTTCCTTAATTCCTTGCAATTTTATCAATTGATTATCCTTTTAAATATAATTCATGAATTTATGACTTTCCCGTCTGAAATTTTTAGTTAATATATTTACAAAATTTTCCATAATTATATATATCCTTTTATATTATCCTATTAAAGTCTAGTTTTAGTCATAGTATTTGGTGATTGATTCACCTTATATAAATTCCACCTGTTTACTTGGTTTATTTAACTTAATTAATCAATTATGATGTTGTTGGAATTTCCTATTTGGCCTAGATTTTCTGGTTTTACATATAATGTTTTTGCCTAATACTGTTTCTATACCCCTTCTGAGTTTCTTATTTTAATACAACATTATTTAAAATTTCTTTAATTAACAAATAAAACATGTAGTATTGTATTCCTACTCATAAGCTAAACAATATTTAAAATTAACAATATGGTCTTCCAAGTCAGACATTTTAGTTTTTTAACTACTATTAACAACATATTATAAACATTTTAAAAAGAGTATGATATTCATACCTAAATATTGTAGTATGGATTAACACTTATCAAACATATTGAACATTTTTATAAATATAATAAAATCTTATTCTATTCACCACTGAATTATGGAGTTTATGGGCTTAAATATATACATAACAAGCCATTTATTTTTATTTATTTTTAAGCCATTCTTAAACTTATGGTTGCAGTCTTATCTGTTTCTATTTTGGGTATTACATTTTTATCCCCCGTCACTTTATTTAATCACCACCTGCTTAGAAATATTAGTAATGTTTTCATAATAATATTTTATAAAATTTTATTCCTGTATAATAGAAAACATTAAAGTTGTTTAACTCTTTGAAGGGCAGGCAATACACAGTGTGACCACCTGTATGTTGGGCATAACGGGGCAGTGGTTACACAGTGAAACCACTTGCATTTCTTTAAATAGTCCTTTCCAGGGCAGCAGCTACACAATGAAACCATCATAGAAGTACATTTCTCTGCCACTTGGAGTGCTGGCAGTTGCATCAGCTGTTAGGAGTCATCTGTTGTAGTAAGCAACATTTGTTTACACGTGCAGTACGTTGGTTATGTGTCATAGTTTACTTTTCTTGCATCTTTTACAGTTTTCGTTTATTTTTGTTTTTTCAAGTGAATTAGTCATATTTAATATATTTTCTCAATATTGAACAAAAGCCTAAAGATAAAGTTATACATACGTGTGAACAGTAAAGTGGTTTTTGGTGGTTACACTGTGTAACCACTGCCCTTGAGGTGCTTGTGGAAGGTAACTTACAATATGTCTAGAAATTATCTGAGTGAAGAAGAAATCTTAAGATACGTATGCGATGATGGAATACCTTCGGACTGTGAATGTATTGCTAGTGACTTAGATTCGGAATCTGACGTTCACCAAAATGAACCAGAAAATACGGAATTTTTTTCAGGTGACTTGAACATTCCTATTACTTTAGATGATGTTAGTAGTTATAGTGAAGAATCTGGTGATACAGGAAGTGATCAAATCATTTGGAATACTACAAACACTGTCAAATGTGTTCCACAGTTCTGTGAATATAGCGGTGTTACTGAACATGTTAAAAAAATAGATAATCCAGATCCTTATAAATTATTTTCCCTTTTTGTAAATGATACAGTGATTTCCCATATTGTTTTTCATACAAACTTGTATGCAACACAAAAGTGTAAGCCATTTAAACCTACAACTGATACGATGGAAGAGATACGATGTTTTTTAGGTATAAATTTGTACATGTCCATTAATAAAAAAAGCAGCTATCGCGATTATTGGTCACAAGACGAAGACTTACATGATTCTTATATTTCAAAGCTAATGCCAGTGAAACGTTTTAGCTTCTTGTTGACTCATTTACATTTAAATGATAACTCATTGATGCCTTTGTCAAATGACCCAAATTTTGATAAATTGTACAAATTGCGACCTTTCATTGATTTTTTATCTCAATCATTTATTGACTGCTACAAGCCACACCGTAACGTTGCTGTGGATGAGAGTATGGTTAAATTTAAGGGACGATCCTGTATGAAACAATTTATGAGGGATAAGCCAATTAAACGTGGTTACAAAATTTGGATGTTATGTGATGAATCTGCTTATAACTTGAAATTTCAAATTTATGTTGGAAAAGGTAAAAATAGAGTTGAATGTGGGTTAGGTGAAAGAGTAGTTTTGGATCTCACCAATGTTCTAGAAGGTAAGAACCACATAGTTTATATGGATAATTTTTTTCATCTCTACAACTGTATGAAAAACTGAGAAATAAAAACACTTTTGCATGCGGTACAGTGAATCCTAAAAGGAAAGGTTTACCACCTCTTGAAAATGAGAAAAATATGGAGAGGGGAGAATTCTCATTCAGTGTAAGCAACACTGGAACTGCTGTTTACAGGTGGAAAGACAGTAAAGGTGTCAATGTATTAAGCACTGCTCATGACCCTTCAGAAATTTCTACGGTAAAAAGAAAACAAAAAGATGGAACAAGGAAAACATTCACATGCCCACTTGCTATTCAGGAGTACAACTGCCACATGAATTTTGTAGACAAATTTGACAGGTTAAAAAATGACTACAAAATTGATAGAAAGAGCAAAAAATGGTGGATGCGATTATTCTTCCATTTTATTGATTGTTGTGTCACCAATGCTTTCATCATACACAAAGAGATGGACATGCAGCAATACAACAACAAAGATTTTAAGCGCGCAATCTACAGGGCAATTTTCGCTCCAAAAATTGTTACTACAAAGAAGGCAGCAGTAAACTTAGAAGACAGACCAGCAAACGTCACAAACAAAAAAGCTCGTGTAGATGTTAATGTTAGGCTGGTATCTAGCAGTCATCAACCCACACATATGGCTTCACCACGAAGATGTGCGCTCTGCAGTTCTAAGAAAAACCCAGTACGATCAAGATGGAAATGTGATGTGTGTGATGTAGCTTTGTGTTTGAGATCAGGAAAGACATGTTTTAATGATTTTCATTCTCTTAAACAGTTGTAAAGAAAGTTTTAAATTATTTTAAATTTGTGAATTTTCTGCCTTTGTTATTAGTTAAAAGTTGCTCAAGTGGGGCAGTGGTTACACAGTGTAACCACCTTTCTTTAGTAAATAAATTATATATTTTTTAAAATTATTGTGTTTTAATAATTTTTAACATTCATTTATATGCCTAAAAAGATAAAGTAAGCGAAAATTACAAAAAAAAGTAAAAAAAAATTTCCTGCCCCACATAGGGTTTTTTGTGTGCTTATTGCCTGCCCTTCAAAGAGTTAATGGTACACATGTGATAGTTGAGGTATGAGTTACACCTTTACTTGAAGTTTATTTAATATAATGAAATAACTTGCACTGGTTCACTTATATTTTGGGTCTTATCTCTAATTGAGTTTTACAATATTTCAAGACCAAAATCTTAGTTATAAGGGATTATGAAGATTTGTTTATTTCATTACACAATAACTTTAGTGGGTGCACTTATACTCACAACACTAAACAGTTTGTTTATAACTATTTTACATTTAATATCAGGTTTTGGGGTGTTATACTTTCTTTGTGACTTTTTACTCTTTTTCGGGGTTGGTTATATTCTTTTGTAATAGGTTTCCCTTGGGTACATCTCGTAGTCCTTCCATCCTTACAATTTTGTTTCTTGAAGATTCTTTCTTCTTGGTTTCTTCAAGGTCATATGATTTTATCATGTTCGATGGTTTGTTCGGGGTATCTTCCTTACTATATGGTTATCTTGGTACTTTTATTTATTCTGGGTATCTTCCTTACCTACTCCTATCCTACCTGGGTATTATTCTTATTTTATTTTAGATTTTTAGGAATTATATATCTTTATACAATTTTGTTGCATTTTGATTCTTTATTATTATTTTTTCCATTCATGGTGGTATTTTATTTTGGTATTTATATGTTCTCATTTGAATTTTCCTTTATATTTATTGTAATTGGTATTTCATCATGATCATATCTGAATCTTTATTTAGTGGATTATCTGTCATGGTACAATATATATATATATATATAAACTTTAAACATTTTTATAATACAAAATATACGATTTTACTTAAAATCTTATTGCACAAAAATTTCAGGTATTATTATATTATTTTCTTTAAAGTATTCGAACATTATTTTTGAATATAAATTTTACCTTCAAAATTTTTTATAAATCTAAAAATATAACTTTATCAAATAGAAATACTGGAGGAATACAATTACTATCTGTTGGTCCATAAATAAAATAAACATTATAACCGAAATATTCACAAAGTAGTAACCACCATTCTTTCTCTATAATATTTTTAGTTACATAGACTTCCAGATCCTTATCCCAAGAAGCAATATGTTTAGGAATAGTTAATTTATAAGTTTGTGTTTTCATTTAATTATGCGTTGTTTGTTAAATAACATTATACGAATTAAAATCTTAAACCACTTTCAAGTCTACAGAAACTATTGTGTCTGTATTTATAAATAAATAAATTAATTAATTTGTGGAGTTAATGTCCAAATGGAGAAGCTTAAACATGAAACTCAAACGTGGAGTGTAAAACATGAAACACAAAACATGAATCATAAGCATGAAACTTAAATTACTAGGAAAGGAAACTAAACCTACGACTTTTTGTGATAGAAGGGTTTCAGAAGCCGTTCGTAAAAAAATCTTCTAAGCATCTCTTGCAGCGGCTGTGAAAAACACATCTACAAACTTCTTACAAGGATGATTACTTAATTTCCAAACATTTTTTAAAGATTTCATAAATGTCGGATAATTTGCATTCTTTAAAGATTGAGATAGATCGCATTTTTTAATGTAATAGAATTTAAATGTATTAAATACGATATTGTGAACTTCCCGGTTTGGTATGTTTACTTGAATTGTTTTCTCTTGGTAATAATAATCGTAGTCAGTGCTACTGACTGTTTGATTGTACGTTAATAATCCTAATTCAAATAGGTGAGACATTATTAAATCTGAATTCGGTTTAAAAGTTGTGTTACTATATGAATATAAATCTTTCAAATTTAAAGCATCACTTAAACTGATCTTATCGTATAATAATATATTTATACTTTGATAATCCAACAGCATTCTAATAGTATTTGCCATTTCTGGATAATCTAATATTCTAATAATAGGCCTACTTGAAGTGTAATCAGTTGTTTCACAATGCGGAATAACATTTCTAGTTTCCAAAAACTTTAAAAATGAAAATGTATTATATATGCGACTTCCCTTTTTGCTTATGTATCCGTTATACAATTGTTTTGCCAGTTCAAATTTATTAGATAGTAATTTAAAATCATCTTTATTTAATAGTTTACGGACTTCATCCTCTTTCAGACCGTAAAAATCAACAAATGGATGATCGTCCAAAAACCGGTATCTTCTCAGGTTGTTAACATCCCATAATCCGGCTGTTGAGATATAAGACACTCCCGTGAGTACCGCTATCCGTACATCATCGTTATCTTTTAATAACCTAGTTAGCATATCTGATGTTAAGTCCTCTATAGCCAGAAATTTTGAATTGCTTTTTAATCTAAATAATGCATTATTAATTACACTGTCGTACTCGTCAATGAGCACCACAACTGTCTTATTAAAGTGTTTGTTTAACATGCGAGCTAATGCTTCGAGACCAGAATTTACTGTATCGTCTTCCAGTTTTCGGAAAGTATATGTTCCTTACCATGTAAAAGGTAACATCAGTGCTGTTAAAATAAAAAGGATTTAAATGTGAAAAGTGAACACCAACGCCAGGAGAGAAGTTACTACAACAACTGTACGAGCTCCAAGTAGCAGAATTCCAGCGCCATGACCTTGACCACAATTCAGAAACAATCAACTAAATGGAGGATCCAGATGGACAACGAACTACTCCCAAGAAGACCTACTGAAGAGGATCATCTCGACTACCAGCCGCAGACTCACGTTATATTCAGGTGACTCTAAACCATAACTTCTGTGCATACATTGTTTTTAACAACCGCAACAAAAAGAACAGTAAAGTTTCTTGTAAAGACTTTTTAGATCACATAAATATTAGCATATTAATGTTTGTAGTTTCTGTAATGCTATAGTAATGACCTGATGAAGCTTAAAGGTGAAGTTAATATGAAATTACATCAGACTATTCTTCAGATAGTTTGGATGATGTTAAAGTATGTTAGAATATTACAAAGTTAGAACCCGGATCCGTTGTAATAAAAGTAATACACAGCTGTATGATTTTGAGATACTAAGAGTAAAAATTTAAATAGTATTTAATGCAGAATCTATTAGAATTTTCCTTAAAAGTAAAGTAAAAACAAAAAGATGACCATTAAAGTTATTATGTTTATATCCGTAGTTAAAATACAATAATAAAGAGATGTTTTCGCTAATATTCAGAGAGTGAATAAATTTATGTAACCTTGGACAAATTCCTGATATATACATTGTCATAATTTGTTGGTAAGTAATTTTACTAACTACTGCAGCTAGTTTAATTAACAGCAAACAATTAAACTGGTTCCCTGTGTTATAATATCTTTACAGGAGAGACGTTATAGTGTTTTTTAAAGTAAAGGCCTAATTGGTTTTTAAAGTAATAAATACACTTTCATGATTACCTTTCGAACACAAACATAAAGAATAATTGTTTAACAGTTAATATATTTCATTAATTATTATATTATTCAAATTTTTAATAATCTGAAAGTTGTACGTACCGCAAAATTAGCTTGGTATAAGCTATAACTATTAGAAGTAAAGTACAAGTTATTGTTTATTAACTAAAGTACAATAACTTAATTTACAAGCGTTTCATGCAATAATTTCATATATAAAAAACGTTGGTAGATATTCTCATTAATAAATGCGAATGTAATAATTGTGTTTAAATCTAAAAAGTTTTACAAAATATGGCGCCATATTTGTTGAAAAAAATATTAGGTACACCATCCCGATAAGTGTTTTTCTTTTAATAGTCCTATTTGATTTTTAACATCTTACAATGTGCACGAAACTCTAAGAAGAGGTAGGCCCCTAAGTACTTCTAGGGGTACTTAAGGAGACACTTATAATTTTGTAAAATACTCATAATTTTGTAAAAAAGTCGGTATGGAAAACCATACATGACTTCCACGTTCATAGATTTATATTTAAAGTTATTTAAACATAAATTGAAAAATTTGACAAGTTTGATAAATTGAAATGAAATATTTCCATAGAAACTATTTCTTTGTTACCGATAACGTAGTACACAATACAAAATTATCTCCTTCCTCTTCAACTATCTTCATATATACCCTTTTCATTTATAGATATTTCATTTCCCTTTCTACGCTGGATTATTGTGCCCTTCTTTTCAGGATACTTTGTTTATCAAAATTGAGTACTTTACTCTTGCTTAAACGTAAAACGTTGCAGGTAAACTACCCCTCCTCCTTAACCGATCTTCACTAAAACCAATAGGCCTTGATTCCTCTAGAACTCGGGCACATGTGTAAAAAATTACTTGATTCTGTTGGAATTTGCGGCAGTTATCGTTCGCCATAGAAAATATTCTACACACACACACACGCGCGCGCGCGCGTTTTGGAAAATTACTTTTCTTCATGTTTTGAAGGTAGTAGAATTAGAAACAGCCCTTATCTCGGCCACGGTTTTCTCGTTGTCACCATACTTCCATTTTCTTACGGAACATAGAAGTACTAAGAATTACTACTTTAGTAGACGTCTTTCTTCTTCTTCTTTGTTGTTTTTCTTCTTCTTGTTCCTCTTTTTCATTTTCAACGGCTATCTAGGTATACCGACAGGTCTTCCTTCCCCTTCGTTTTTTTTTGTAGTAGATCGTTATTTTGGTCATTCTGTTGTTCTCTATTCCATCAAGACGTGCTCACCACTTTTCTTTAAAGAAAAGTTTACCTTACTTCTAATCTATTAGTTCATCATCCCATTCTTCTTAGCACACACACACACACACACACACACACACACACACACACACACACACACACACACACACACACACACACACACACACACACACACACACAGAGCAAAGGAAGGTACAAGGTACACACCCTTTTAGAGTTGGTTCTTGATCAAAACTATTTTACCCACAACAATCAATTTTCCAGCCAACAAGATGGGTTAGCAATGGGTTCTCCGCTTTCAGGCCTTCTTGCGGATATATACCTAAGTAATTTCGAAAATTCATTCATTTTCACTAATAACAGACACAAGAATAATATAATATTTTACGGCAGGTATGATGATGACACCTTTTTAATATACAAAGGCACACAAAGGCAAATTGATAATTTACATAGTTATTTGAATAATATCAATGGCAATATGCTGTTCACACTTGAAAGTGAAGACAATGGTAAACTGAATTTTCTGGATTTAACTGTTGCCAAGGACATAAATAAAAAACTACAATTTAACATCTATAGAAAACCCACAACGACTGATATCGTAATACATGCTAAGTCCTTTCATCCTATATCCCAGAAATTGGCTGCCTTCCATAGTATAATTTATAGACTTTTATCTTTGCCCCTCGGTGATAAAGAATACCATGAGGAATTAGACACCATTAAATACACTGCAGTTACTAATGGTTATGATGTCGATATGGTGAACAACATCCTTCGAAAACACAAGAAAAAGCATAGAAACATTAACGGACATAAAACTCGCGAGAATACAACACGCAAATACATTGCAACACCGTACACACACCTTATGCCTAAGATTTTTGGGTCAATTTTTAATAAAAACAGCAATATAAAGGTCACTTACAAAACCACTAATAATATTATGAATAATCTTCGTCTCCGCAGAACTACTAGCATTGAAGACAAAACTGGTGTTTACAAATTGATATGTGACGATTGTGACGCCTTTTATGTGGGCCAGAGAGGTCGTAGTTTTTTAAAAAGATTTACAGAACATAGGCCGCCTACACACCTTCACAGCTTGGACAATATCAAGTCAAAATTTGCAGAACACCTCATTTCCGAGAATCATAATTACACTAATTTTAAAACTAACTTGATACCTATTCACATATGTAAGAAAGGGCGATATATGAACGCCCTTGAAGAGTACGAAATTTATAAAGCGTATAATAATACTGATACCAAACCGCGTGTTTTAAATGATCAACTGCTTTTCAAGTCGAATGTATTGTACGACACTGCCATGCGTTATTGTCGTGGTGGGAGCCAGACGTAATTCAGTGCGCGGTCAGTCACCGTACGATGTACATCGTTTAACCGTGGCGCTCGTTTTTTAAACATTTATATTGGATTTTAATATTTTAATTATTTGACAACTGTATCAACGTTAAATGATACACGAATATTTTAAGTTCTGAGGATGGGACAAGTGTCCTGAAACATGTCAACTTTATAGTGAAGACGTTGTTTCAAAAAGCCGCAGACGGTGAGTTGCAATATATTTGATTGTATTAATGCAGACTGGTGTTGTTAGTATGGGTGTTATGAATGTGTGGTTTTCTGCATTTTCTGTTGTTTGTTTTGTGTTTGAGCAAGAGTCTTTCTGCTTTGTAGTTTTCCTGTTTAATCTACGTAGCACAGATCTGAAAGCTCATAGTTTATACGGTGATTAGAGGAGTTGCGTTTCAGCGTGTCAGTTGTAATGCGAGCGCGTGCGCACACACACACAAACACGAGTGTGCTCATGTGAAGGCTTTCATGGTGAATATCTGTTGTAGCAGGTTTTCGGGTACATCGTGTATGTTATTTTTATATTGCTGACGTTTCGTTCCGTAATCCCGGCTCATTTTCAAGGCGTACTGATGTTGATTGAACTACGGAACGCGTTTTATATCTTGCTTCCCTTGTGATTGTTGCAGTGTGAGAGAGTGGCCATTTGGTGTCTGTTAATTTGAGAACTGTAGAAAAGAAACCCAAATAAAATTTTATAAAACAATGGCAATACCTACATTAATGTATGGTCTGAAACTTCGGTTATAAAGAAAAAAGATGAACAGAAGATAGAAACTGCAGAAATGAAGATGGGTCCAGAGCAATGTTGTTAGACAAACGATTCAGAAGTTCAAGAGCGCCGCAACGACTTGAACGATGGGAAAAAGACATAAGACCAAAGTGTTACAACTGTGGAAAACGTAGTCATCTACAGGTAGACTGTTGGGAGAAGAAAATGCGGAGAAAAGAGAGTGATCACACCAATTGGAGAAGTAAAGCTCCAGAACAGCACGCAGTTTCCACGCTACATAAGACCAATTGAAACTTGATTGTTAATGGATTTGCAGAAGGTAAACTAACATCATTTACAGTTGGCACGGGCGCAATAGTGTCCATTGTGCGCCCTGACTTAATCAGCAACCGACGGCTTCAAATTAGTTCTTGTACAATACAGACTTTGACTGGAAGCCCCGTCAATGTGTTAGGAAAGATAGACGTACGTTTACGCCTGGGTCTTCTCGGGTTTAGCCACCAAATGCTCGTTGCAGACATTGTCTATGAAGTGATTCTTGGCACGGACATTATGAATGCCTACGGATTCGTTGTGGACTTAAGAGAGAATGTCCTGAGGATTGGCCAAGAGAATATAAAGCTTTGCATGCCTAAAATGGCAGGATCTACCAACCATTCGATTAAGTAAGTGGCATTGGCTGAAGGAATAGCTAACAGTTCTGGTCAAGAGGAGCCCTTCCTATTGCAAGCGGAAACGGAGGAAGAACTAGCAGAAGAAGTACAAATAAGTGTAATGACAAAAGAAGTGATTGAAAAGCCAACTGTGTGTGTCGAGACAAGACTCTTGCTTGTTCCTGAGTTAATGGAAGAACCCGGGGGAAACGTTGCTGAAGATGACTCGCAACAGGTTCTTGACGAGAACTAATCAGATTTAGAACAGCTATGTAGATCGCCTGGCCAAGTATTACTTTAGAGATGGTTTGCCAGTTCGGGGCGAACAGGCTTAAGGAAGGGGCTGTGTTACGACATTACAAAAGATGCTAGAATTTCTCGGCTATTCCAGCGGAATCCGACTTTAATGTGTGTGTGCGTACATATTGCTGCTATTTTCAGATTAAGGACAATTACGTGACACATGTCACGCGTCCGCAACGAGACTTTGCCAGACCATACCGGTCCGTGCGCGCTGTGTTCAAGGCCGCAATCAATTATTACGTTCTAGTGTTTTCTAATGCACGCATATTATGGAATATGCTGGAATCTCAGCGGGGTAATAAATACAAGACTTCAGCGGCGCTTAGTTTTTCAGTTTTAGTGGTGATTTATTCTAGTGCGGTTCTAAGTGTTGTGGGGAAGTGAAATGTGTTTTTATAATTACTTCCATATTCCTTAAGGAATGGAAGTATGGTGATGGCAAAAAAAATCGTGTTCGAGATTATTGCAGATTCTGATTCTACTACACTCAAAACATGAAAAAAAGTCGTTTTCCGAAAAGTGTGTGTGTGTGTGTGTGTGTGTGTGTGTGTGTGTGTGTGTGTGTGTGTGTGTGTGTGTGTGTGTGTGTGTGTGTGTGTGTGTGTGTGTGTGTGTGTGTGTGTGTGTGTGTGTGTGTGTGTGTGTGTGTGTGTGTGTGTGTGTGTGTGTGTGGATTTTTTTTCTATGGAAAACGATAACTGCCGCAAATTCAAACAGAATCAAATAATTTTTTGCATACAGCCCTGATTTGTAGAGTACTCACGACCTATTGTTTTTGGTGAAGATCGGTTGAGGGAAAGGGGTAGTTTACCGGCAACGGTTTTTTTTTTATCAATGGAATTTTTTTTTTTGGCAAACGATAACAGCCGTAAATTCAAACAGAATCAAATAATGTTTCGCATACAGCCCTGAATTGTAGAGTTCTCAAGACCTATTGTTTTTGGTGAAGATCGGTTAAGGGGAAGGGGTAGTTTACCTGTAACGTTTTATGTTTTAACAAGGGTATTTCCTATGGCAAACGATAACAGCCGCAAATTCAAACAGAATCAAACGATTATTTGCATACAGCCCTAAATTGTAGAGTTCTCAAGATCTATTGTTTTTGGTGAAGATCGGTTGAGGGAAAGGGGTAGTTTACCTGCAACGTTTTTTTAACAAGGGTATTTTCTATGGCAAACGATAACAGCCGTAAATTCAAACAGAATCAAATAATGTTTTGCATATAGCCCTCATTTGTAGAGTACTCAAGACCTATTGTTTTTGGTGAAGATCGGTTGAGGGGAAGGGGTAGTTTACCTGCAACATTTGTTTATCAAGCGTATTTTCTATGGCAAACGATAACAGCCGCAAATTGAAACAGAATCAAATAATTTTTTGCATACGTCCCTGAATTGTAGAGGTCTCAATGACTTTTGATTTTGGTGAAGATCGGTTAAGGGGAAGGGGTAGTTTACCTGCAACCTTTTACGTTTTAACAAGAGTAAAGTACTTGAAAATTTATTTAAACTTTTTGAAACAATGGTAATTGTTAAAAATAAAATAATTTTGTTGCCAGGCAATAAAATTATAATTTTTTCATTTTAATGTAATATAATATTTTTCATTTAATACAGCAATAAAAAGGCAGGTAAGACACAGCCTGGCTGTTTGGCTGAAAATGATTTTAAATATAAATCTTAGAATATGGAAGTCACGTATGGTTCTCCATACCGATATTTGAGGGACAATTGTAATACGATTTAATACGATTGAGTTTTTAATATTAGTTGATATTATTATTGCAACAATGTTTATTTGATTTTTTTTGTAAGAGACTATCTTGTTGATAATTGTGATAATTAAAGCTGGTGATTAGTGACTCAATTGGTGTCTTGTATTTTGCTTTCCACTGTACCATACGACGATCAGTACACCGTCGTAACAGTATATTTATTTCTGTCGTTGACCGCTGCCTCTCCCTTCCGGTATATCTCTACGACTTCCTTGTACTGTCCCTGTCCGATTTTCTTATTGTTAATTCGTGCCAAGATTTTTGTATTTTTAAAATCGAAAGTGTGTTCTGTTCTGAACCCTCCCATTGCAACAGTCACAAGGAAAGCAAGATACAAAACGCGTTTCGTAGTTAAATTAACACCAGTCATCATCATCGTCATCATCCGTTACGGCTTAGGCTAGTAGCCTGTTTCAGTCTCAATGGACGTCATACAACCATCACTTACAGGGTCTTCCTACACACCTCGTCCCCCTTGGATGACAGTCAAGAAGTCTTCTTGTAAATCTAGTTGGGTCCATTCTCTTTACGTGTAACCGCCACTCCGTTTTGTACCGGGAGAGGTTCTCATTTAAGCTTCAGCTATGCCTAGCTCCATTCTAATATGATAATTCCTAAGATCTCTTCTGGTACAACCCTTTACAGCCCTCAAGAGCCTCATTTTTGCTTCTTGTATTCTAGATATATCTTTGGCCTTTCTAATCCAAGTTTCGCTACCATACAGTAGTTGAAATATGGCCATTAAATTATAATATTTCTATAATGCGTCTCTTTCCTTATTTTCTTTTCTAAATATTCAATGATACAGCCACATAACGACTGGAAGAGACTAATTTTACTTTCAACCTTCTTATCATCTTGGTATATGATGCTACACCCTAAATACTTGAAATCTGGCACCTGCTCTATTGACGAGTCCTGTACGACACGCCATACAACTACAGGTAGTTGTTTTATTTTACTGACATTTTGGCAGTTTACAATCAAACTATTTCCTTATCCAAAACAAAAGTTACGGTTTTTTATGCGGCAAATCATATTAGAACAAAGATCAACACCAGTACGCCCTGAAAATGTTTCGTGATTACGGAACGAAACGTCGGCAATGTAAAAATCACATACACAGGTGTACCCAAAAACCTGCTACAACAGATAAACTGAATATATGTTTGTATTCAAACTTTTTAACAGTATGATCTAAGAAACTAATACTATTGTTTGGTTTCGTATCAACGGTAAAACTGATATTTTTGTCGATTTTGTAAACTGAACAAATGATCAGGTGTTAAGGAGAATAAACAAGCAGTGACGTACCTAGACCAATGGAGGTTCGGGGGCGGATTTCGTTCTGAGGTCCCACTCCCATAAGACGAGTGTCTACAATACAATCTATCTTTAGCAAAAGGCATAGCAAAAACACTTTACTGTTATATATTTATTGTCTAATCACTGTATTGATACATCTAGTTAGGAACCTATAAGAAGCTGTAGTAATGTTTGAAATAAAAATCCACTTTCATATTGTAAATACAAAGTTTAAAAGAATAATAGAAGTAGTATTATTTATGGAATGCACTAAATTTACTACAGTATTTGATAATATCTGTACAGCTGTACGTACTGTTGTCGTCGATGTCACTCACGGTTTTGTTCGTTGGTTAGAGTAACTGACCAGATTTCCGCACTCCGGATTATCCACTGTTCGCTAAAACTTCTCATGAGAGATTTTAAATAAATTATTGTTGATGTCCTGAAATGTTAAATATTTGTCACTGGTGAAATCTCTTTTAGCGTAGGCCTACATGTTATCGCCCGGTATTTTACTCACCCGTTTACATTTTCATACCGTGGCACGGTCTTCTTAAGTCGCTGCCTCTGCCGTTGCCGTCCGTGCTGTTTGGGGTTCGATTTACTACTTCCGACTGCGTGGTGAAGCATTGCCGCCAGGTACAACTGACGCTATTTTTTTAGTATGAATATGTTTCTAATAACATATCTACCTTTATAAGTTTTTCAAATATCTGTAAACACTTTTATGAGGCAGGATTGTAAGGTAGATTTCAAAATAAGATTAAAAACTCTTTGGAATCGGTAGATTTAATTCTGGACCTCTCCTAGTGTTGCGTTTCAGGACGTGACAATAGGACGTTTGCAAATAAATTTAAAATATTACCAAAAAAAACTTAATTTTCTAAATCTGGAGGCCCCCTAATAATTTAGGTCCGGGACGGTCCGCCCCCACGCTTCCCCTTTAGTCCGCTACTGTAGACAAGATTAGGGAATCGGTTCATTAAAAGGAAGAGAAAAGTAAATTTGATTGAACACGTTCTAAGGAAGGACTACTAAAATTTATTTATAAGTAGGTAGAAATAGACTATATTAAGAACACGGCTGAATGCAATAACGGAGACCATACTTTCAGAGGCCCGGAACGGTTTCAGGCAGGTCAAATCATGTTTAGGTTGTATGTTTACAATAGCCCAGCTCGCTGAAAGGCGTAGAGAGTATCAGCTGCCTACATACATAGCTTTAATCGACTTTGAGAAGGCGTTTGGCAGAGTGAATCGGAGCAAACTATGGGCAGTAATGGCAAGGAAAGGGATCCCACAACATATAATTAGAGCAATACAGAGTCTTTATGTGGAGAATAAAATCTTAATAGAAGCAGGGAAACCGAGAACAGCTCCTAGAGTTGGCCTGATCAATTGTGGAGTACGGCAAGGGTGTCCATTATCACCTTCTCTTTTTAATGTATATATTGACGTTGTCATACAAAACTGGCAGGTGTGTCTTCTGGAGCATTTTACGGTTGGCCACTCTGCAATTGACACTGTTGTCTGCGGACGATCAGGCTATTCTGTCAGACTCGGAAAACAGGTTGCAGATGGGTAGACATTTGTTAAATCGAATGTGTAAAGACTGGATTACAAATATCTACACTTAAATCCAAGGTGATGACTTTTCGTGGAACTGATCCCTTACGGGTAAAAATTGTTATAGATGGTACTATCCTGAAACAAATTAGCAATTTCGAATACCTGGGCTACAATGTGTCTTATAATACAAGCAACGACGTTGTGAATAAGTTGCATAAGTTCAACCTTATGTGGGGGGCCATTAGGCGAACACTTAAGTCAGCAAGTAAAGAAACACGCCTCAAATTCTACAAGGTGATGGCTCTTCCCACACATCTTTATGGATCTGAGAATTGGTCGTTAACGAAAGGCCAGGCCAGTCGCATCCAAGCGGCTGAAATGAGATTTCTCAGGCACGTGGTAGGGTATACTCTCCATGAGCATAGAAGAAACACAGATGTACGGCAGGGACTAAATATTATGAGTATACTCGACAGGATTGCCCAGTATCGGCTGAATTGGTGGGAACATCTTTGCTCGAATGAATGACTGCCGCATCCCCAAAACAGCTATGGAAATATAAGCCGAGGTGACGGAGTGGTGTGGGACGTCCGAGGAAGCGCTGGAGTGACCAGTTCTAATCTTTGCCTATTTGAGACCGGAAAAAACCATCCTTGAAGATGATGATGATGATGAGGTAGAAATAGAAAATATGTTGTACTGCAGCGTCTGATAAGAGGCCACAACTACAGATATAACAACGACAGTCGACCATGAGTGAACAGCATACAGAGAACTACTTTACTGGACTCCCATCTTAGGAGACAATCAATATTGATGACGATGGTCATGCTTTACAAATGTCTTCTTCAAAATAAATAAATCATTGTTTGGTTTGCTAAACAAGTTTATTTAGACTTTCTTCAAAACAAACACTTCGTAATACATCATTTAAATTTTAAGTGATACTTTACAAAGAAAAAGCATTATTTTCAAAGAATATACAATTACTCAAATTACATTTATACCTTGTCACACTATTTTTCTTTAATTATTTTTAATAATACATAAATAATTCTTTAAATAATTATTTTAATAAAACATTAATAATATTCTAATAACAGTTTATACTGATAAAACACTGTAAATATTTAATAAATACTAATATACTCTTGTAAAATCTAATATTACCTGTACATTATTAAAAATTAAAGGTAGAGTTAAAAGCTTTAATTTTAGAAATATTAGAAATTAAATATTAGAAATAATATTTAATATTGTTTCTAATATTAAATTAGAATTAATAGTTTAATATTAGAAAGAGGCAAAGCAAAGATTCAGGCAGCGGAGATGAAGTTTATGAGAAGTACTCTGTGATGTACCATTCTCGATAGAAAGCAGAATGGGGATATAAGGACGAAACTGGGGGTCGAACAATTGTTTGAACAGCTAAGGAGCAACAAAAAAAGGGTTCTGTGAACATTTGGGAAGAATGCGGGTGACAGGGTTTCAGTGCTAGCAATGGAATATAGATGGTGGGGAAGAGAGATGTAGTATGGCCAAGACCAAAGTGGGTCCCGGAACAGGTTCAGGATGAGCCTAAGACTTGAGAGTAATGATATGACAATTATCATTATTAAAATACACAAAATCAAGAGTATATTATTAATGACAAACATCCAACAGACTTTTCTAATTAACAATAAGTAAAATGATTTAGTTTTGGACATTGTTAGGCTATATTCATTGGAATACTCAGAAGTATCTGCTACATAAACTCTTCAACTTTCTATAATAACAATAAAATAAGAGGCTTCAATTCCTTATGGCTTTATTCGAAGGTCGATCAAAAAGTAACGCCTCCTCCATCAATACAACTTTATTTATGAACATATCAAAGCAAAAGCTACATAGGATATATTCTAACGTAGGCTTCCGCGGGTGGTGTCTGTTATGTTTTTAAAGACTGTTTCCGGTATGGATCGTGTCAAAAATGTGTTGTATGACAACTGTTTCACTCACATTATAAAGAGAATCCTCAGGTCTACGTGACGACGAGGCTGGCAAGCGAACTCGGTTATATAGTGTAGAACTCCCGTACAGTCAAGCCAAAAAGTAGAGGATACCTAGCAAGTCGTGTTGAGCGTGACTGCTTCTCTGTTGATGCTATCCTTGTGTTTAATAATTTCTATTGCTTCTAGGACTATTCTGTCATAATACCTATTACAAAACCT
The DNA here is from genome assembly GCA_034769895.1 of Magicicada septendecula. Taxonomy (NCBI): domain Eukaryota; kingdom Metazoa; phylum Arthropoda; class Insecta; order Hemiptera; family Cicadidae; genus Magicicada; species Magicicada septendecula. Next base: position 52,219,923 of record CM068367.1, read on the forward strand.
TGTAACAGACGCGTCTTCGAAGTTTACCGTGTGATGAGTTATGGCTGAATACTCATGAATTGCCGATTTTTCAGCTGTTAAGTTCTTCGTATGTCTGACACGTTCTTAGACTCTTGTGGAAATCAGCCTGCCTGATCGACCAATGTAGATCTTTCCGCACTTACATGGAATTCTGTAGATATCTTCAGCGTTAAACGTGATTCTGTATTTGATTGGTTTTAAAAATAGTCCCAACTTCTTATGAGGGTTGAAACACTGTTTCAATGCCATATTTCCTCAACATACTCTTAATTTTTTCTGTGGTACTTTTTACGTACGGTAAGAATCCTCTGTGGTTATTATCTTCTGCTGCGGTGTCTCTGAAGGTTTTCCGATCTTCTTAAATGCTTTACGTTGGCATCTGTGTTATATCCGTTCCTTTCAAGAACGTCCGTTAGATGCCTTTTCTTCTCCATGTAATGTTCGTCATCAGACACCATCCTCGCTATACTGTCACAGCAAATTGTAGTCTGTGGTTGGTGACTCTTGTTGACGGACGCCCCTTCCAAGACTTTCTTCATCGTCATCATCACCTTCACCACACGGCATACGCAAGGTACTGCCTGTTCTGCCTTCAAAAATTCTCCAGCCATCTCTTCCTTGGTCTACTGGTCTACCCACACACCTATGTCCTATAGATTTGCATTTCTGGATTTGTTTGGTCAGCCTGGAATCTAGTCTTCCTAGATTTTAGCAGTGAAATTTCGGTTTCGTATCTACTTCATGCAGCGCCACACATAGTTAATGCCTACTACAACGTCTTTCTAAGGATTTTCCAACCGATTATGGATTTCTTAGCTACACCAACTTTCAAGAAGATTTTACAGCCTCATATCCACAAGCATAATGACTCAATTTGAAAATGCAAAGCACAGATTGGTACGATAAGAACTCCTTTATAACGTTCTAAATGGACTTTTACAATAACTGTATTATTTAAACATGGAGATCTTACTTTTTAATCGACCGTCGAATTTATTTAATCACTTAAAATTAACAGACTGATATGTGTTGTCCATAGTATGTAGTAACAATTTTACTTCTGTGATGCAACAAACTTATTATATACAATAATTTTATTATTTCTCCTTAAGGTAAGTTAATATATACAATCAAATATAATTAAATTTAAATATTACGTTTCAATATTCAAATATTACGTTAGGAATTCAACAGTAATTGTTACAGTCTGTTTCACCGGCACGCGGTCATAATTATTTAAATTATTATCCGGGCTGTGGCTTTGCCACAGTATCATTGTGGTTGACTGACGTACGCCTTGTCACCTTTCACTGAAGATGGCCTCCAGAGTTGAGGCCGAAATCAATCACGTTAATAACATCAATCAGCTTGAAGAGTTTAGAAGACCACGGCTTTAGAGCCCGATAATAATTTAAATAAGTAATGTTACAGTGCTGACAATATTAGACAGAGTAATCGACAGCTCAGATGGCGAGGCGTCGCTCGGGGAGGCGAACTAAAGCCATCTGCGCATGTCGCGTCATCCCAAATATCAGTTCAAATACAAAAACATTAACAGACATGACAGCGGTTTCAACAGCTCTGATAGTGCACCTATTGTGTGTATGTAAAACTCTAGTTTGTCATTTTTTGTTTCAAAAGTAAGATATCTAATACATAGTTAATAAAATTTATAATTTAGGACTCCATGTATACAAGGCACTGTCGCGATGTTCCCAACCAGGATTATAGTACACAAACGAGAAACAGCCCGTCCCCGCCACTTGAGCTCCCGTTTGGTCGCCCCTACTTGTGCATTCTTTCTGTGAACGATTTGACGTCAAAAGCTAATAATGATATTGTTAACAACATCTTGGAATTGCATTGATTTCAAGCATTACAACAATGAGATAAATATGTTGTTACTCCTATATGCAAGATGTATACGATCATCGAAAATGAATTACAATGGTAACTACAGGACTTGGCAGCAGACTTCATAGGCGTAACTTGGGATGGGCAACGGGGGCACTTGCCCCCCCCCCCCAATGTTCCGAGCGTTATAACATTTTGTTTCCAGTTGTTATAAATAAAAACTAGCATATAGCCAAACAGGAGACAGTTTCTATGCTTGCGAGCACAGTAAGCACTGTTTATCAACGTCTGTACTGTTATCAGACGACTAGTTGCCATAAATTTATTATTCATATTTCTTTCGAAGAAACTTGTAAGGGGAATGTTTGACAGATTTTGAATCATGTACGTCAAAATAATATTTCTGTTCGAAAAAAAAAACGCTAGAGACCTAATTAACTGGAATACAATGCGTGCCTTTTACACAAATAAAGACTTGTTTTTGAACACCGTAATGAAATAATAAGCGCAGCTGTACTTCTAAGAATTTGCTCTCTTTACTTTCCTCTCTTTGTCACACATATTCTTCTGAGTCATCATGTCTGTGCTCGGATTGATTACTGTTTTATTCGAGATTATCGGTGTTTTCAGTTCAGCAGAATTTACAAACACTACAGGCCAATGTAACCGGTATGGTAGGCGTAACAGACTCGGCAGTACGAACAAAGCTGGCTTACTGTGTAAGAATTCCCGTCGGTGGCTTTGTTTACGAAGCTTAAAAGACGTTCGTTTGGAACTGTTATTTGTTATGAATACTGATATAAGTGTGGTCGGTTACTCGGTCGTGTACGTAGTCCGTTAAAGTACACATCGCTTGTCTCTTTTCTTAATTTGCTATTGTTGTGAATGTTTTGGTTTTTTGTGTTCCTAAGTACTGAGAAATGGGACATAAGAGACGCAAAGGAGTAACACTGCTTAATGTCTGAAAATTGCCTTACTGCCGATTTGAAAATTTCTTTGTGTTGTGGCTAATTCGGCTTACTGCTACTACTGCCGAGCATTTTGTGACAGTATGCCTAAGGGAGAGGATGCGTTTTACGAAAACTGGGTATAAGAATTGGAAAAACTGAAATTGTTTATGTTTATAGGCCTACAGTACATTTGTTCTAGGTAAACATAGCTGGAAGTACAACTTATGAAGAAAGGTTTGTTGATCATTAAAAAATGAATTTGTCCCTCGTTTACTAACTAAGAATTATTATTAAACTTTCTAATTTTGTATATAATATATTTTATTAATTTTATTATATAGATGGTCTCACTACACACTTGAATTTATGAAGCTTTACCCTGCCCCCCCCCCCCAGTGTTAGGCCCCAAGTTACGCCCATGGCAGATTTATTAAAGTTTTGACGTCTGCAGAGCCATAAATGGTCACAAGTAAAAAGTAGTAATCTATTGAGTTGTCTAAAAACACTGTGAATCTTTAACAATATATTTACAATTTGTTCAGTACAATCGGGCTATTATTTCATACATACTGTAATTTTTTATGTAAAAAGCATTAGTAATTTTGTCTTAATTGTTATATAAACATAAGACTTTATATATATATTATGTAACTCTTCAATATTTCGTGCAGGTATAAAATATTTATAATATTTTAAATTGTAAACATAAAATATTTCCAATATAATCGTCAAAACAGCTGAGTAAGTAAATAAACATTAAAACAATTTATAAGTTAAATCAAATTAAATCAGCCACTTATTTTAAATTAAATTCAATTATTCGTTTTTTTTATATTGACATCGAATCATGTTAATGTATTTATAAACCTCTGACGATACTCATAAAATCAGTGAAACAAACGTCAGGTGTAAAAATCAATAATAAATTTTACTTGCAAAAGTAGTCCATATTTGAAGAACTACTCATAATGTATATATACTGTGTATACCCATTTGAGTGCAACACACTTGGATTTGTGTGTTCGCACGTCCACACACACACACACACACACACACACACACAAATTGAAACGAACATGTGTTTTAAGATACACAAAATACACAATCAAACTTAAAATATCAAAATTATTAAAAACAAAACTTTTTGATATTTTATAAGATTGTATACAGTTGCCGACAGGTTTCTTTTCAGATGCTGTTTTATAAACAGTTCCATTGTAAATGATTGTTTATTTCTATAACTACGAAAAACAGTAGGTCTATTTGCAAAACTGTCCATATTATATATTAGAATATAATTTAATGAAAAATGTATTTTTATTTAAAAAATGGTTCATTTATTACTTATTAATGAAAACAATATAATAAAAATGCAATTTACTAAAAAGACGTATATACATATAAATATGTCCATACCTGTTTATTAAATGTTATATAATCTGAACAACTCTCAGAATTATTTCTCCACAATCATACACTAATTCCCGGTTTCACCAACGTCTGTTAAGAATTTAACGCCCATTAAATCACCTTTACGAGAATTAACATAAGGAAAACGTGTTGCTCAAAACATTGTTAAAGTTAACGGGCGTTTAAACAGTTGATTCATTCAATTTTTGCTTCTTAGGCAACAGACTACTGTCGTTGAAAAGCGACAGCCAACGTTAAAAAAATTCCATTCGGTAACAAGTTCACGTATTTTTTGTTTTTCAACTGTGAATCTGTGTATTTAGAATAAACAATACACGTGATAAAATTTCTTCTGTTCTTATGTTAAGAAAATTTAATTTTGAGTACTGGGACGACGATATGTTTTTTTGGTTGGCAACCACGTACTATTGATATTATTGTTAATACCAGACATTTCGCACATTCTATGGTGTGGTATCTTCAGTGTTATTTATTTCCCAGCCGGCGGATCATAATATCAATAAATCTCAAAGATAAAAGAAAACAAAATACACTGTCTACTAGACGATAAATACAAGAAGGTTTACAAGTACTAATTTATTATCTACAGCTGATATTTGTTGTAAAGAGTCTTTTAAACAAAAACCCCTGTAACCAGTTACTCTAGGGTGAAAATGAACGTAAATATTATAAAAGCTGGCGTTCAATAAAACGTCCTAGAAACCTGCCAAATAGTCCTAGAATACACTTAAATAAGGCAGCGTACAAGGACTGTGCGCTAGAGTCTGTCGTGTTATAGTCTGTCTAACAAAGAATGACTGGTGGTAAAAATTAGGAGACAATAAACAGTATACTAATGTTTATAAGCATAACAATGGCAATGATTTAATAACAACAATAACAATAATAATAATAATAATAACAATAATAAAGAAATATTACCAAGTAATAGTCTTTGTAATCGCAGTATAACGTGTGGTATTTGTGTAAAATATTGACAGCACTTCTCTAAATGTTTCGTACTGTTTATACAGTTTGTCTATGTTAATGTTGTTAGGAGTGTTAAAAAACTTTCGTGCTTCCCCAGTTAGTCTCGGGAAATAATTGTGCTGTCTCGCTATGACGGCTTATTTCCTGCTGTCTCGTCCAATAATATTCAGTGGTTCATCGTTTAACCGTGCTAAGGAACAATTCGTTTCCATCTATTCGTGTGCCGCGTGTGTTCTTTGACCCGTGTAATCATAGATCGCTTTGTCTCACCGACGAAAATAGCTCTCTAACTACGTATAAAGAGTTCTGTAAACACTGGCTATTGCTAAACCAAAACGTATATTGTCTTATCAAAATGTAGCAATTATTTACCTTTTTTAACGGACTACAACATTATCTTTAAATTTGTACCTTTTTTTGAGCTTCTCAGTTTTATCATTGGGCACTGAACAACTAATACGACAGCTTCTTTTCATCAGGAAGGTGTCGGAATGCTAGTTCATAAATACCTTGTTTGTTTGGGCATCTGCATAACTAAATCGGGTGTTGAACGTCGCGTACCATGGACCTTCCTTGTTCCATGTATTTGTCGTCCCATATACAAAGAGCTCAATTTTGTAAGATATTTTCAAAATTAATAAATACCCGACAGTTAGGCCGAAGTCGGTTTCTGTAAAATCCCGATATCGTCGGCAACGCTTCGTATTTTACCCCCCCCCCCTTACGAATTCTTCTTTTGGCCGTAAAAAGTGGCAGAGTGTACAAAAAACTGTTACAGCAGATCTTAGGCCGAACGATAACGACACTTATCAAGGGTAAAAGCGACCGACACTTGTTTTTGTGTTGCTTTTACCCGAAACAAATGTTGAGTATCGTTCGGCCTAAGTTCTGCGTAACTGCTTTTCAACACTCTGTCCCTTTTTTGCGACCTGAAGAAGACCCCAGCGGGGGGATACAAAACGTCACTGACGATGCGGAGAATTTACAGCAACCGACCGTGGCCTAACAGCCGATATTTAATAATTTTGAAAATATTGACACCGGCCGTGTAAGATTAACACAAAAGTTATTTTCTAAGTTGTTTATAATTATTTTTTTTTTTCTGAGAAAAAGGAAGGTGAGACTAGGTATTTAGATGCCTATTTCTGTTTGTTTGTTGCCTATACGCAGAATAATTCATAGGTCCGCCTGCTTTTCTTTATACCAAAACGTCCAGAAAGAGTAGGCCTATGCTCGTATTTACGCCCCCCTCCATCGTGAATTATATTTGAATGCATTCCGTTCAGATGTTTCAGGAAGTCCCGTTAAATCGTGCAGACTATGTAACTAAATAGCTTCCACGTCAACTCCTTAAACAAAATTATGTTCTACGCTTACGTTCCACTGTATCCAATGTATGTTTTTCAAATTCCGTCTCACACAAATTGGCTACTGCAGGCGACAGAGATAAACCCATTGAAGTTCCGTCCAGGTATTAATGGTACACTCAGTAGAACCGAAAGCAGATCCTGTGTCAGAACACTTTGGCTTTCTGTACAAAGCTGAAATCCGAATATTTCATGGTGTTGCCGACTGCCTTCGAAATCGGCAGCTTTGTGAATACTGACTCAGCTTCGAAACTGACCAGCACACGCTAATGCATTATCAAGAGCGTATTAATCAAGCTCAGAAAATGTCTTGAATCCTTGACTTATAAGCTTGGTTTTCCCATTTGGTACCTCAAACCGCTCACCGTGAAAATGAACGTATTATATACATATAGCCAAGTCGATGGGACGGACTTGAGGGCGCAATATTATTCTAGCGTTGCGTACTTCGCGGTCACCATATGAACGTGGTAGATCCAGGATCCGTTGTCGCCAAAATCCTTTTGTTCCGGTTGTCAAGATTAGACACTGATTTCATTAATTAGTCCTGCGTCGCAAAGTAAAAAACTACCGGTATCCAGCTCTCTGCAGAATCTCTAAAATTTACTATTTGTAATCCTGCGTAAGCATAACAACGGTAACATTCCCGTGCGCTGTTGTAGAAAGACTCTTGAATTATGTGTCCTCAGTTTGTGCATTGCTTTTCACTGTTCCATGGTTACTTTACAACTTCCGGCCACCGCTCGTGTTTACGTTGTCCTGCAAATCCGTTACAGATATCATCTGCGCTACACCTGATAATCCTCTAAGTGTCTTTCTACAGCAACTTTCATCTTCACTTAGGTATTTGCCTTCGCTCTTCTGTGTAATTCAAACCGTTTTTAAGCAAGGACGACGCATGTTTTTCTAGTCGCTTTGGCGTTAGCTTGATCACGCCCTTGCGTCTAACGTCAGTCGTGTTTCCATTTCTTGAGACTTTGCTTGTATGTTATGGACTTTACCCTTCGTCGTAAGGTCGTCAGCATTATTTTATCATAATTGTCTCTGCGTACCTGAGTCGACCGCAGTTGATTTAATTCCTTTACTTGTTACTGTGAAAGCAGACGCAACTTACCGTCTGCCTTTAGCTTTCCTAATCCGTTGACATTTCCCCATCATCAGATTTCACAAAAGTCTGAACTTTACTTCCTACAACAAACAAAGCAGTGTCCTCCCAGTCCGGCCATCATCTCCAATTATGAGTTTCACTGCAGTAGTAAAATATTCGCTCGTCTGAAAGTTTTCTTAGTCTAAGTCAAAAGACGGTGAAATTATTAGAAAAGTAACACCTATTAGTGTGATTATAAACACGATTATTTGCTAAAATTAGTTATAGTGTTAATGTTGTTTTTTATTATGTTACTATTATAATAACAATGTACAGGAGGTACTTTATTTTCAAACATTCGACTTTTGTAGATTTCCCTCATTCGGACATTTACAATTCTCTTTATTCGTGTTTCTTACTACAGATTTGGACTTTCAAATACTAACGGCGGTGTGAGCATGTGAATAACCGTGAAGACATATGCACATATTGTTATTATTCCCGCTACTGAGATTTTATAATTAATGTTAGTTTATTAATAAAAAAAATTACAATATTAAAGTGATTATATATATATATATATATATTATAAATAAATAAACCTCCGCTCAACAGTCCGTTAAGGACCAAGGCGTACCGCGCGGCTTTTGTGTTAGTGTGACGGTTGTATGGCTAGTACTACGCCCCACCAGCCGCTAGTTGCGGTATTCACAGCCAGAATATATATATATTACATTTATTATTTATAACTAAATTTACCTCAAGATGTTATTTTTCCTTATTTGGAACATGTTTCGAGAGTTCCCGTGCTCTCATCTTCAGCCTTCGCGATCTTGTGTCTGGTGAAGTATTTGTGTGTTGGCTGCTGGATGCTATTAAGGTTGTTTGTTGGTCTTTGGTATTTTAAAGTAGTATTATTGTGTGTGGTTGTGGTACATGTATTTGTATTTTGTGTATTTTCGATGTTGAGTGCTTTGAATATTGTGTCATGTTTTGTATTGATTTGTATTTGTTCTGGTATTAGTTTGTTTTCTGTTTTATGTTTGTATATTTGTAAATTTTCCCAAATGTTCATTATGGTGCCTTTGTGTGGTAGTGTGGTATATGTTTTATTAGTGACACATTGGTTATGTCTGGGAATTCAATTGAATAATATTAATATTATTGGGATTAATATAATTGGGAATTTATATATATATATATATATATATATATATATTCAATCACTTTCTGCTACAGTCCGTTTCTTGATGTATATAATACATTTAATATTTATAATGAATTTACGTCAAGATATACCTTTTTTTTCCTTATTAGGAACATGATTCGGGTACCATCTTGTACCCATCCTCAGCCTTCCGGTTTTTGTGTCTGGTGAAGTACATATGTGTTGTTGGTTGACTATTATTATTGTGGCTTCCTGTTGGCTTCTGGTACTTCAAATTGGTTTTATTGTGTGTGATTGTGGTGTATGTGTTAGTTTTTTGTGTATTTTCGATGTTGAGTGCTTGGAATATTGGGTCATGTTTTGTATTTGTTCAGGTATTTGTTTGTTTTGTGTTTTGTTTGTATATTTGTAAATTTTCCCAAATGTTCATTATGGTGCCTTTGTGTGGTATATGTTTTATTAGTGTCACATTGGTTATGTCTGGGAATTCATGTCCTGTGTTTATTGCATGTGTGGGTAAATTGGATTTATATATTTCTGTTTTTTTTGTATGCGTTTAGGTGTTTAAATTAACGTTTTTTCAGCTGTTGTTTTGTTTGTCCTATGTAACATTTATTGCAATCTTGGCATTCAATTTTGTTTATACCGTTATTTGTTGTATTATCTTTGTTGTGTGGGCTATTTAATTTTTGTAAATTATTTTTATTAGTTTTGTATGCTATTTTTATATCTGTGTTTTTAAATAGTTTTGTTAGTTTTGTCATTTTACTATTTATGTATGTGAATGTGGCCCATTTTTTCTTCTTATAAACGTTACTAATGTACGAAAATGATTATTTTAGCGTGTTACTGTATTATGAACTGAGTAGCGACCCGAGATAACAGCGGCGCCTCCTGGCTGTGAATACCGCAACTAGCGGCTGGCGGCGCGTTGTACTGCCCATGGAACCGTCACACACTAAACACAAAAGTCGCGCGGTATGCTTTGGTATTTTAGCGACTGTTGAGCAGAGGTTCATTTTTTTTTATCGGCCATCTAAGGACAACATGCCAATTTCAATTCTTTACTCTCTGTTCTTTTCTTTTTCTCCAATATTCTTTCAACTTTTCACTGTGTCTCTTCTTCCTGTCTTCAGTCCACGTTGAACCTGCGTTTTTCTCTCTCTTACTCTGGACTCCTTCCATTTTTAACACTTTTGCGCAAAAAAAAACCTTCTCTTTCAATTGCTTCTTCTGCATATTATTTCTATACTTTGATATATTTCATCATTACTTCTTAATTTCCAACCTTCAGAAGTTTTTCGTGGCCCTAATATTTTCCTAATAATTCGTTTTTCCAATATTTATAGTTTGTCTAAATTATAATTCTATGTTAGGCATTCACTTATATATAGGCATTCTGGCTTCACTACTGTACTGTAATGCTTTATTTTCGCATTTTTAGATATGCACTTTTTATTGTAAATATCTTTACTGGCTATGTCCTCTAAAAAATTAACTTGCGTTACTGCAGATGTAAGATGTTCACAAAGTATAGCAAATAGAGGTTTATTTTACTGTATTTTGTATTTTTTTAATTAAATGTGTTGTCATGTTATGTAAATCTAAGCGAGAATAATATTCGATTTCATTAGAGTACAGTGTATTACAGTTCACAGAACCGATCCTACTAACTTACGTTCACAGTACGCGTACAGTAAATACAGCCTACTCTGAAGTAGTGTACAGTGCTCGATTGTCGGACAATTCGAGTTTCGAACATGATTTCGGGAACGTTTTTCATATTCGAAAGTTGAGGACCTTCTGTATTTGTAAATTTCTTTATTATTTTATCATTACTTTTCATCTGTCATTGATTTGTTACGTCAGTAATATTGCTGTTATACTGCTATTACTATGATTTATTGTTGTTAATATTATTCATATATATATATATATATATATATATATATATATATATAAAACTTTATTTTCTGCTGGTATTATAAATGTGTTTTGATTTTGTATTTGTTTTGTACGAACTTTCGTAATGTATCGTGCATTTTATAAATAGACCAGCCTCTTGATCGAGCGTCTTGAAATGCTTACCATTCTCTACATAACGACTGACGATGCCAAAACATAGAATTGAAGAAACGTTCAATTTTATTAATAATAATAATGGCTCCCGTGTAGTGTAGTGTACACTAGAAGTAGAGTAGGGGAAGGCAGGGTAGGCTGCCTTATGTGAGCCGTACGGCATACAAGGAAGCCAGTGTGGCAAGCACTACGCTTCAGCCGCCCATTATTATCCCCAGGATGTTATCCCAGGTACTCATTTTCAACACGCTGAGTATTATTATTTTAATAATAATAATATCAATTAGAATTTTCTCATTCTTAAAACGGATGTTATTAAAAGTTTCTACCACGCACTTCTATGAAAAAAATCAGTTGGTTTAGTCTACTGGGATCGGTTAAAAGCAGAAATTTTGCGTGAATGCTATTTTTTAAAAGACTTTAAAACTATCTTGTCTCATTATCATATCATTATCTTGTTTTCATATCATAAGAAAGCAATGCCGGTGTTGAAACATGTTTATGAAGGGAAACTGCTGTGAGATGATGACTGGACTGGGAGGACGCTGCTTTGTTTGCTGTAGGAAGTAAAGTTCAGACTTTTGTGAAATATGATGATGGGGAAATGTCAACGGATTAGGAAAGCGAAAGCGAGACGGTTAGTTGCCTCTGCTTTCGCAGTAACGCGTAGAGGAATTCGATCAGCTGCGGGCGACTCAGGTAAGCAAAGACAACGAAGATAAGATAACGATGACGACCTTACGGCGTGTGGTAACGTCCGCAACAAACAAACAAAGTCTCAAGTAATGGAAGCACGGCTGACGTCAGACGCAAGGACATGATTAACCTAACGCAAAGCCACTAGAAAAACATACGTCGTTCTTGCTTAAAAACGATTTGAATTACACAGAAGAGCGAAGGCAAATACCTAAGAGAAGACCAAAGTTGCTGTAGAAGATGCACTTAGAGGATTATCAGGTGTAGTGCAGATGATATCTGTAACGGATTCGCAGAACAACACCAACACGTGCGGCGGCCGGAAGTTGTAAAGTGACCATGGAACAGTGAAAAGCAATGCACAAACTGAGGACACATAATTCAAGAGTCTTTCTACAACCGCGCACGGGAATGTTACCGTTGTTATGCTTACGCAGGCTTACAAATAGTAAATTTTAGAGATTCTGTAGAGAGCTGGATACCGGTAGTTTTTTTACTTTGCGACGTAGGACTAATTAATGAAATCAGTGTCTAATCTTGACAACCGGAACAAAAGGATTTTGGCGTCAACGGATCCTGGATCTACACGTTCATATGGTGACCGCGAAGCACGCAACGCTAGAATAATATTGCGCCCGCAAGTCCGTCCCATCGACTTGGCTATATGTATATAATACGTTCATTTTCACGGTGAGCGGTTTGAGGTACCAAATGGGAAAACCAAGCTTATAAGTCAAGGATTCAAGACATTTTCTGAGCTTGATTAATTCGCTCTTGATAATGCATTAGCGTGTGCTGGTCAGTTTCGAAGCTGAGTCAGTATTCACAAAGCTGCCGATTTCGAAGGCAATCGGCAACACCATGAAATATTCGGATTTCAGCCTTGTACAGAAAGTCAAAGTGTTCTGACACAGGATCTGCTTGCGGTTCTACTGAGTGTACCATTACTACCTGGACGGAAATCAATGGGTTTATCTCTGTCGCCTGCAGTAGCCAATTTATGTGAGATGGAATTTGAAAAACATACATTTGATACAGTGGAACGTAAGCATAGACCATGATTTTGTTTAAGGGGATGACGTGAAAGATATTTATTTACATAGGCTGCAAGAGTTAACGGGACTTGCTGAAACATCTGAACGGAATTCATCCAAATATAATTCACGATGGAGGAGGACATTAATAGGAGCATAGGCCTCTATTCTTTACGATCTGGTATAAAGAAAAGCGGACGGACCTATAAATTATTCTGCATATAGGTAATAGACAAATGGAAATAGATATTTAAATACCATGCAAGCAACGACGTTGTAAATAAGTAGCGTAAGTTAAACCTTATGTGCGAGGCCATTAGGCAAACTCTTAAGTCAGCAAGTAAAGAAACACGTTTAAAATCTACAAAGTAATTGCCCTTCACACACTTTTTTATGGGTCTGAGAATTGGACTTTAACAAAGGGACAGACCAGTCGCATCCTAGCGGCTGAAATGACATTTCTCAGGCACATGGCAGGGTATACTTTCCGTGAGCATAGAAGAAACACAGACATACGGCAGGACCTGAATATTATGAGCATATGCGACAGGATTGCCCAGTATTGGCTGAATTGGTGGCAACATCTTTGCCGAATGGGTGACTGCCTAAACAACTATAGCACAACCGACGGGACGGAGGGGTGTGGGACGTCCGACGAAGCGCTGCAGTGACCAGCTCTAATCTTTGCCTGTTTGAGAGCGGAACAAGCCGTCCTTGGTTTAATCCTTGAAGAAGATGATGATAATGATATTTAAATACCTAGTTTCATCATCATTTTTCTTAGAAAAACGAAGTGACAAATACCTTAGAAAATAGTGATAAGGTGTTTAGAAAATACAACAAGTATCGGACAACAAGAAATTGGGAAAAAGTCCCCGTTAAGAGATGTTTTACACATGATTTTCTTACATACAAGTCAATCATTTACGAAGTAGCCGAGAAAAGGGCTCAGTGCGAGAGAATAGTGCGGAGCCTGACGGACTAATGCGGTCACGTTACTTTGCTCTGGGCTCCACTGATAAATTGGGACGCTATACTCTAAAGGTACAGAATTAAGACAATAAATAATGAAGCCTTATTGTTTGCCAAGGTACTGCTGCCACAGTTTCAAGACCTTACTCCGAGGGTGCTTTGGATACTACAAGTACTATAAATTTTTACATGAACAGGTTACTGGCCTGTTGGACAACCCCCCCCCCCTACCAGGAGGACCAGACACCCTTCTGTCAGGGTTACCACACTTTAGCCGAAAGGCATCTGTTTTGGAGCGCAGGAGATTCACCTTCACCCTTCTCTTTCTGAGATAGGATTTGGTGGCTTTATATCAGTTATTCTGATACTGAACGTTTCTTAGTATTTCCACTGCTCACCTATCAGCACAGTAAGCACTATAAGATCGTAAGCTACACAAAACTAAGATATTAGAATTGAAAAAGCAACACATCCTGCCCCTCGATTACACTAATAGCGTTGGGTTCTGAAAAGAACAAAAGGCAGTCAAGAGAGACTAGACAGAAGAAAACTAATTGAAGGGATCTCAGCCAAGACAAGTTAAAGCAAAGTGAGACTCCACCTAGGGCACATCTGGATTGCCAAACCTGTATCCACCAGATGTGGACCCCTGATGTAGGCTCTCAGGTGTCATTCCAATAAATAAGGGAGTTAAGCACGGATGCTGTGTTTTCCCAACCTTGTTTAATATATACATTGACGACATGCTGGGAGCATGGAAGATGCTCTGGAGATGACAACAGCACTTTAGAACAAGTGAGCCGTTTCAAATATCTAGGCTGTGCTGTAAGCTATGAATCTGCATATGGTATATGAGAGAGGAGATAAATAAATTTAGGAATATTTGTGATACGATTCATATAAATCTTAGAAATAAAACAAGACACAGCACAAGAATTAAATTTTATAAGACAGTTGCAATAACCACATCGATTTATGCGAGTCAGGCGTGGGTCATGACAAAAAAGGAAAGCGCCAAGATTCAGAGTGCAAAAATGCAGTTTCTTCGAAATACTTTAAATTATACATTGCAAGATAGAATAACGAATGAAGATATCAGAACAGAATTCGAAGTAAAGGACATAAATGAAATTATTTCAATTTACAGAAGACAATGGTGGGATCATCTGCAAAAGATGACAGAGGATCGATTGCCGAAAGCGCCACTGGACTATAAAGCCACATTGGTAGAAGAGACGTGGGTCGACCGAGGATGAGATGGGTGCCGGAACAGGTTTATGTAACCTAATCCTTGAAGAGGAGAAAAAGAAGAATAATGAAGGCCGTTCAGGAAGTCGACTAACTGCTCAGTTCTGTTAAAGAAAACATGCTTTCACCAACACCCAGATTCTGGAAAATTGCTTGAAGTTGCCGATTTATTTAGTTGGTAAAACTAAAAGATTAGAAGATTATAACTCGAAAATAATAGTAAATACTAGGAAGACAGAGACTTAAGAAATTTTAGTAAATAAAGGAGTAAGGCAGGAATGCAATATTTCACCTACGCTTTTGTTTTATATATATATTTTGACGATATCATCCAATAATGGGGACGAGATATTGCGTCAAAAGTTCGACTTAACCAGAACAAGAGTTTGGATATTTTATTGTATGCTGCCTATGCAGTCTTGATACCTAAAAACAGATGAGTTCCAGTATTCTGTACATCTTTTAAATCATATTTAAATATGCTTTTCAAATTTCAAATACGTAAGCAGAAAACAAAAATCATGGCTTTTGGGGGGCTTTAATGACCGAGAGGCTACTGCAATGGACAGAATAATGCAGAAAGATATTAATATGAAAACAATCAGAAGCGACCACGACCTGATAAACGGAAACGAAATTAAATAAAAATGTAGTACATTCTTTCACACCTATTATCATTTTCGTGCATAAGATGGTATAAGTCATATTTATTAGATGGACACTCTGGTGCCGCTGATCACAGTTTGAGAAACATTGTTTTTAAGTGCAGATCATGGCTAACCTTCGAGTATCAATATTATTGCTTAGTAATAAGTTAATATTTAGTGATAGTATAAAGGTAATATTTCCGACCGGATGATAAGCTGAGAAGCTTGAATCGAGAATTTTTATCTAAAGTGGTGGGCAACAGTGTTATTTCTGTTCAAAATTTATTGACTTTATTAAAAAAAACAAGGTATTTCAGTTGAACGATCAACTAATTAAGCAAGAGGATTCATTCTGGTTCCTTGGATGTGACTTGTCTTATGTTGGTGAGAAAGATGCGGACAAAAAATGGAGAAGGGTAATCACATGTGTGGAAAGCTAAGAAAAACACTGAATGGAACGGTCAGAAGAGATAATACTTTGAAATTTTATAAAGTGATGGCAGTACCATACGGCCTTTATATCAGTGAGACTTGGACACTGAACGCAAAGAGCCAAAGCCGGATACAGGCTAACGAAATGAGATTTTTACAATCAGTACTGGGAGTATCACGGAGGGACCGGTTAAGAAATGATGATATAAGGAACATCCTTGGAATATACAACATAAACAAAAGGATAAAGTAATACAGACAGGATTGGACAGACCATGTTGAAAGGATGCATAAGAACAGGATACCAAAACAAATTTTGGTTTATAATCCGAAAAGACGGCGGAATATTGGAAGACCAAAGAAAGGATGGTCGAACCAAGGAATGGGCAACGGATCGTAAGTCCACAGCCTGAAGAAGAAGTGAAGGATGAGAAGAAGGTATTGTGCGTTTTAAGACAAATTATGACGTTTTATATGTACGGAGAGACTCATGTTTATAACCTACAGCCACCACAGTTGCAATACTAAATTTGGTATTTTATGCGGACAATTATTATTATTTTGTTTTGGACAATGTGCTTCAGTTTTAGTGTATTGCTTATAATTACCGTATCACATAAACATATACTAAACACGGGGCAGTGACTCTGTAAACTGTCGTTTTAGATAACAAATACAGTAACAAGAAAGGCACTTTATGAAAGTAATTTTTTACCAGATTTAGGGAAATACACTCAATTACATTTGGTTGTAATCTTTCTTATAGAGGTGGTGATGATCTCAGAAATAAACTAGGTAGGTTCCAAACTATATGTGGAATACTGAGAAACACATTGAAAAGGAAAGCTAGACAAGAGACGTGTATCAAATTCTATAAGACAATGGCAGTACCAGCACTGCTGTATGGATGCGAGACCTGGACTATAAGGAAGAAGGACTGGTGCCAATTAGAGACTGCAGAAATAAGCTATTTGAGAACGGTGAAGGAATATACGCGACTCGATCATACAAGAAACGAGTGTATTAGACGAGAATTTGATATAGTTTTCCTAAACGAAGTCATTCAGAATTACGGAAATTGCTGGAAACAACATCTAGAAACAATAGGCGATACCCGCTTTCCGGAGTTGGCTTATGAGTATGAGCTGGTTGGAAGAAGATCTGTAGGCAGGCCAGTCACGAGGCCGGAACAGGAGAAATCTTATCAATGAAGTAATGATGATGATGATTATTTAGATAAATATGTATAGTACGTAGCAGAGTGAATTAAATAATACGTAACATAATTAAGTTAAGTACTATAATACTTAAATGTGTAAACTACAAAATCAAGTTGAGTCGTCTAAAGTCATGAAAAAAGTAGACAAAAAGTCTTTAATGTAATTAAAGTACCTGTACACTTACTATGCATGTACGATTATATGAGTTGACTTGTGATTATTGCATAATGAGGAAACTTGTCCAATTCCGAGAAAACTGCGGTTCTTTCCAACTAAGTTTTGAACAAGTATTGATCTATGTGGCGTTGGTGAACCTCCGTTGTATGCTTTAACGCTAATTAACAAACGGTCGTTAGGAAAGAAAATAACAAACGTTGTGAAACCGGGCAAGAATGTGTATATTATACTTTATATAGGTCTACTCTAGCACTATTATATAACTCTAATCTTGATGGTTCGAGGTTTTTTCTTATCAGTCATGTATCTCACTGGTTTAAATTTAAAATTACAAACAATTTTTAATTTGAATATTCTGATAGTCGAACTTTAATAATTCAAAGTCCATGTACACAATTTCCTTTAATTCAAATTTTGATTTTACTGTCAGTTTCAGATTATTTTACACGTAAAATTACATCTAAAACTAAATGCTGATAACTTAATTGTTTAATGATGAAATTACCTGTCATTAGTCTTAGGTAATTTGTACCTTATTATCTTTACATTAAATTTATCAAACAAGTATCAAACACCTGACGTTTTGTTTAATTGAATTTATGAGACAAAGAAATTATATTTTAAGCTAAAGTGAATAATAAGCTTATTGAAAACAGAGCAGGCTTATATTATTTTGCGTTGTAAAATATGTTTTATATTTTATTTTATTATTTACAACGTACTTCTTTGATTATTGCCGATTTGCGATTTGTAGAGTTTTACTGAAATATTTTTTGTAAAATATGATGAAATTTAATTAATTTCTATGACAATAAAAACTTAATAAATAAGTTACTTCTGAGTCATTTTCTGTTTAATATAAAGTATCAAAAAATAATTTTAAAAACAAGCAAGCTTCAATGCAATATGAAAAAAACTATGGAGTTGTGTGTGTGTGTGTGTGTGTGTGTGTGTGTTTATACTTATATGTGCAGATTTGTAGACATTATTGTGTGCAGAGTTCCTATAAACATTGTGATCCAGTGGTTACAGTAATGACTCACTCTACAGCGAAGGTGATCCGCAGATGACCGTCAGCAAGCATGCGAAAGCTCGACGCAGCTTAGAACGTGATATCTTCAGTGCCGAAGACACATTCCTCACGGCCGCCAAGAACATCCTTTCCAGTCTGACTCCTTATTGACTCCATGTCCCGTCCACCGTTTTCCGCCATCCTTGTATCGAACGAGGCTCGGATCATCAGTTCGTCGCCAAACCGTCTGCGCTTCGTCACCATCTTCAGCTGGGTACAGTCCGCCCTGTCGGCTGTGAACTCAATGTAGCGTAGCGTCTCCATCTCAAACTCTGCCGGCTCGATCGGTCCCCTTGTTACTCTAGAGCGAGGACAAATGTCCGGCATCAGCGCCAGCAACGAATTCAACAGTACCATGGCGGCTGCAGTGGCGATCAGCTGATGTAATGTTACACGTGCAGGTGACTCAGTAAATCTGTTCTGTCCAGCTGACCACGTACGCAGCTACTTATATAGGCGGTAACCGGTAACCGTATATGACGTATTGTCACCTGCAATTGGCCGTTCAGTGATTAATTTTTTATAGCGTAATGAATCTGTACAATTGTGTAGCAGTGGCTTTTTAGAAATTAATAGACGTTATCGCCTTTACCTTGGTCCGTTTTAATACGCAGTTAGAAAGAAGCGATAAGACACGTTCCAGCTGAATTGAAGTCAGTCTGACGTGCAGTCTAATAACCAAATCAAATTACAGGATTTAAATTTTACTTCCATATTTTATATAATGATAATATATTTTCCTGATCATTTCCTTATCTAACACAAAAGTTATTGCTTTTTCTGGGGAAAATCACATTAGAACAAAGATTGTCGTACAGGACTCGCCAATAGAACAGGTGCCAAATTTGAAGTATCTAGGGTGCAGCATTACATAACAAGATGATAATGAGGTTGAAAGCAAAATTAGTCCCTTCCAGTCGCTTTGTGAATGTACCATTAAACACTGAAAGAAGAAAACAAGGAAAGAGACGCAATTGAAATATTATAATGTAATTGCCATACTTCAACTAGTATATGGTAGTGAGACTTGGATTAGAAAGGCCAAAGATATATATAGAAAACAAGGAGCGGGAATGAGGTTCTTGAGGGCTGTTAAGGGTTGTACTAGGAGAATCTTCTCAGAAATTGTCAATAATTTCAATTATGCATAGTAGAAAGCGTAAATGAGAAAATCTCCAGGTACAAAACGGAGTGGCGGTTACACGTAGAGAGAATGGATCCAACTAGATTTCCAAGAAGAGCCCTTGACTATCATCCAAAGGGGAAAAGAAGTGTGGGAAGACCGCATAAGCGATGGTTGAATGACTTCCATTGACACTGGAACACGCTACTAGCCTAAGTCATAAAGGATGACGAAGACGACGACGGCACATTCTCTAGCATAGTAGCCTTAATAAAAACTGAATCCTCTTCTTTTTCTTCTTGTTATCTTCTTTATTCATTCTCCTCCTTCTTCTCTTCCTTCTTTATCCTTCTTGCAAGAAAAAAGCTTCTTGCCTTTTCTATTAAATCAAATGAAAATTTTCTTTTATTCTTTCCACAGGTTAACCAACTGTTGGCGCCTGTTTCTTTGTTCCTACACATCAGATTCTTAATATTATTTACACCTTTATTCTACAAAAATCCTTATTTCATACTTCTCTTATCCATTGCTATTCAGTTCTCAATCTTGTCCATAATTTTTTTTTGTTACTTTACTAAGCCTATTCCAATTTTGGTACTATCCCAGTAACCGTACCCGCATTCATGTTCGATTATGCGATTATTCGCATCAATATATTGTAGTTAATATTGCATATAATTTTATATAGACAATAGAAATCGTGAAAAGCTATTTGTGTGAGTTATGAATTAGTTTGTTTACGATTGCAATTGTGTTACATTCTTATATTTTTTATGAAAAATCATTTTAGTAATAATATACTTCCGATGTATGCCAGTGACGCCTAAAGTTGACGTTGTTAGGTTAACATGCTAACTAAAATTTCACATGAAAACCAATATGCCTTTAAAATAATACTCAGGTTTTGTGAAATCCACGTTAAAAAATCAACCGAAGTAAGGCGGGGTGGCCCAAGAGCCACTCTTTGCCTGCTACTACATGTGTCTCCCTTTTTCTGTGGGAGAACTCGTTTTATTTCAACAGTACTCATTTTTTCAATAATACTCGTTTTTTGTGCACATGACAGAAAAAGCAACCAACTTGAAGACAAGAGGAATGCTATACGTGTCTCCAAATTGTTTGTGTTTTGCACAAAATTAGCTTGCAGTGAAGTTTTCGAAATTTTATTGAATAACACAAAAGAGTATTGACCACCTAATAAATCTTGTTTTCATTTGTTAATAAGTTTTTTATTTTAATCTTCTTCTTCTTCTTCTTCTGATAGTTCCTATCCGTTTCGTATGTTGGATATCATACAGGATATTTTAACTTTCTGCACTGCTGTACGGAATAAGTCAGTTGTATTCATGCCAAGCCAGGTCCTTAAATTTCTCAGCTATGATATTCTCGGTCGCCCAACTCCTCTCTTCCCAAGTACTTTTCCCTGTAGTATGGACTTCAATAAATCTCTGTTCATTTCTGATGACATGTCCCAGATACTGAAGCTTTCTTATCTTCACTGTGTTAATAACTTCCCTATCTCTCTCATCTTTCTAAGAACTTCAACATTAGTTATATACATTTTTTTCCAGTCTCCAGATCGCTATTATGATTAACTTAAGAATTTTTTACCTTGTATAATCCACTATGCGATCTCAGTTGTTTACATACAACATGTTTCAGGGACTAAATCCCCATCTTCAGGTACAGTAAAAAATTTTATTATTCCCCTAATACATAGGGGTCGCCGAAATGATTAAAATGTTTATACATAAAAACACACGCACAAAAATCACTGAATAAATTAACATATAACGATCGGAGGTCGACCGGTGCACTGAGTCGCTTTTAACGTGTTCATGTGTTTGTGTTATATGTTAATTTATTCAGTGATTTTTGTGCGTGTGTTTTTATGTATAAACATTTTAATCATTTCGACGACCCCTATGTATTAGGGGAATAATAAAATTTTTTACTGTACCTGAAGATGGGGATTTAGTCCCTGAAACATGTTGTATGTAAAAAACTGAGATCGCATAGTGGATTATACAAGGTACAAAATTCTTAAGTTAATTAGTTATATGCTCTGTCCATGAAATGCTCAGTATTCTACGGTAGAGCCACATTTCGAAAGATTCCAATTTCTTAGTTGTGGCTTCAGTCAAAGTCCAAGATTTTAATCTTGCTATTCAGAAATAATTGTAATTTTCACTATACATTTGTTGTTGTTGTTTTTGTTAAAAATACGTTCCGTTCTCTGTTTTTTTTTTATGTTTCCCTCTTTTAAGCATTGTGTAAAACACATTAAATGTCATATTTTTCCTAACCATGGCGTTTATTTTTTTAACCAGTAAGCTACAAACAAAAACCTTTATTACCTAACTTCACAAATGAAAACACGTATTTTTGCTTTCCATTAAGAAATAGAACAATTTACAATTAGTACACTTCTTCTTCTTCTTCACATCGTAGCATATAGATACTGTCGCATATTCGAAACATTGAAATTGGGTTACGAATACTTGGACAGTCCCCAATTTTTATCCCTCTTGTGTATAGAAATTCCACAATTAATTCTTACTACCTTCAATTCCGAGAGCTCTGATGTTATTGCTGCCTCCGCAGCCGACGGTCTTGTTGGTCTTAACGACTTCTACTTTTCTTATGTGTTTGTTGTGCTCTATAGAGTGTGTCAATCAGCCAGCTGGTCTTTAAATACCTCACAGATGTCAATGCTAATATATAATGAATTATTATCATTAATATATTTTGCAGTTTTCCCGTTTTTGAGCATGTGGCCTTAAAATCATTCTTAGCTACCGTAAGTCAGCGAGTCATGCAGTTCTCTCTCTCTCTCTCTCTCTCTCTCTCTCTCTTCTAGGTTAACAGCCCACAGGCTGGTTGGCAGCAGCTTGCCATTCTTCACGCTTCTCTGCTTTTCTTTTCAACTCACAATATGATGTGCAGTTCATATCGACCATAAGCTGTTTCGTGTAGTCTAAACGGGGTCGTCTTCTGTGATTCTTCCCTTCAATTTTTCCTTCTATTATTCTCTTTACCAACCCATTGTGTCGTAATATATGCCCTATAAACCTAGCTTTTCTGCCTTTTAAATTTCGTAGAAAGCTCTTCTCCTCCTGAGCTCTTCTAAAGACTTCCCCATTCGTTATCTTCTCCCTCCAGCTTATGTTGAATATTCTTCTGTAGCACCAAGTCTCAAATGGTTGGAGTCTTTTCTTGTCAGTTTCTCCAATTGTCCAAGATTCACTCCCGTATAGGGCAACACTCCGCACGTATGTGTTTACTAAATTCTTCCTTATTTTTGATGTTTGAAGTGAAGAGGTTTTCCTGTTTGTTAAAATCAATGTTTAAACAGAAATATGTGAAACACACTTCTACCCATCCTATATCCCCTCATATGTTTTACTTCCTTAATAATATCATCCATAACTGCATTGAAGAATATGGGACTTAGAGAATCCCCCTTGACTAATTCCTTTTATTACAGGTATATTATCTGATAATTTGCCATTGGCTTTTACTGTCACTGGAGTGTTCGTGTAGATCTCTTTTATTAGCTTTGTGATGTCGATTGGGACTCCTCGTTGTTGTAAAATCTTTAACACGTTCGACACTCGGACGCTATAAAATGCCTTCTCGAAATCTATCACACGCATAAAAACTGGTTTTCGGAACTCAATTGCCTCTGCTTTTATTTGTTGAATCACAAATAATTCTTCTTTACAAAAACCTTCCATTTCTAAATCCATGCTGTTCTTCTTCAAAGTTAAAATGTTGTAATGGCTAGAACTACAAAACCTTTGTTCATTACCAAATAACCCTGCTGAGGTGTTCGGGTCCTTTTTGACCCAAAAGATTTTGTTTTACGCTGCTGTTTGTTAAAAAATTATTAGATCAACTTTCCGTTTTGTGACTTTGTCAAATACCTATAAATAAGTATCATTCTCTAATATAAATTTTTTAAACCGCTTATAAAATTTTATGACACGTTTTTATACAAAAAAGTTGTTTGGGTCCTTTTGGACCCATAGGTGAAGTAATTATTTTATTAATATTATAAGCTGTACTTTGGATTCAAAAGCTTCATTACTTTGTCTCGTTTGATGATTCAATGCATAGTCTCATAGTACAAGGTCACACTGGTTGCTACATTCTCTCCCACCTACTCCACTTAGCAACAGTGCCTGCCTCTGTTGGGAAGAATGTTTTCCCTATCCATCTGTCAGTCAGTGCTCCTTGAGCAGAATGTGAGTGAGGTTGTTGTTATGTTATGCAGTGAAACATTCTTTTTTCAATTGCAGTAATTTTTAGTGCTCTTTCTTTGGTTTTATTACCATACTTGTGTTTGACCTGAAGTGGCTTTTGTATGAACAATGGTGGACGTTGAAGAAGTGTTATCGGAAATCTCCGACGAAGGAGAAGTTGCTTCAGAAATTGAAGAAAATATTTCTGAATGTGTGTCTTCAGATTCAGAAGATGAAGAAGTACATCATAAACCAGGAAATAACATTTTATTATCTAAAAACGGTGATATTCAGTGGAAGACCAAGCCTGAGCTACAGATAGGAAGACGTCCTTCTCATGATGTAATGACACTTACGCCAGGACCAACCAGGTATGCAACTGCACGTGTTACTGATGAATATTCGCCATTCAAAGTAGTTTTCCCCCTCCAATTGAAAATATAATCCTGACCCAAACAAGTGAAGAAGGCAACCGTATTTATGGGGAGATATGGAAAAAGACGCTTATATTGGACTTTTGTTACTGGCAGGTGTTTATAAATCACATAATGAGTCAATTGAGAGTTTGTGGGATGAAACAAAAGGAAGGCCAATATTTCGGGCAACAATGTCACTGGAAAGATTTAAAATTATTTCTCGTATTTTCCGTTTTGATGATCATCAAGCTCGACCAAGTAGGCTAGTGATAAATTCGCACCTATTAGAGCTGTGGGAGAAATGGGTTGAAATTTTGCCAAAACATTTCAATCCTACCGAATGTGTCACAGTGGATGAACGGTTAGTTGGTTTTAGAGAAAAATGCCCTTTCCGTCAATACATGCCTAAAAAACCAGTTAAATATGGCATAAAGTTTTGGGTTGTATGTGATAATGCCACTAGTTACGTTTGGAATACCCAGCCATATTTAGGAAAGCCACAAGGTGCACTACCAGAGAAAAAGCAGGGTCTTAGGGTAGTTCTGGATTTGACAGTTGGTCTAAAAGGCCACAATGTTACTTGTGACAACTTTTTTACATCGTATGGATTAGGCCAAACGCTTCTCAGAAGAGGTATTACAATGGTAGGAACTATCAAGAAAAATAAGCCTACACTTCCCAACTTCTAGAAACAAAAAATGTACCTGCACTGACCTCAAAGTTTGCATTTACGAAGGATACTACACTGGTGTCTTACTTTCCAAAAAAGAATAAGTGTGTTGTACTACAGAGTACTTTACACCACGATGACAAAATAAGTTGTAATGATGATAAAAAACCACTGCTTATTTTAGATTACAACAAAACTAAAGGAGCTGTTGATACTCTAGATAAGATGTGTGCAAACTATACTTCAAAAAGGAAAACAAATCGTTGGCCCATAGTTGTCTTTTCAAATATATTTGATATTTCGGGTGTCAATTCTTATGTTTTATTTACTTCCATCAACCTTGAATGGAAGC